>JAENPR010000146.1:600000-1127026 GCA_018135685.1 Themeda triandra | reverse complement strand
ACCTCCTCTCCGGCAAGCTCGTCCGCTCCCTCCGCCTCCACTCCTCCTCCTCCCTCCGCTCCTTCCACCTCCCACTCCATCCCCCCACCCCGCCGTCTCCGCCGCCGCCGCCACGCCCCCCCCTCCACTGCCGCCTCACCTCCACCAGCACAACCACGGAGGAGGAACAGGACGCCAAAAGCCAGACCTTTCCTCCCTCCTCACCTCCACCGACCCCTCCGCCCCCTCCGCCGCCGGGACCAAGAAGAAGAAGTCCGGCGGCGGCAGCAGCGGCGCGTCGAGCATCCCATCCGGGGTGCGGCTGGAGGGGATCTCGAAATCCTACAAGGGCGTGACGGTGCTCAAGGACGTCTCCTGGGAGGTGCAGCGCGGCGAGAAGGTGGGGCTGGTGGGCGTGAACGGCGCCGGCAAGACGACGCAGCTCCGCATCGTGGCGGGGCTGGAGGAGCCCGACGCGGGCACCGTCGTGAAGGCCAGGGACAACATGAAGATCGCGTTCCTCAGCCAGGAGTTCGAGGTCTCGCCCACCCGCACCGTCCGGGAGGAGTTCTTCAGCGCGTTCGAGGAGGAGATGGAGGTGAAGCGCCGCCTCGAGCGCGTGCAGGCCGCGCTCGAGGGCGCCACCGAGGACATGGACCTCATGGGACGGCTCCTCGATGAGCTTGATCTGCTGCAGCGACGCTCGCAGGATGTGGATTTGGATATGGTGGGCGTCAAGGTGCAGAAGCTCATGCCGGAGCTCGGGTTCTTGCCTGAGGATGCTGACAGACTCGTTGCCTCATTCAGTGGTGGGTGGAAAATGAGGATGTCTCTTGGCAAGATACTTCTTCAGGTATAAACATTGATTAATTAACCTTGAAGTACATCATATGCTGCATAATCCTTACAAACCAACAATTCGAGGAATTGTGAGGACTGGAAATGGAATTGCATTGCACTAGCAAATTGGCAGAGGATTCTGACAGATTGTCATTGGGTTATGAGAGATGGCAATTGATTTCAGTTTTTTAAAAAATGTTCTAAGCATAGTGTCCCAATTGGTTAATAACATTGTGAATCCGATTTTGTGCAGGACCCTGATTTGCTTTTGCTTGATGAGCCCACGAATCATGTCGATTTGGATACCGTTGAGTGGCTGGAGAGCTATCTGAAGACACAGGATGTGCCGATGGTCATTATATCCCATGACAGGGCGTTTCTCGATCAGTTGTGTACAAAGATAGTGGAAACTGAATTTGGTGTGTCCAAGACATACAAGGGTAACTATTCAGAGTACATTCTAGCGAAGGCGGTAGCAGTGCAGGCACAGTATGCTGCGTGGGAGAAGCAGCAGAAGGAGATTGAGCAGACAAAGGAGCTGATAAACAGACTTGGTGCGGGAGTTAATGCTGGGCGTGCTTCCAGCGAGCAGAAGGTAACTACATGGATTTCCCATTGGAAGCTTGCAATGACCGAATTGTATTTTCAGCTGCTATTTCTTTTTATATATTTCCACACATTTTCTATGTGACTACTAACTTTTGTCCTGTTTCAACAGAAATTGGAGAAGCTTGAAAAAGAAGGGTTGATTGAGAAACCTTTCCAAAGGAAGCAGCTAAAGATCAGATTCCCTGAGCGGGAAGAAGTGGGAGAACTGTGCTCGCAATAAACAATCTTCAATTCGGATTTGAGAATAAGGTCAGCAATGTTGTATAAATGCCCATTTCTTCCAAGATTTTATTTTTTGAATTTATACGCTGTGATATTCTCTGCATCGAACTTTTACACATGTCCTGATTGCTGTGATGTGTGTCCAGACTTTGTTCAACAATGCTAATCTGATAGTAGAGAGGTGAAAAGATAGCTATTATTGGGCCCAATGGTTGTGGAAAGAGCACACTGCTTAAACTTATTTTGGGGATGGAGAAGCCACAAGGTGGTGAGGTGATTCTTGGGGAGCATAATGTGTTGCCAAACTATTTCGAGCAGAATCAGGTAATTCACGTACTCTATTTGTTATTTCTCTTGCAGTTGTTTTAGATAAAATGTCACCATCAGGGCACTTGGTTATTAGTCATACTCCTACTGAATAAATACAGTAAAAGTTGCCCTTTCCATATTAGATTAATGGGACATGATGTTTTACCAGGCAGAAGCTCTTGATTTAGAGAAGACTGTGCTAGACACTGTAGCAGAAGCTGCAGAGGACTGGACACTTGATGATATCAAAGGTCTTCTTGGCCGTTGTAACTTCAGGGATGATATGCTGGATAGAAAAGTTCAGTTTTTAAGTGGTGGAGAGAAGGTAATGCACGTTTTCAGTACAGTTTTTAATTTTTAGTGTTTTACTCCTCACAAGTCACCTTTATAAGCTCTGCCTAAGTGCTCTCTGTTGGTGGTTGACAATGATTTTTTGTAGAATAGTATTACTGGCCTGTTTACATTTGCTCACCCTTTATTTATTATTTCTTAGGCAAGGCTTGCATTTTGCAAGTTCATGGTGACTCCATCTACTTTACTCATCTTGGATGAACCGACAAACCATCTTGATATCCCATCAAAAGAAATGCTTGAGGTCAGACACAGTTCTCATTCTATACAAGAATCATTTTTTATGATCTATCCACTCATCTCTCTCTCTCTCTCATGTGGGATTGAGGAAATTTTCTAGCATGCAGTCCTAATAACCTTTTTGCATGCATGACAGGAGGCAATATCCGAATATACAGGTACTGTAATAACAGTTTCTCATGACCGGTACTTCATAAAACAAATTGTGAACAGAGTCATTGAAGTGAAAGATCAGACTATCCAAGACTATCAAGGAGATTACAATGTAAGCTTTCCTAAGATCTTAGAAACTTGCCTCACCTATATGTTGAACTCTTTGCATATAATAGTTCCCTTTAATACTGATTGCATCCATCTATAGTGTTCTCTGCTTAACATGGCATAAGTGATTTTGTATTGTCATTCTGAATGAAACTATTAGATGACAAACTATGCAGTGAAAGAGAAGAACTAAGAAATCTATCTGCTTAACATGGCTTCAGCTATTCAGTGATAAATTAGCATCAAATGAGTGCGCTTGTCTAGGTCATTCGAAGATGAGAAAACCAGTGGTGATGAAGTTTTTTCCTTGTCAAATCTTTGCAGTATTACCTTGAAAGGAACCTTGAAGCCAGAGAAAGGGAACTTGCTCGTGAGGAAGAGCTCGAGGAGAAAGCCCCCAAAGTAAAAGCTAAGTCCAAAATGTCCAAGGTAAATATTTATGCCACCTCAGGTGTGAACTGTAAAATTGGTTTACTTGAGTTTGCCAGTCTAACAGTCCTTTTCGTTTTCTGAACTGTAATGCAGGCAGAGAAAGCCGTCAGAAAGAAGCAGAAGCAGCAAGCCTTCCAACAAAGCAAACAAAAATCGAAGGGGCTTAAAAACTCAAAGAGGTGGAATTGAGCTTTCATGGTCCATAGAGGCATTTGCAATGCCGAATGCCATCTATGACACCATACCATGCAGACACTAGTATTTGCTACTCTGCCTGCTGTGATGTATGCTTTAATCGGCATGTCAACAAAAGCACTGGAAAACATCAGCAGAAAGTAGTCCTAGTAGCACCTTAGAAAACCGAAAATACTGTTACTAAGCAGGAAGCGTTATGTCACCTTGTACATAATACAGGCAGTGTCTGAAGGAGGAACGGTCTAGATTTGCAACGAATGGAAATGGAAATGCCATCATATTCATTCAATTAGTTTTCCTACTTCAACAGCAGAACCACATATTGTACAATGCCGTTGATCACAGCCTCACATGCAGTTCTTTCTCATGTACAACATTTACTAATTGATACATATTAATATATTGAATACATACCAGGTGTTTTTATATTTGTATGCAGGTTGGTGTGTTCTGTACAGTTGGCAAACAAAATAGCTTATTCAGTTGGAAATGAATTCATGAAAGAAAAAAATGTAATGTGCTTACCCTTGCAACTGACAAAGTTATTGTAGACATTGCACAGCAAGATTTAGTACTTCCGAATAGCAACATATGATCATTTGATCAAATCGACAACCAGATGGCACAAATCAACTGCTGAAAAGAATGTAATGGGAGACACTAAACTTGTATTCCCATCAACTAAACACTAACTTAAAACTGTCAGGAGACACTAAGAAAAAAAACTTAATTTCTTCATTTCGGAGATCTAAACTTTCTGTCACCCTTGGTGAGGCGTAATAGCTATACAAAGGAATAATGGAATCAAATCGGACAACATATCAGAATTATGCCCTTCAACTCCAGGACATAGCATATCACAATTTCAGAACGATCCCAGCACAAATATGCCCATCAGTCTATCAGACAGTGCACCAATTAAAGTAAACCCAAGCCAAAACAATGCAAGGAACCAAGATTTTCTGACCCCTGGAAGACCGATACTGATTGCAGACAGGCAAAACCAGCTCAGGTCTGAATGATAATACATTTTCTAGTTTTCTGGCAGATCAGACGGTTATAAGGCAAGTGAAAGTGTGATACACTACACAGTTCCATTCCATGGAATGCAGGATCGTGCAACTAGATTTGCAGTTTTGCACCCGTGTCTCAGGATTACAAAAACAGAAGCCATTGACATACTTCGGTCTGATGGCCTCTTGAGCTTGAGCACAACTAAGATTTGCAGTGGCCATAGCTCCCTCTCTGCAAACCAATACCAAGATATGAATAAATCGAACCTCAATCAATGAAGATGACACTAGACATGACTCCAAAAGGCCAATTTTGGCAGCAAGAGAAGGTTGCAAATTACCATGACTCCATCAGGTGCCCATCAGTCTCCCTTTCTTCCCTGATGAGGAAGCAACGATGGCGGTTTGTATGGTCCAAGCAGCCCTGCACCGCCATTCGGTCGAACACCAACCATCACTGGTGATGGCGCCACTGTTACAGCAGCCGCCGGTTTTGGGGAGGCCACTGCCACTTCCACTGGCACAGACACAGCTGCCGGAGTGAGGGGAACGGCGGCGGCATTCCCGGACGCCAATGCAGTGCTCAATGCTGCCGCCGCAAGAGCAGGATTCAGGCCAAGCAACGCCGCAACCTGTGCCGGGTCACGAGCGTAAGCTGCAAGGTCCACCACGCCAGCCGCAGCGGCGGCGGCATCCAGCACCGACTGCAGCGCCGCCGGTGGCCGTGGTGGCGTTCCGGCAGCCGAAGAAGCAGCCACCGCCGCCGGCGGCGGAGGCGCCGGGGGTGCCTTGGCCTTGGTCTTCCGCGCCGCGGGCTCGTTGGCGAGCTGGCAATGCAGCGTGCGCCCCTCGAACACGCGGTACGGCTCCTCGACCGCCGTCGCGGCGCCGGCGGCGGACTGGTACACGAACAGCGCGTACCCGCGGGAGCGGGAGCGGGGCGACCCGGTGTCGGCGGCGGCGGCGGCGGCGTCGAAGCCGAACGGCCCGCCGTCGAGCTCCCCGAACCGCGCGAAGAAGGCGCGCAGCCGCTCCGCGCTGGCGTCCGGCGCGACGTTGGTCACGTAGACCCGCCGCCCGGCGCCGCCGCCAGACGGGTCCGGGCCGGGGCCGGCCGAGGCGAGCTGGACGGAGACGGGGCGGCCGGCGACGGTGACGCTTGGGGCCTCGCGTAGCGCGCGGCAAGCGGCGGCGCGGGAGGCGAAGGACACGAAGCCGTACCCTCTGCAGCGCCGCCCCGACTCCGCGACGGCGTGGCAGTCGGCGAGGGGCCCGAAGCGGGAGAAGGCCTGGGCGAGCGCGGCGCCGTCGGCGTGCGGCGGGAGGCCGTGGGCGAAGAGGCGGCGGTGGGACGGCGACGCGGCGGCGGCGGCGACGAGGCGGGCGCGCAGCGCGGGGCTCGACGCGGCGGCCTCTGCGAGGATGGCGGCGAGGCGGGGCTTCGAGTAGGGAGAGATTAGACGGCGGACGGCGGACGGAGTGGACGGCGGCGGCGAGGGGTCGGATTCGGAGCTGGAGCCGGTGGTGGCGGCAGGGGCAGGGTCTCCGCGGGTGGAGGTGGAGGGCCGGGAACGGGAATGGGGGTGGAGGTGGTGGTTCTTGCGGGGTTCCATGGCCGGTCTGTCCTTCTTCATCTTCGCCATTGCCGGGGGCCGGCGAGTGGGTCGCCGGCGCCGCCGGTGGCGAGGTGGGTTGGATTGCTGTCTGCTAAAACGGAGACAGTCAGTCACTCAGTGTCAGTGTTACCCAATAGAGGCCAAAGGCTAAATGTATTTATAAATGTTTAATCTCATATGAAACAAGGTGTCTGGGTGGTGTAGTTGGTCATCACGTTAGTCTCACACACTAAAGGTCCCCAGTTCGAACCTGGGCTCAGACAAGACGTTGAACATTTTTTTATCTCCTGTTTTTCAATTCGGCTCAGAAATGGATTTGAATTTTTTCCCCCTGTTTTTCATTGCCAGAAATGAATTTGAATATTTTTCCTGTTTTTCAACATCTTTCAATGGGCTCAGAAATGGATTTAAATTTTTCCCCTGTTTTTCATTGTCTTTTAGTTTTAGTTCAGTTTTTTTAACACTGCCCTAACTTCGAACCTAGGCTCAGAAATTGATTTCAATTTTCCTTGTTTTTTAATACCTTTCCATTTTTAGCTCAGTTTTTTTTTTCAGTTTTTTAACACCTTCCAATTTTTGGTTTGCCCTAGTATTGCAACATTCCAATTCAGCTTCACAAGAGCATGCAAATTTGTGCTTTGTACATCAACAAATGCATACCGATTGCCTCTTTCCAGGCAAAAGAGTTTCAGTTCAGTCAGAATGTCAGATCCATGGTAAGTGTTAGATTGATCATGCAAATCATTTTAATTAGCACCTGGTTCGGTGCTTCTTTCACATCCTCACATACACCACCAAATTGGTTCATTCCCCCATCACACCAAAGTCATAGTTCCATCCTGGCAGATGGTTTCACACAACCATCATAGCATTCCAACATTTCACACAACCATCATAGCATTCCAACATTTCAGCTTCATGAAAATCATGTGTTTTGTTTTCTCGCAAGAAAAACATGTATTTTGTTTTCTGTACCACAACAAAATGCATATGCATTACCTCTTTTCGAGCAAAAGAGTTTCAGTCCATTCAGATTCATGGCAAACTCCCATTCTTTTTTGGCCCTTCTTTTTTTCACCTCTTCAGTCCCCACTGATACATCAGATTACTCCATAAGACCATCAGGAGTTTAGTTGAGTTGAGGACTGAAACTTAATGGGAATTTGCCATGAATCTCAGGGAAAACACACTTAACAGATGGCATGCTGAGCTGAAGCTTAATGGCACGCACCGCGGATCACAAAATTAAATCAGATGCTAGTTCAGAGAAAGAACAAACATTCCATTTGCTTCAGGAACACACGACTAATAACATAGACAACAAAAGCATCAGAGTCATAAGACGATTACATTATAAACTTGTCTTAGTTCCACATGGACCATTCTAGTTCCAACCAAAAATAAGACAATAGATATATGCCTACTTAACATCCAACATGTTTCAGATCAAATACCCTCGTAGAAAGCTGAAATCACTAGTTCACTACCCTCAAGCAACAGGCTGACAAATTGAGCATGAGCATATAAACACCAGACTTACTGAAATCACAGTCTCAGTGATAAGAACCGATCAAAGCATTTGACAGCAGGCAATCTCAATTACAGCATCACTTCAGACAGGAGGGAAGAGCCACGTTCCAGGTACAGAGAAACGCTCCCATTGCACACTTGGTACGAAGGGCGAAACAGTGCCATCTCTCATGTCATAGACCTTGCAAGAATCAGAGGCATAATCCCCCACTTGGAACCAGTCCTCTTTCTCCAGGAAGACAATGCGGTCCCCCGGCATCTGCTCTGGAGAGACGCGGACGAACCTGGAGCACCGCCTCCGCAGGAAAAGCACCTGGTCGTCGCCAATGGTCGTCACCTTGGTCCATTTGGACTGCTGGAAGTCTGCCCTGAACACCTCAAACTCGATCCGCTCTGGTGGGATAAATGAGCCTGCAGCTAACCCTCTGGGCTCTGTCCTCATCTTGCCGTATGTCATCCTGTGCACCATCAGCAACGCCCGATCCCCATGTGATTCCAATTCAACCAGGTAGTGCGTCCACAGCAGCCTGGTCCACTGGAATTCATTTTGATATATGTCCATAATTGCAGGACGAGAAATCTTGACGCCGCTGATTACTCGCCGAACTCGAGAAACCCATGGATCTCCCGTCGTGTGGTCCACACTGATGTCAATTGCAAAAAGGCGGCCATCGTTGGTGTCAGTGAGGATGTAAAGCTTTCCTTGGTGGAATACCATATCATCAAACAGCTGAAACTGGCAGCCCATATGAACTGACCACCAGGTCGCCCCTGGCTGGCACACCGCAACCCTAGTGCTGTTCTGAAACCTGATGAATGTGGCGATGAGTTGAGGGGAGCAAAATACCAGTCTGCGCATAGTCAGCTTCACGTGGCCCTCCTCGATTTCCACCCATGATGAGGCCTGATCTCGCTCTCACCACGGCGGCGTGGGGCTCGGAAGCGGAACAGCTGAGGAAGCGTCACGGTGGCGTTGGAGAACGGATCCCTCAGGAAGCAGCCGTTCTCGGTTGAGAATGCCAGCCATTTGCCAGAGGCATCAGCATAACCTGCACAGCCGGGGAAGCGGAGGGGCTCCCTCCCAGGGAGGCTGTACACGGTGCCGTCTGGGAGCGCGAGCAGCGGCAGCGGCGAGGGCAGGGGGACCTCCCGCGCGACGGCGCGCCACAGGGGGCACACGGCGGCGAACCGGACGCGGTCCACGAGCGCGGGCAGGCGGAGGAGGAACAGGCCGGCCACCTCCGGCGGGATGTCCGCCCACGATGGCGATGGCGGCGCCATCGGGTGCGCGGACGCTGCGAACACAGCAACGCAGGAGTCAGGAGTGACGAAACACCGCGAACCGAAAGACCGAAAGCAAAACGGCGGCGGCGGCGGCGGCGCGAGCAGGCAGGCGATTCGTCGAACACCTCCCGTGCGCCACCACCGGCGAGATCAAGACAAGCGCACTGATGATGCTGCGGGGAGTGAAGGCGGCGAAGGTGGGGTGGGATACCAGGAATCGGCTGCCGTAGTGGAAGAATCGTACTCCGTACTCCGGCTTCCCGGCTTCCCGCCGGCGTCGAAGACTCGGAGGCGACGGCGGCGATGGGGGAACGGCGACGGCTTCTTTCTGCGCGTGCTGCGCACGTGAAGGGGAGAGGGCTGGCTACTGCCTGTGCTTGTGCTGGGCTGGGCTCGTTCGGAAGTGGAGAAAATGAAGATGCGGTTGGGCCAGAGGTGGTCGACGGGCCGAATGCTGCTGCTGCCTAGGCTGGACTGCAACACGTTTAGGGAGCCCATGTGTTTCCTATTTAAATCTAGGTTTTTTGTTTTTTTGCGAAGAAGAGGGCGCTACCTCCAAGCACATACAACACAAGAACCAAAACACGCATGCAGTTAACCTAAAACATGGTGCACCGATTTATTTGTAGGTCCTCTTTGAAGAAGATGAGAAATAGTTAGGGTTTCCATTCTAGGAAATAATAAAATGTGTGAAGGTCGTTGCGTGTTGAATTCGAGCGCAGGTCGAATTCAATATCTTCGAAACATTTTATTTGGAAACATCTCTTGTCACGTTGGTGATCGGTCTTCATGACAAGAAGTTCGTTTTAAAAGTTTTGAAACTCGTTTTTTGAATTTGGGGCCGGACGAGAAGTTATTTTACTTAAGCTTGACCTAACGTTTACATGGAGCACACACTCAAGTGAATATTTCAAAAAGTCAGGATTTTTTCGGTTGCACAAAAAACCTCCGGATATTAAAATAAGATCTAGCTACAAGCCCACAGCAATTACTTTTTTTTTTTAAACAAAGGCAAGAGCTTTGCCGCTCAATTAGGACGAAAGAATAAAATGTACAAGAAGGTTAGCCGACGAGATGACAAAAGTACCCGAGAGGCTAACCACCCCACACGACGCGACCCAGGCACAACATGACACACCGCCATGGTCATGGTTGCCGAGCATAGCCGCCATGGGGCCGGCAGCTCCGACTCCCTTGGCTGGCCACCCACAAACCATCTACCAACAGATCCGAAGCTAACGGTGGCCACCGATCATCATTGCTAAGCTCACAAAAGAGCAGCTCTGACTTCCAATCACGAACCCTCGCCCTGCATCGAAGCCACCATGATATTCCAAATGTGCCGCCTTGAGCGACGCCCAATTGTGCCACCATCGCACATCCAAAGTGTACTGGGTTTTCACCCTTGGATGACTTGCTAGAAGGGAACACGACGCCCCAACAGGGCAACGACACCCAACGGCGTTGCCGTCGCCAAAGCTTTCGCCCAAGAACCGTCTAGCATGAGTGTCGGAATACAAATCCATACCCTTTGCCAGTCTTAACCACCAACGCTGCTATCTCGCCGCCCCACGGAAGCCACTTCGGAGGGGGCATCGACACACCGGCTGCACCTGCAGCCGCACAGCTGCATCAATCGTCACCCCTTTCGACCAAGCCGCGTGGAGCCGGACTTGACCCTGTCGCTCGCATCACACTGCTACATGCCGAAACCGCCACTAACCATCGACGTCGATCCTGGCACTCTACGAGACTAGTTACGAGACAATGCCAATTTACCTGGCCTAAATAAGACTTTTGCTCTCACACACTTTCTTCCTTGAAAAGAATCAGGCAGAAGAGAATCTATAACTCTTATAAAGATAATCTCCATTATCTAATTTTCTTGACATGCAAAGCGTTCATGTTATCATCCACTCAACATTCCACTAGCACATTCTATCTCATCATGCAAAGTGTCCACATCATCATCCACTAACACATCCAACTAACACATGGCATTATGTTTCATTCAAACTATTCACATTTGCAAATCACATCATTTACTAACATATATTTAATTAGTTGTCCGCATCAGTACTAAAAATCATCCACTAAGATGTATTATTGTATTTATTCTATCATATTAGTAAATATAAGTAGTATAATTTCATCGGCGATTCCCACAGAATGCGTGGGGTTTTCTCCTAGTAAATTAGAAAGAAGAAACTCGGACTGGAAATTTTACTCTCACACACTAATTCGAACTTGTGCTCAGACACAAATTTCAAAAAAAGAAATGCTTTTTTTTGCTTTTCAAAATATCAATTCATTTTCAAATGTATGTTTTCTGTACAACAACAAATATACATTCTATTCCTTTTTTCGATTGTCAAAAATACAATTTCAGGACTGAGACACAAATAACATTTTTTTCCTTTCTTGCTTTTCAAAATACCATTTCATTTTCAAATGTATTTGTTTTTTGCGTGACAACAAATGGACAATTATTTTCCTTTTTTGCCTTTTCAAATATCATTTCATTTTAAGTGTATCTGTTTTCTGTAGAACTACAAATTTCTTATATATGGATTACGGTAAGTCATAGTTCCATCTCATATGATTTCAGCTGATGTAGCAAAGAACTAGCATTCTTTTCCACCTCTACAGTCCCCGCTGGTATCTCAGATTACTCCGTAAGACCATCAGGACTGGACAGCGTGGATGATTCCAGGGAAAACACACTTATCAAATGGCATGTTGATCTGAAGCTTAATGGCACGCATCATCACAGATCACAAAATAAAATCAGATGCTAGTTCAGAGAAAGAGCATACATTCCATTTGCTTCATGAACACGTGACTAATAACATGGACAATAAAATGATCGAATTATAAGCCTTAGTTCCACATGGACCATTCCACTTCCAACCCAAAATAACATAATACGATCGAACACGTTTTAGATCTAACTGATATCCTTGTAGTAGTAAGTTGAAATCACTACCCTGATACCCTCAAGTAAAAGGTTGACAAATTGAGCATGAAAATAACCAGACTTGTTGAGATCACAATCTTAGTAACAAGCACCGATCGAAGCATTTAACAGCCGACGGTCTCAGTAACACCTGAGGGAAGAGCCACGTTGCAGGTACAGAGCCACGCTCCCAATGTTGATCTGAATCTTAATGGCATCATTGCGGATCACAAAATAAAATCAGATGCTAGCTCAGAGAAAGAGCATACATTCCAATTGCTTCATGAACACACGACTAATATCATGGACAATAAAAGTCATAGTTCCTGTTTTCAAAACCTTTCAATGGGCTCAGAGATGAATTTGAATTCACCCCCTCCCACCCACCCACAACCCTCCCCCCACCTTTCAATTCAATTTTTAGTTCAGTTTTTTAACACAGTCCCAAGTTCAAACTTCAAACCTCAAACCTAGGCTAAGACATGAATTTCAATTTCCCCTGTTTTTCAACACCTTTCAAATTGTAGTTCAGTTTTTTAACACCTTTATTTTTTTTAGTTTGCTCCAGTATTGCAACATTTCCAATTCAGCTTTACAAAAGCATGTATTTTGTGCTTTGTACATCAACAAATGCATATAGATTACCTCTTTTTCGAGTGAAAGAGTTTCAGATTCATGGTACAGTGCTTCTTTCACATCCTCACATCCACCACCAATTTGGTTCACTCCCCCATCACACCAAATTCACAGTTTCATCCTGGCAGATGGTTTCACACAACCATCATAGCATTCCAACATGTCAGCTTCACAAAATCATGTATTTTGTTTTCTCACAAGAAAAACGTGTATTTTGTTTTTCGTACCACAACAAAATATATGTATTACCTATTTTCGAGCAAAAGAGTTACAGTCCATTCAGATTCATGGCAAACTCCCATTCTTTTTTCACCTCTTCAGTCCCTACTAATACATCAGATTACTCCATATATAAGGACCATCAAGAGTTCAGTTGAGTTGAGGACTGAACAGCGTGCATGATTGAAAAACACAAGTATCAAGTGGATACTTGATCAGAAGCTTAATGGCATACATTATGGATCACAAAATCAACACAGATGATAGTTCAAAGAAAGAGCATACATTCCATTTGCTTCACGAACACACGACTAATAACATGGACAATAAGACGATTACATTATAAGCTTGCCTTAGTTCCACGTGGACCATTCCAGTTCCAACCAAAAGTAACATAATAGATATATGCCTAATTAACATCAACACGTTTTAGATCAAATTGATACCCTCGTAGTAAGTTGAACACACTACCCTTAAGCAATAGGCTGACAAACTGAGCATGAAAATATAAACACCATACTTACTGAGATCACAGTCTTTAGTGATAAGCACCGACCAAAGCATTTAACAGTTGGCAATCTCAGTGACAGCATCACTTCAGACCGGAGGGAAGAGCCACGTTGCAGGTACAGAGCCACGCTCCCAACACACACTTGGTACAAAGGGCGACACGGTGCCATCTCTCATGTCATAGACCTTGCAAGAATCAGAGGCAAAATCCCCCACTCTGCACGAGTCATCTTGCTCCAGGAAGACAATGCGGTTCCCCGGCGTCTCCTCTGGAGAGACACATACGAATCTGGAGCACCGCTTGCGCAGGAAAAGCACCTGGTCATCGCCAATGGTCGTCATCTTGGTCCATTTGGACTGCTGGAAGTCTGCCCTGAACACCTCGAACTCGACCCGCCCGGGTGGGGCAAAACTGCCTGCCGATAACCCTCCGGGTACTATCCCCACCTCGTCATATGTCTTCCGGTGCACCATCAGCAACACCCCATGTGATTCCAATTCGACCAGGTAGTGTGTCCACAGGGATAAATCTTGATATTTGCCCATAATTTTAGGACTAGGAATCACGACACCGTTGATTACTCGCCGAACTCGAGAAACCCATGGATCTCCTGTTCTGTGGTCCACACTGATGTCAATTTTCAAAAAGGCTGCCATTGTTGGCGTCAGTGAGGATGTAAAGCTTTCCTTGGTGGAATGTCATATCATATAAAAACTGGAATCAGTGATCCATATGAACTGACCACCACGTCGCCCGGCCGGCACACCGCAAGCCTAGTGCTGTTCTGAAACCCGACGAATGTGGCGATGAGTTGAGGGAGCAAAATACCAATCTCCACGTAGTCAGCTTCACTGGGTCGTCCTCTGTTTCCACTCATGAGACCTGTGTCTCGCTCTCACCGTGGTGATGTGGGGCTCGGTAGCGGAACAACTGAGGAAGTGTCACAATGGCATTGGAGAACGGATCCCTCAGGAAGCAGCCATCCTCGGTTTTGAAGGCCAGCCATTTGCCAGAGGCATCAGCATAACCTGCACAACCGGGGAAGCGGAGGGGCTCCCTCCCAGGGAGGCTGTACACGGTGCCGTCTGGGAGGGCGAGCAGTGGCAGCGGCGACGGCAGGGGGACCTCCCGTGCGGCGGCGCGCCACTGGGGGCACACGGCGACGAACCGACGCGGTCCACGAGCGCGGGCAGGCGGCGGAGGAACAGGCTGGCCACCTCCGGCGGGATGTCCGCCCAAGACGGCGCCATCAGTGCGCGGAAGCTGCAGGCAAAAGCGCAGATGTCAAGAGTGAGGAAACACTGCGAATGAAAAGACCGAAAGCAAAACGCCGGTGACGACGAACAGGGCGGCGCAAGCACACAGGCGATTCGTCGAACACCTCACGTGCGCCACCACCGGCGAGATCAAGATAAGCGCACTGATGATGCAGCGGGGAGTAAAGGAGACGAAGGTGGGGTGGAATACCGGGGATCGGCTGCCGTAGTGGAAGAATCGTTCTCTGTACTCCGGGTTCCCGGCTTCCCGCCGGCGTCGGAGACTCGGCGGCGGTGGCGGCCGCCGGGGAGGGTGCGTGAGCTGGAGTTGCGGGATTGAATGGGAACGGAACCGTCCAACTTGTGCCTAGCGGGCTTTTAATCCTAGTGGCCTTTTAACACGGCAAAAAGACTTGTGGTACCGAGTAATTCGTGCCTTTTTTATATATAAAAAAATAAAATAAATTCAATCCAAAAATATTGAAGAGTTAGGCATCTCAAGGTTGGTCAAAATTAAAAATACAATTTATGATGTCAACTAAGAATCATCAAATTCCTCGTTAATTATATTCTCATAGTATACTTATTTGATATCATAAATCATTATAATTTTTTCTATGATTTTAGTCAAATTTTGAGATGTTTTGACTCACCAAAATTTTTGGAATAAATTATAACTTGAAACAGTGGGAGTAATTAGGATAGGATCACTGAACCTGTGAGGCCACCGAGTCATTGATTTTTTTCAATTTTAACCCATTTTTAATAATATTTACCAAAATGACTGCAAAAATTCTTTTTTAAAAAACTAACCCTTTTGATGGCGACTCCATGCGAGGCGCCATAATTCAATACTGTGGCGCCTTGCATGGAGGCGCCACAGGGTGGGCCCGGATCGGGTCGTCCGGCTGACGTGGCAGGCTCTGTGGCGCCTTCATTGGAGGCGCCACAGTGCTTCCTCCGCTTGCATGCAAAATGAAAGCAGGCAGATGAAAATGTGTGTGAGCCTTCTGCTATTTTTAGCATGCATGTGGCAGTGGTGCTCCACGCCTTTGGTCTTGCTAAATTTGATTAATTATAGGACGGTGAGGTTTATCTGCGGGATTTGTTATTATAGGAACCATTGGATTTTTGTGGCTTGTGGTAATTTTTTGACATGTATTGTATCCATTTTATTGGTTAATTTTGGAATAAAGAGACTTGCACGAAACTTGCCGGCATTGTTCAGATGCTCATTCTCCAACCTGAAATTTTTCGATATCTGTTTCAGTCTCTGACTCTCATATGTGTTTGTTCGTTAAAGAGACTTGCATTAAAAAAAAGAGAGAATTAATGAGATTGTGCAGAACTGTAGTACTATAATGTTTTACCTATAAAAGTTCCAATGCCCTCGACGGATCACCTCGAGGGCCGCTAGAAAGAAGGAAGTGACCCTAGAATCCAAGCTCCCAAAATTTGGATGGATTACGGTCTACACCAAGCAAGCCTCAAAGATAAGGTCCACACCTTATATGACCAAACTATTATGGTCATATAGTTTGGAGCTGACCCAAGGATTTATAAACTTTTCAGAATCAAGGTGTTTGGACGATATCTTTCAAAACTCTCTTCGCACATGCTAATTAAAGTGTGAACCCCACATGCTAATCAAATTTAGCATGCATCCTAAAAATAGCAGAAGGCCTATACGCATTTCCACTTTGCATGCAAGCGGAGGAAGCACTGTGGCGCCTCCAATGAAGGCGCCACAGTGTGGCGCCTTGCATGGAGGCGCCACAGAGCCTGCCGCGTCAGCCGGACGACCCGATCTGGTCTGACCCGAGCCCACCCTGTGGCGCCTACATGCAAGGCGCCACGTATTTAATTGTGGCGCCGGGTTAGTTTTTTTAAAAAGAATTTTTTGCGGTTATTTTGGTAAATATTATTAAAAATAGGTCAAAATTAAAAAAAATCTTGGTTTTTGGTCCAACCATTAAAAACCGATTAAGCCACCAGTTTGATAGTTTTGGACTGGATAAATTGAACCACTCACAAAGTACTTTAAACCGGAGTAATATAATGATATATAACAGATAATTAGCAATATATAGTTGATCATATATGTACAAATAAGCAAATAAAAACACAATTATATAAGCATTTTTAATTAAGCTAATCTAGCCACAAGTCCACAACAGTTACTCCAAAATCAACATGTGTTTGTTGACGTTGTTAACTCAAATAATCTGATTGCCAAAAGATATAATGATAATATTTCATAATCATAGCAATAATTAACAGGTAGTAAGTTATTTGTATTGTAGAATTATTTTATAGGATAAACTAAAAAATGTGAATGAAAAGATAATATATGGAGCACTTACGAATTGGTTCAAAAAGTATTTTAGTAGTACTTCAAATATTCTCTACTGCAGAAATACTATTGAATCTTAGAATACAGTGTAATTGCGAAGAGGTCATCAAAATAATACCGTTGGCAAAACAGACACAATTGAGGACCACTAAGTCACTGTAGAAAGTTGAAAGCAAAGAAGCCATTTCTAAACAACCTTTTTAATCTCGATTGAAACAAGTTGAGCAAAGAAGAATAATTCTAAAAAGAGTTAAGCAAAGAAGAAATACCTAAGTAAGCCTTTTACTCTCATACACTAAAGGCCCCCAGTTCCAACCTGGGCTCTGACACAAATTTGAAAAAAAAAATTATTTATCCTTTTTTTCCTTTTTGAAATACCATTTCATTCTCAAATGTATTTGTTTTCTGTACAGCAACAAATACACAATTCTTTTCTGTACAGCAACAAACACAGTTCTTTTCCTTTTTGCTTTTCCAAATACCATTTCAGGGCAGAGACACAGTTCACCTTTTTTACTTTTCAAAATATCATATCATTTTCAATTTTTCAAATTTTTTTTATTATACAACAACAAATACACAATCCTTTTCCTTTTTCAGTTAACATTTCAGGGTTGAGAGACACAAGTCTAGTTCTTGCTTTTCTAAAATATAATTTCAGTTTAAATATATCTGTTTTCTGTACAACAACAAATTGCCTACAGTTAAGTCACAGTTCCATACTACATCCATCATGTAGAATGGAACTCCCATTCTTTTCCACCTCTACACAGTCCCTGCTGGTATCTCAGATTACTCAATATAAGACCATCAGGACTGGAAAACACACTTATGCAATGACATGTTGATCTGAAGATTAATGGCATGCATCATCACGGATCACAATTCACATAATAAAATCGGATGCTAGTTCAGAGAAAGAGCATACATTCCAATTGCTCCAGGAACACGTGACTAATAACATGGACAATAAAAGCATCAGAGTCATAAGATGATTACAATATAAGCTTGCCTTAGTTCCACATGGACCAATCCACTTCCAACACAAAATAACATAATAATACAATATGCCAAACTAACATCCAACACGTTTCAGTTCTAACTAATACCCTTGTAGTAAGTAGAAATCAGTACACTGATAGCCTCAAATTGAGCATGAAAATATAAACACACGACTTATTGAGATCACAATCTCAGTGATAAGCAAGGATCGAAGCATTTAACAGCCGGCAATCTCAATGACAGCATCACTTCAGACTTGAGGGAAGAGCCACGTTGCAGGTACAGAGCGACGCTGCCATTGCAGCCTTGGTACAAAGGGCGAGACAGTGCCATCTCTCATGTCATAGACCTTGCAGCAATCAGGGGTACGTAGAGCCCCGCCCATCTTCGTACCAGTCATGATCCTCATCATCTTTGACCAGGAAGATAATGCGGTCCCCCTACATCTCCTCTGGAGAGATGCGAACGAACCTGGAGCACCGCCTCCGCAGGAAAAGCACCTGGTCATTGCCAATGGTCGTCAACTTGGTCCACTTTGACTGCTGGAAGTCCGCCATAAACACCTCAAACTCGAAAACCCCGGATGGGATAAAATGGCCTGCCACTAACCATCTGGGTCCTGTCCTCCCCTTGCCGTATGTCTTCCTATGCACCATCGGCAAGGTGCCATGTGATTCAGATTCGACAAGGTAGACCATCTCCGGATGTTCATTTCGGCATATGCCTCTAACTGCAGGATATGGAATCGGGATGCTGCTGATAAAATGTCGAACTTGACAAATCCATGGATCTCCTGTTTTGTGGTCCACGCTGATGTCCATTGCAAAAAGGCTATGGTCGTCGCCATTGAGGCTGTAGAGCTTTCCTTGGTGGAATACCATATCACCACACAGCTCAAACCGGTGATCCACATGTACCGACCACCAGGAGGCCGCCCCTGGCTGGCACACTGCAACCATAGTGCTGAACTGAAACCTGATGAATGTGGCGACGAGTTGATGGGAGCATAATACGGGTTTGTACATAGTAAGCTTCTCGGGGACCCACTCAATTTCAAGTCACGAGATGAGCCTCTCACCGCGGTGACATGGGGTTCGGAGACGGAGCAGCTGAGGAAGTGTCACGGTAGCGTTGGAGAACGGATCCCTCAGGAAGCAGCCGTCCTCGGTTGAGAAGGCTAGCCAGTTGCCGCAGGCATCAACATACCCTGTGCAGCCGGGGAAGCAGAGCGGCTCACTCCCAGGGAGGGAGTACACAGTGCCGTTTGGGAGCGTGTTAGCAGAGGGAGGGGATCGGAGGATTTGGGGCCGAAGGATAAGGAAGAACAGGGAAATAGGTAGGATAACTTGCAGAGGAATCTTAATGTTCAAGTAGTTTGTTTACAAAATGGCCCAAGCCTCTCGCTCGATGCTTTTCCCTTTAAGTATTCCGATGCTCTACGGCCACACTAGCGTGTCCACGATGCGCCGGTGATACGCGTATTGGGCCGCCTTACTCGAGCGGGCCGGCCTTCAGCTTCAGTGGGCCCTTCACTTGTCTGATGATTTCCAGTAGTAGCCGTACTTGTAACAGAGTGCGAGCAGCGGCCAGGGCTAGGGGACCTCCCGCGCAGCGGTGCGCCACTGTGAGCACACCGCGGCGAACCGGACGCGGTCCACGTGCGTGGGCAGGCGGCGGAGGACCAGGCCGGCCTGCTCCAGCGGGATGTCCGCCCAGGACGGCGATGGCGGTGCCATCGGTTGCGCGGACGCTGCGAAGACAAGCATAGGAGCCAGGAGTGAAGAGACATCGCGATTCAAAAGGAAGAAAGCACGACGACGACGACGAGGAGGAGGGTGACGTGAGCACGTAGGTGATTCGTCAAACACCTCGCGTGAGCGACCACCAGTGAGAGCAAGACAAGGAAAGGGATGGAGCGGCGAGTAAAGGCGGCGAAGGTGGTGGAATACCGGGAATAGGCTGCCGCAGTGGATGAATCGTACCTGGCTTCCCGCCGGCGTCGGAGACTCGGAGGTGGTGGCGGCCGCCGGGCGAGGGTGTGTGGACTGGAGTTTTTTTTATATATTTTTATTTTATTTTATTTTATTTTATTTTATTTATTTATTTATTTATTTATTTTTTTGCGATAAGGTGTGTGGACTGGAGTTGCATGCTTGAATGTGAACGGGAACGTCCGATTTGTGCCTAGCGGGCTTTTAACCCTAGTGGGCACTTTGTCAAAAAAAAAAAATAGTGGGCTTTTAACACGGCTAAAAGACTTGTGGTGGACCGAGTAATTCGTGCCTTTTTTATATATTATAAAAAATTAGATATTCTTCCCTAAAAAAATAGATATCTAAAATATAAAATAAATTCTACTTTCTCTATCTAAAATACAAGTCATTCCAAGAAGCTTATAGAGTCAGATATCTCAAGGTTAGTCAAATTTATATGATAAAATAAAACTTATGATGTCAACTAAGTATCATTAGATTTCTTATTAATTATATTTTTATAGTATACTTATTTGATGTCATAAATCTTTGTAATTTTTTCTATAATTTTAGTCAAATTTTGAGATGTTTGACTCTCCAAAATTTTTGGAATCACTTATAATTTGAAGCAGATGGAGTAATTACGACTGGATCGGGCATCGATGTGAGGCCACTGATTTATTGGTCCTCTGGTCCAACCGTAAGAACTGATTGAGCCACCAGTTCAATAGTTTTGGACCGGATAAATTGAACCACTCAAAAATACTTGAAACCGGTAATAATATAATGATATATAATAGATAATTAGCAATATGTAGTTGATCATATATATACAAATAAACAAATAAAAACACAATTATATAGGCATTTTTAATTAAGCTAATCTAGCCACAAGTCCACAACAGTTACTCCAAAATTGACATGTGTTTGTTGACGGTTCTTAATTCAAACAATCCAACTGCCAAAAGGTATAGTGATAATATTTCATAATCATTGCAAGCTAGACCTTAATTAACAAGTTCTTTAAGTTTCTGCTATTGCAGAGTTATTTTATAGGATATACTAAAAAATATGAATGAAAAGACAATATATGGAGCACGTACGAATAGGTTCAAAAAGGATTTAAATAGCAATTCAAATATTCTCTATTGCAAAAATAATCTCGAATGTTGAAATACACTGTAACTGGGAAGACCTCATCGAAATAATACTGCTGGCAAAACAGACACAGTTGAGGGCCACTACCTCACTGTAGAAACTAGAAAGCAAAGAAGCGATTTCTAAACAACCTTTTTAATCTCGATTGAAACAAGTTAAGCAAGGAAGAATAATTCCAAAAAATGGTTAAGCAAAGAAGAAATGTCTAAATAAGCCTTTTACTCTCACACACTAAAGGTCCCACAGTTCGAACCTGGGCGCGGACACAAATTTGAAAATTTTGCTTTTCCTTTTTTTCCTTTTCAAAATATCATTTAATTTTCAAATGCATTTGTTTTCTGTATAGCAACAAATACACAATTCTTTTCTGTACAACAACAAATAAATAGTTCTTTTCCTTTTTTGCTTTTCAAAATACCATTTCAGGGCTGAGACACGATTCATAATTTTTCCCTTCTAACTTTTCAAAACATCATTTCACTTTCAAATTTTCAAATGCAACAAATACACATTTCTTTTCCTTTTTTGCCCTTTCAAATATGATTTCAGGGCTGAGACACAATTCTAGTTCTTTTAATTCTTTTCTGAAATATCATTTCATTTGAAATGTATCTGTTTTCTGTACAATAACAAATTGCCTATATATGGATTACAGTTAAGCCATAGTTCCATCGTGCAGATGATTTCAGCTGATGTAGCACAGAACTCCCATTCTTCTCCACATCGATCTACAGTCCTCGCAGGTATCTCAGATTCCTCCATAAGACCATCAGGGAAACACACTTATCAGATGGCATGTTCATAAGCTTAATGACATGCATCATCGCAGATCACAAAATTAAATCAGATGCTAGTTCAGAGAAAGAGCAAACATTCCATTTGCTTCAGAACACGCGACTAATAACATGGACAACAAAAGCTTTTGTCATAACATGATTACATCATAAGCTTGCCTTAGTTCCACATGGACCATTCCACTTCCAACCCAAAATAACATAATACGATCTGCAAACTAACATTGAACACGTTTCAGATCTAACTGATACCCTTGTAGTAAGTAGAAATCGCTACCCTGATAGCCTCAAATTGAGCATGAAAAATATAAACATAAGACTTATTGAGATCACAATCTCAGTGATAAGGATCGAAGCATTTAACAGCCGGCAAACTCAGTGAAAGCACCACTTCAGACATGAGGGAAGAGCCACGTTGCAGGTACAGAGTGACGCTGCCAATGCACACTTGGTACAAAGGGCGAGACAGTGCCGTCTCTCATGTCATAGACCTTGCAAGAATCAGAGGCAGAATCCCCCTCTTTGCACCAGTCATCTTTATTCAGGAAGACAATGCAGTCCCCCGGCATCTCTGGAGAGACGCAAACAAATCTCGAGCACCACCTCCGCAAGAAAAGCACATGGTCATCGCCAATGGTCGTCACTTTGGTCCATTTGGACTGCTGGAAGTCTGCGATGAACACCTCGAACTAGATAGGCCAGGGTGTGCTAAAATTGCCATCCACTACCCCTCCGGTTACTATCCTCACCTTGCCGTATTTCTTCCTGTGCACCATCAGCAACGTCCCATGTGATTCCATTTCGACCAGGTAGAGCATCCTCTGGGCTACATATTGATATATGCCCGTAATTGGAGGACCAGGAAAAGCACGTGGTCATTGCCAATGGTCGTCACCTTGGTCCACTTTGATTGCTGGAAGTCTACCATGAACACCTCAAACTCGATCCGGCCAGATGGGATAAATGTGACCGCCACGAACCATCTGGGTCCTATCCTACCCTTGCCGTATGTCTTCCTGTGCACCATCAGCAACGTGCCAGGTGATTCCAATTCGACCAGGTAGAACATCCTCAGGGCTACATTTTGACCAATGGCCGTAATTGCAGGAGTAGGAATCATGGTGCTGCAGATTACACGCCGAACTCGAAAAACCCATGGATCTCCCGTTCTGTGGTCCACACTGATGTCCATTGCGAAAAGGTTATAGTTGACACCATTGAGGATGTAGAGCTTTCCTTGGTGGAATACCATGTCATCAGACAGCGAAAACTTGCAATCCATACGTACTGACAACCAAGAGTCCGCTCCTGGCTGGCACACCGCAACCTTGGCAATGTTCTGAAACCTGATGAATGCAGCGATGAGTTGATGGGAGCAAAATACCAGTTTGTACATAGTCAGCTTCTCGGGGGCGTCCTCCATTTCCTCCCATGAGACCCATGTCTCACTGTCACCGCGGCGACGTGGGGCTCGGACGCGGAACAGCTGAGGAAGTGTCACGGTGGCGTTGGAGAAGGGATCCCTCAGGAAGCATCCGTCCACAGTTGAGAAGGACAGCCAGTTGCCACAGGCATCAGCATAGCCTGTGCAGCCAGGGAAGCGGATCGGCTTGCTCCAAGGGAGGCTGTACGCGGTGCCATTTGGGAGGGCGAGCAGCGGCAGCGGCGAGGACAGGGGGACCTCCCGCGCGGCGGCGCGCCACTGTGGGCACACGGCGGCAAACCGGATGCGATCCACTTGTGCGGGCAGGTGGCAGAGGACCAGGCCGGCCAGCTCCAGCGGGATGTCTGACCAGGATGACGGCGGTGCCATCGGGTATGCGAACACTGCGAAGACAGTAGCGCAGGAGTCAGGAGTGAGGAAACACCGCGAACCAAAAGACCGAAAGGAAAATGCCGACGACGACGAGGGCGGCGCGAACACGTAGGCGATTCATCGAACACCTCGTGTGCGCCACCACCGGCGAGATCAAGACAATCGAAGGGATGAAGCAGCGGGGAGTAAAGGCGGCGAAGGTAGGGTGGATTACAGGAATTAGGCTTCCGTAGTGGAAGAATCGTGCACCGGGTTCCCGCCGGCGTCAGAGGCGGTGGCGGGCTGGCAGCAGCTGGGTGAACTTGTGGACTGGGGTAGCGGCTTAGTGGTGATTATGTGAGAGTATTTTACGTCATTGCCATTATAAAAGTTGCTAATTTCTTCCAAGCCACCAAAAAGTTCAATCTTTCACTGGTGACCAAGTTCGAAACTTTTGTTTCTCCGCCATTCCGTCCACTTCTTTGTCTAACGGTGTCAAACAGATAGGTCCAAAGACCATTATACCCTCTGGTGGGGCCCGTTTGTCAGCCACCCTAGCTTTTTTCTCTCTTTCTATTCCAATCTTATCTGCTCGTTTCTTTCTCAATCCTCATGCATCCGTCGAGAGCCGCCGGGGAAGAGGAAACAGAAGACCCCACCCCCACGCCGAAGCTCGCAGACCGCCATAACCCGTCGCCGAAGCCAC
Organism: Themeda triandra; assembly: GCA_018135685.1. Taxonomy (NCBI): domain Eukaryota; kingdom Viridiplantae; phylum Streptophyta; class Magnoliopsida; order Poales; family Poaceae; genus Themeda; species Themeda triandra. The sequence goes on along the minus strand of JAENPR010000146.1, from coordinate 1,102,786 downwards.
AGGACCTCCACCGGAGCTCGCAGGGCCGTGAGATGTGTGCGCCCACACGCACCGCTGGAGGCACAGCCGCGGCGAGCTCCGCGGGCGTTGGCCGTGCGCGAGCACGGCGGCGCTCGAAGGCCGTGGCGAGCTCCGCGGGCGCTCACGCACGCTTCCCTTCTTTCGTCCATATCCTCTCTCTCTCTCTCTCTCTCTCTCTCTCTCTCTCTCTCGACGGCCGGACCCTCGTCAAAGCCCGCGGCCTCCCATGCTCCTCTCCCTCTGCCTCGCCGTCCTCCTCCAACCATACGCCGTCGCGCCTGTGCGCCCGAGTGGTGCACCACAGCTGGGGGTGGCGCCGGCCTGGCTAATTGCAGCTCGCGGAGGTGGACTCGCCGAGGCCCTGGAAGACGCGCACAAGCTCGGCGGCGGAGATGGTGTCGTTGCCATCGGCGTGGAAGATTTGGAACGCGTGGCGGAGCTCCTCGTCGACGGCTGCGATGCAAATCACGGAGAGGAGTCGAGGAGGTGTGGTCCCGGTGCGCCGTGCGGTAGAGAGCCAACACGCCTCCACCGCGGGCGCGGCCGAGCGCGCCTCCGCTGTGGGTGCGGCCGCTGGACGCGGGCATCGCCGGACCACATTGACCACCGAGCTGCGCGCTAGCATGGCCATGGCCTGCATCCTCGCCGTCAACGCCTGCCTCGGAGTCGGACATAGAGGTGGAAGATAGAAGATCGACCTGACTACGTGGCCCCACTGCGCAGAGAGACAGAGAAATATGAGCAAAGGATGAGGGAGGGTATTTAGGACATTTACACTGACCGGACCCACGTGTCAGGTGTCCCAAACGGCTAAAACCAAGCGGAGCATGGACGAAATGGCTTCAGTGAAACAAAAGTTTCGAACTTGGTCACCCTTGAAAGATTGAACTTTTTAGTAGCTTGGACGAAATTAGCAACTTTTATAATGGCACTGACGTAAAAGACTCATTATGTGAACGGAGCCCCAATTTGTGCCTAGAGGGCTTTTAACCTTGTGACACCGCTTTTGACCTGTCGAGGTGGTGCCGTGCTGCCCGAAAACAAAAGTATTTTTTTCTAAAAAAGTAATTTGAGCTTTTTTTTTAAAAAAAAGTGTTTTGTGTTTTTTAAAGTTAATTTGTGCTTTTTCAAAAAAAGTAATTTGTGTTTTTTAAAAGTAAAAAGTTTTTTTACACTAATATAACACTCAATGTTTAGGTGTGCTAGTACATAATGGTTTACATGATACTGTTAAAGTTATGCATCATCATAATTCTAAAGGACCAATTGACAATGATAATAATGTAAAATTAGTTGTTAAAAAGCTAGTTGTAATATGCACACACATCCTATCGGAAAGAATGCCTTCGAGATACAAGTTCAAAAGATTTTCTCAAAAAAAAAAAAAGATACAAGTTCAAAAGTTCTTGACTCTTGAGAGATTCACAAAATCATCAAAGATTTTTAACAGTTGACGAACACACTACTTATCACTGAAGGAATAATTAGCCATATTTGTACTTGTATCAAGTCCAAAACACGTACCCAGGTGGACAACTTCCTTAGATAATAATGGATTGGAATTGCTCCATAATTTTGCATGATGTTCATTTTCCTCAGATAATGGATTTATCATCTCTCTCTCTCTCTCTCTCTCTCTCTCTCTCTCTCTCTCTCTTAACATTCTGGAAGAATTTAATTCTCAACGCATATTTGAAACCCAATCAAATACGGTCAAGAACCAACCATACGTTAAGGAGGCAACACCACATGTTAATGATCGTGCACCTTGAAAGTAAACCTTATTGATCTCCACATGGATCATGGCTGTTGGACCCCAAAAGGCTAAAACAGCACTATAAACCTCTCATGTCATAAACACATAACACATACAGACACTACCGGATCCGCCCCCTTTGCCGACGGCCCGAAGCCGTCGGTAAAGGCAGTTCTTCCGTCGGCGAAGCCTTTGCCGACGGCTTGCCACGCTGGCCGTCGGCAAAGGACCGTCGGCAAAGAATTGCTCGGCAAAGGCACCTTTGCCGACGGCCACAAGGCAGACCGTCGGTAAAGCCTTTGCCGATGGCCACGCCAGCCCTCGGCAAAGGCGCCACGCGCCGTCACCCTGATGGAGGCCTTTGCCGACGGCTGACGTGTCAGGCCGTCGGCAAAGTTTTTCCTTTTTTTTTTGAAAAATTCTTTGCCGACGGCCGACGTGGCGGGCCGTCGGCAAAGAAATTTTTTTCTTTTTTTTTGATTTTTTAAATAAAAAAAGCCTTTGCCGACGGCCGGCACTCGGCATAGGTCTGGTCACTTTGCCGAGTGCCGGTCGGCCCTCGGCAAAGGCCCAGCTTTGCCGAGTGCCGGCCGTCGGCAAAGCCGGGTAATTTTTTTGTTTTTTTTTCCTGTTTTCTTGCATTTAAACCACATTTCATCACATATATGCCATATAAACCACATTTCATCACATATATTCACAACAATATCATATATAAACTACATTTCAGCATCAAATTCAGTTTCAACATGAATCCATACATGAATGTCCTCAAATTCATCGATACATGTCCACAAGCCGGATAACATGTCCAACACGAATACATACATGTCCAACATACACATAACATGTCCAATGTGCCACAACTTCATCGATACATGTCCAGAAGCGGGAAGAAAAGGTACCTAGCTCTGTGCGTCGTCCCCAGGGGTCCCAGAGCCCCTACCTTGCTCGAACAGAGACCAACCCGACTGTGCGGCCATACATGTCCTTGAGACGCTCTTTGCAGACCGCCTCCTGCACTCGCGCCGCCCGCTCCTCGTCCTGCCCCTCCTCCAACTTGTAGTACAACTGCACATAGACATCAGACATCATTTCATTACAAAGACTCACCCAGAACTCCCTCTTGATCTTCACCGCAAGGATTTCATCGTGTACGTCCTTGACCTGGTAGAAGTGTTCCCATTTGTCGGGCACGATCTCCCTACCCCCGATGGTGACCAAGCCAGGGTACTGCTTTCTAATCAGCAGGCCCTGGATGCCATTGACATGGCGTGCACTGTTCCTGTGAATCACCTTTGCCCAGCCCCTGCACGAGTCATTAACAACAATTGTTAGTCTGCAATTCGAATTTCAATATGACATATGAACAAGTAGTGAAATCAACAATGGTTACTTACTTGCCCATGGATCGAATCACCGAGCGGCGGCACGGGAGCGGTGGGTCAGGGAGCGACGAGGGCCCGCGTTGGTAGGGCTTGCTCGAAGCTGAGGAAGTCGAGGTGTCTGGTGTTTGCTCGCCCCCGTCGCCGCCGCCGAGGTCGTCATCGTCGTCGCCACCACCATCGCCGCCACCATCACCGTCACCAGTTGTCGTCGTCGTCGTCGCCCCCTACTGGGCCTCCTGGAATAGCCTCCTCGATGACGTGCGACATCCGCTGAGGGGCCTCCCACCACTAGTGGTCGACGACTCCACGTCAAGCTCCTCGCCGAAGCCCGCCTCGTCCTCGGCGGCGGCGGCCGTGTGCTCCACGTTGGCATTGGGGACCATGTACGGCGAGCAGACCTCTCGCTGCGGCTGCTGCCACCTTTCGCCCGGCATTTTGTCGAGTGCCTGCAATGACAAAGATTAAAACAGTTAGCATACATAAATGACAAGTATTTGTAAAGAAACATAATTGCAAGGTAATAATAATAACAATATAGTATTACATGAATTAGAATTATCTCCACGAATGGCAATATGGCTGGCGTGTACTCGTCATCACTGCTGGCGTCATCACTATTAATATTGTCGAGCTCTCTTAAGTGTCGGGCTTCATCTGCATCGTCATCATCATCTCCATCGTCATCAGGCTCTACATCGTCCTCAACAACTCTATCGTGCTGCATCTGCCATTCATCAAGGATTCGTAAGTCCTCAGCTTCGTGCACCTCATCACCCTCGTCCTCATCGATGTCGTTGTTTACTTCCATACCCATCAGCGAAAGAATGTCTATCTCCAAACTACCTTCTAGCCCCTCAGGTTAATAGAACTCATCTGTCCTTGGGTCAAAGTTGTAATCATCATCGTTTGAGACAGCCGCTTTACCGCGCAGCGATACCAACTGCACAAGGCTCCAACCCGCAAGATTCTTGTCATTTTGGCATACCCATGGGAGGTAATAAACTTGCGTGGCATCTCGGTTAGCCACAATATAGACATCGTCTCCTTCATAGTTGGAATCCTATCGAATTTTGACTTGCCCAATCTTAAGGTTCTTTTTTGTGACATTAGGATCGAACCAATGGCATTTGAATACCACTGGCTTACAACCTAGGTCTTTGCCAAAGTTGAGCTCGAGTATCTCTTCGACTATGCCGTAATAGTCCTTCCCATCCGTGTCGGGCGTACAAACTCCGCTGCACATGGTTTTTAGGTTGCCCCGATTCTCTTCGTAGCTTCTCGTGTGAAAGCGATAGCCATTCACATCATAAACGTTGAATGACTTGACCCTTCGGTCGAAGCCACTGCCCACCTGTCTCAATTCATCACTCATTTTCGCATCATAAAGGGCCAGCAAGGTTAGGACAGGTAGATCGTTACATTACTCGCTCCTAGGAGCAAAGTGGAATCTCAAAGTCGAAACGAGGTTAGTTGGATGGTACCTTTGTATAGAACCAGTTGATGAAACCGGGCACACCATGTCTGAGAAGATGGTCTTCTTCTTGCTCGGTAGGATCCCTATTGCCTGTCCAGTGTTCATTAATATATTCCTTGGAACAACAAGAGACAAGGGGGGTCGGATCAATAGGTGAAGGATAGAGGCGGCGTATGTAACAAGCTCATCGAGAACTTACTTCTGATAAGGAATGCATTCCTCAAGGTTCAACAACAAGTAGATCATGATAGTGTGCCACTCATCATGCTGCAAGTTCTTGTTGTTCCCTGCACCTCCTCTTCTGAGATCCCCTTTGAAAAGGCTGAGGTTCGATGAATTCTCATCGATGTTGTAACAAGGGGTTGGATTTTGCGGTCTGTGGAGTTTCTCAGTATAATACACCTATGTGAATGTCGGGAACTCCTCCAGAATGAATGCCTCTGCCACACAAGCCTCAATTTTGGCTTTATTTCTACACTTTTTCCAAAGAAGCTTTAGACACCTCTCGATTGGATAGCACCAACGGTGCTGCATGGCCCCCAACCGTTCCTCACGCGGTAGGTGCAAAATCAGATGCTGCATGGACAGGAAGAAGCCGGGTGAAAATATCATCTCTAACTTGCAGAGCAACAGAGGTGCAGCCTTCTCCAGGTCAAGACAAACATCCCGAGATAACTCCTTGGCACAAAGCTGGCGGAAGAAAAAGCTCAACTCTGCCAGGAAGCGCCACACTGGCTCGGGGAGGTATCCTCAGGTCATCGCAGGAAGGATCCGCTCAATCCATATGTGGAAGTCATGACTCTTCATCCCTAAGACTTTCATAGTCTACAAGTTCACTCCCCTACTCAGATTCACCGTATGCCCATCAGGGAACTTTAATGTCTTGATCCACTGCAGTACTTCCTTCCTATCTGCCCTTTTCAGGATGTAATCGGCTGGGCCCTTTTTTCATCTCTTGCCTGGCGCGAGGGTCTTCATCACTAGATTTGGTCTATCGCAAATCGTTTCAACGTCTAGTCTAGCCTTAACATTGTCCTTTGACTTCTTGCCAATGTCTATGAGTGTTGCCCAGAGTACCTCGACGACATTCTTTTCTGTGTGCATTACATCGATGTTGTGTGGAAGAAGAAGGTCCTTGTAGTAGGGGAGCCTAGTCAAGCCCGATATATGAGTCCGCATGTGGTCGGTACCATATCCTTTAAAACCACCCTTCTCTTCATCAATTTGGAGCACCTCTATCTGGGCAAGGACGTCGGCAGGGCTCTTATCCTGAGGGATGGGGCCGGTGACTTGAACACCTTTCGTGAAGTGCTTTTCATCTCGTCTCAGTTCATGGTCCTCAGGCAAGAATTGACGATGTTTGTCGAAAGAAGAATACTTGCCACCCATGGCCAGCCAGGTGAACATCACATCTGCCTTGCATGTTGGGCAAGGGAACTTCCCGTGAACACACCACATGATGAATAAGCCATACGCCAGGAAGTCAGGCATTGAGTACTGGTACCACACATGCATTGTGAAGTTCCTCTTTGTAGCTCAGTCGTACGTCAGTACCCCCTCTTCCCAAGCACGTTGCAATTCATCCCACACTGGCTGCATGAACACACCCATATTGTTGCCCGGGTGTCTAGGTATTATCAGCATCAAGAACACGTTTCTGGGTTCAAACATGATGCCGGGGGGAAGATTGAGGGGGATCACGAACACGGGGCAACAAGTGTACGGGGCCGCCATCATTCCAAACAGGTTGAACCCATCTGTTGCCAGCGCTACGCGTACATTCCGAGCCTCCGCAGCCTTATTAGGATTCATGTCATCGAAGTGCCTCCATGCATCACCATCCGCTGGGTGCTGCATCTTGTCACTATATCGTTTGCCATTCTTGTGCCACGTCATTTGTTTCATGGACTCCTCTGTCATGTACAGCCGTTGGAGCCTCTATAGGATAGGAAGGTGCCATATGACCATCTTGGGGATCTTAGACTATTTCTTACAGCCATCACTGCCTTCTAGCTCCACAAACCTAGAGGCTTTGCACTTTGGACAGTGTGTTGCTGTCTCGTGGTCTCCCCTGAATAGGACGCACCCGTTCTTACAAGCTTGGATCACGTCATACGACATCTTGAGTGCACGAAGGAGCCTACTCGTACGTGTTCTTTGGCAGGAAGTGAACCTCCGGAAGCAGTTGGCCAACAACCGCCAACACGAGATCAAAACCTTCTCGACTAATGCCCAGTGACGACTTCAACGCTATTAGGTGTGAAATGGCATCCAGTTGCGAAACCATAGTGTTGTCGTGAAGGGGCTTCTTTGCCGCCTCCATCATGGTGTAGTACGCCATTGCGGTTTCCTCTGGATCGTCTTCCTCTACCTCCATTCCTTGAACGAACCGTGCTTTGTGATAGTTTGCCATCAAGTCTGCCATCCCGGCATCTGCATCAAACTCCTCGAGGAGGGGTCTCACCACCTCCTCCCTAATACGATGGCGTTTACCATGGTGGATCCAGCGGGTATAGTTTGGAACATATCCATTCACGAAAATATCTCTGTACATGTGACTATATTCTTTCTTTCTCTGGTTCTTACACTTGCTGCATGGACACGGCATCCGAATCGACCCTTTAGCAGCTCGGCCAAATGCTTCCTTTAGGAACTCATTGGTCCCCCTATCCCATTCAAAGCTCTTACTTGCGAAGCCCGTGTACATCCACTCACGGAAAGCCATCCTTTGTCATGCACCAATGTAAAAGAGTAATAAAACCACCATCTGCATCTACAAGGCATTCCTACCATCTAATAGGTGAAGGATAGGTCCTAATCCCACCCGAGGATGCATAGATGAGGTTAGCTTCCATGCTCCGCTCCCGTCCGAGATGGAATTTCGGCAGCACCTCCCCGCTGTTCTCCCGATACACGTCCCGGCGGGGAGAGTGTGTATCCAAAGAACAACAGGGAGGCGCTGCTGAAACTCCGACTCGGACGGGGGCGGAACATGGAAGCTAACCCATCTACGCATCCTCGGGCTGTCCAAAAAATATGGACAATCCGAAAGAGACACCATCGCAGATATGCACTGATCCGCATACCAACGACCGCGTATCCCTTTCGGATGGGAGACACCTAACTTGGTTATGCCATGTACGACCAACAACTATAAGGAAGAGAGGTGATTTATACCTAGGGTGGCGGCGCAGAGGCGAGTCAGTGCACGAAGACGATCGGGGTCACAGAGGTGCTCCAGGTCCCCTCCGACACATCCCGCTCTGCAAAACAAGAAAATGTCTGGGTTTTGGGCATCCGACGTCACAACTTGCTCGAAACTTTCTCAATTTTTTACCACTGCCTCCACATATGATGACAACACAACTCGTCAAGTTTCGTCAATTTCAGACTTCGTTTGGATTTTATATAATTTTAAAACACTTTTCACGCACGTAACTCGTCATGTTACGACACCAACATGGTCGTAATTTCATGCGAGGTCCTGTATACGGCCTCAACATACTACGAACATTATGAATACCATTTTTCGAATAAAAAAATTTTATTATTTCATGTACCCGCAGTTAAAATTTGGAGTTGCCGGAAAAATTCAAAGAAACAAAAATAATTAACGAAATATAGCAAAAAAACTCAAAATTGTCCCAACTTTTGAAATTGGGTTGTATTTGGTGTAGGAAGACACGAGAAAAAAACTGGAAAGAAAAAAATAAAAGCCTTTGCCGACGGCCAGCCCACGTGGCCATCGGCAAAGCTGGTGGCCCTGGCCGGCTGTGACGCCGTCACATGGCAGGCCTTTACCGACAGCTAGGGCCGTCGGCAAATGTTACACCTTTGCCGAGGGCCTGATGGCGTGGCTCTCGGCAAAGGGGACGGCGTAGGCTGCCGTTTGGCTTGGGCCCCCTTTGCCGAGGGCCTTTCTTTGCCGAGAGCCAGGCCGTCGGCAAAGAGGACCTTTGCCAAGTGCGAGCCTTTGCCGATGGCCCGGCACTCGGCAAAGGATTCTTTGCCGACGGCAGGCCCTGGCCGTCGGCAAAGATGTTCTTTGCCGATGGCTTATTCCTTGGCCGTCGGCAAAGAATTTGGCCGTCGGCAACGACAGCGATTCCCGCCGTCGGCAAAGATGTTCTTTGCCGATGGCTTATTCGTTGGCCATCGGCAAAGAATTTGGCCGTCGGCAACGACAGCGATTCCGGTAGTGAGAAGATTCAACATATCAAATTAAAAAGCTTGCTACCTCCCCAACTAGAGACACCATTACAGGTGCCAAGCTCACAGAGTAGGTTCACAACAGCAGATAGCAATGCTAAAAGATCCATCAGGTGTTTACAGATTGATAATGGCACAATCAACACATAGTCACATCATACTTCGACCAGACAAGTACTGACAGACTTAGCTTCTGTTATTATCAGAGACCATTAAACATTCGAGGATAAGATTAGTTAGTTCGACGAATTTAGCACCTAGCTCAGCAACTTCAGTTCTGAGGGAAGAGGCAAGTCCCATATGCCTTGACAGGCTTCCAAGACACCGTTGGAAGAGGGTTGGAGACCCTGCCGTCCGTCATGCTGAAGACCCATCAAGAACCTGAGCCAGCACACAAACTGGAATCCCAGATATTCTCCTCGAAGAAGATAGAGTCCCCTGGCAACGCGTTATGAGGAACACAAACAGACCTGCTGCATTGTCGACGTAGAAACAAAATCTCATTGTTCCCGATCGTCGTCACCTTAAGCCACTGTGACTGACTGAGGTCAGCTTCAAACACCTTGACCTCAGCTGCATCGGCTTCAAATAGAACATTCAGGTCTATCAATGGGTGGTGCAACCTTCTTAATACCACCAGCAACACACCACGTGATTCAACTAGATAGGCCCTCTTTTGAGGTTCCAGGTGAAAAGGCATGTGCAAACATGGACCGTTGATGACCTTTTGTATTTGAGAAATCCATGGATCACCGCTGCTGTGGTCCACGCTGACATCGATGGCGAAAAGTGTAGCCATGATGTCAATGGCATATAGCTTGCCCTGATGGAATGCCATGTCAACAAAGTCTGAACAGATATCTTCCACCCAAACAGACCACCACGAGGTAGCCCCTGGCTGGCACACTGCAATCCGTTTGCCTCCGCCAAAATTAATTTTTGCTACAATGAGATTGATGAACAGAGCAACAGTTTGCAACTCTTTGGCTCCTCCTCCAACTTCAATGTTTCAGCCATTTCCATCCATGCTAGGGTTGCCACATCAACAGAGTCATCACCCACATCCAGGATTGTGGGGGCAGTAGAGGGGGCTTGACTCCAAACAGCTTCACTGTCACTGTCCACAAGCCGGGTTTGGACATGGCACAGAGGTGGAAGTGTCATGCTGGCATTGGACAAAGGATCCCTCAAGAAGCAGCCCTCCTCACCTGAAAACACCAACCAGTCGCCACAAGCGTCGGTGTACGCCGTGCAGCCAGGGAAGTGGAACGACTTGCTTCCGGGCAGGCTGTACACCCTAGCGTCCGAGAGCAGGAGCAGAGGCAGCGGCGGGGGCAGGGGCCCGTGCCGCGTGGCCGCGCGCCACTGGGGGCACACGGCGGCGAACCGGACGCGGTCGACGTGGGCAGGCAGGCGGTGGAGGATCCGGCCGGTGACGTCCAGCGGGATGTCCGACCACGGCCGTTCCCGTGGTATCCCCCATCCGTCGATCCGACCCTGCAAATACGATCACGAAAAAAGAGCAGGCGTCAGCGAGGACGCACATTGCGATGATAAACCGGCAAACAGGCAAGAGATCACCTTGCGCACACGACCCGCGGCTAGAGAGTAGGGAACAGAGGAGCGTCGGGTTCGGGGGAAGGAATGCTGGAGGATTACTGAAAATCGACGACCGCGGCAGGATGGATCGTGCCCCTCCTTTTGCTGTTCGGGCGGAGGCGGAGGCGGTGGCGGACTGGCGGTGTCCCGGCCAGCGGCGAGGGTGGCGGAGTCAGGTTGTCTTGAGCCGCTGAAGTTGTTGACCTCGTCAAGTTCAAAGCGGGCTAAAAGCCCAAAACATTTTTTTCTTCAAAAAAAAAAAAAAAAAAAAAAAAAGAGTTGATAAATAATGTTATACTAGTATAGTACCCGTGCGTTGCCACGGTTCAATTTAAAGGATGCATTTAAAAACAATATGCCATTCAGAGAACGTGTTATATGACTAAATTTAACAAAAAAAATATAGAAACATTTAGCCACCTATAAATCATAAATTTGGACCCATATTGGTCCTTCTATAGTTTGTTAGTTTAACATGATGTGTCTTGACACAGTAAACCTTGTTAGTTTAACATGATGTGTCTTGACACAGTAAACCTTGCATAGCGCCTTAGTACCAAAAAAAAAAAAAAAAGATATGAAAAAGGGCATTTAACTGAAAAAATGAATGTTCATCTAATGACAGTGAATTCAATGGACTGAAAAAATGGACTCCTCGCGGAATCCTTCCGTAATCACCAAATTGTCATGGCAAAAAGAGCATTCAGGATCCTTGACCCTAGACTCCTAGCCACCACGACAACTCGGTCCATCGATGGCACAGGTAGCTGTCCCTCAACGTCCATGAAGATGATAGGCCAAGTGTAGTGCTCCTGCAAGAACAAGATTCATTTAACACATCCTAAGCAAACCATGTATTACAATTTTGAGTAAATTACTGAAAGGAATCACAAAGCACTTAGCAACTTGATCAATGATGCTAAAATGTTGGTTTTTATTCTTTAAAATATCCCACCAGTCAAGGCATACCTTAAAGAAACAGTAATTTTACCACAAGATACAGTCTTAAGAGGAACAAAGTACAGTTAAACTGGGTCTGGGACATTACGAAAAAGTGACAAAAACTTCACAGGGTGCTTATCAAATTTAATAGAAACACCCAAGTAAAGAACTTCGTACATGCATTGGCTGGAAACCTCCCTTTTAATAGAGGTTGTCATGTTTGAGGAAATTCATGGATTGGACTTTGAGGTGAATCTTGCTTGCTAAAATTACTGAATTTAAGCAGCTGTATCAAACTACAGGTAGCGACTTGAGGCTAATTGACATTTTCCTCAGTTGAAATTTGATGGCTAAATCATTTTCAGTTAACCATTCTAAATAGAGTTCTTTTACGGTACTTGAAATCGCTTCCTATCGCCTCTTATCGCTTTCACAAATTAATGATTTTATTTAAAAAGGGCATTCTAGTCATTCTTCAGAAATACCACTTATCCCCACCCAGTACCCTCTCCCCCATCCGTCCTCCCGATCAAAAAAAAAAAAAAAAAAAAAAAAAAAAAAAACACGAACTCCTCTGTCTCTCTCACCCTCGTCCTCGCCATAGCCGCCGCCGGCCCGCCCTCGTCCTCCTTGCGCTGCCGTCGCCCCTCGCCCTGCGCCATCCGCTCGACCCAGACCTCGACCCCGGGACTCCCTCTCTCGCCCTTGACCTCGCCGCCGCCCTCGCCCCACGACACGCCGCCTGCCCTCGCCCCTGCAGTTCAGCTACGACGGGGAGCCGCCGCCCTTCGCGCGCTTCAACCTCCGCGTCGCACCCGGCTCCCGCTGCCTCCTCATCGGCGCCAGTCGGATCGGGTATGTATGCATGTCTCCCTGTCCCCTGCATCCATCCGTCATTCATCTGATGGATTAGATTAGGGTAGGAGTGTGAGTATATGTGTATGTGTATTCGTATTCGTATTGATGCTCCTTGACGGATCAAGTATGTCAACGAAGAGGCATGCCGAGCGACTACTGCTACTTGATGCTCCGGTTCATCTTAGATCATGTCTGAAGTTCCTAGATAGAACCAAAAGAACATCAGGAATTCTATTCAATCACCTTTGGCAACTGAAGTTTTTATGGCCTCCAGCCATGCATCTTAGATCACACTTTTTTATTGTCTCCATTCTCTGATTTCAAGTGTATTATACTAGGCTTCTACCCACCCAGCCATACCTATCATGGGCAATTAGGCTTGAGTTTCAGTTAGTGTATGTTCAGTATTGCACCATCATGCAGTTTCTTGCAAGGATAACTGTTCATCCTATCATTTGTCACCATTTAAATTTTCATCGGAACACCAAGCTATTAAAAATAATCTTGTTTGGACCACTCCATTCAGTTCTCAAGACTGAATCACAGTGCTTATCTGAATGCTGCAACTTGGACTTTAATGAGAATTTGTGCTTTTTGGTATACTGTTCACACAATATGTCGCAAAAGATGGCCTAATCCTTCTAACCATTTGTAAAGTGCAATATAAGAAAGGATCATTAAGTTTTGATATAACTGAGATTTCTTTACAAATGTTTAGGTTAGAATTGGAACCGTTACACATCTTGATATGTGCAAATATTCTTTTCTTATTATTCAGTTCTTGTAAAAACCCCTTTTATATAGAGTTGGTAGCTGATCCTAACAGTATATTTTGTTCATCTGTATGACCAAACAAATACACTTTGACACCTAACTGAATTTTATATACTGAATGAATGTTCCAGGAGGAAATGCCGGTGGCCCTTCCCTGCTGCTGCCTCGCCCTTGCCATTGCGTCGTCGTCGTCGCACTAAATGTGAGATCCTTCGTCTCCCTGATTCAAGAATTTGCTTTTCGGATTACTTCTTTGGTCCGGGTGAACTTGGCTATAATGTGGACTGCTAGTACAGATTCAATTGATTTTTTATTGGCTCGTGTGTGATCAGTTTTTAAGTAGTCTCTGCATGTTAGTAGCTGGCCAACATATATATACTAGTAGTGTTGCTTGATGTTCAGAGTTAAATGTGAATGTGCATTGACTTTTGGTTGACAAAGTTCAGAGTTAAACGTGAATGTACGCATTCGAAAGGACAAATCTTGTGAAAAATTCTTTTACTGAGGTTAAGCGTTGCTTGATTTTTTTTGGTACATGTAGAAAGCCAACCCACATGAATAATATTCAAATCGATCAATCATTAGGTCATGAATTATCATCTCTATATCTGATCAACTATTTGAGGGCAATGAAGAAACTTGCTGTACTCTAGGGTCTGACTGAGTAAGAAACTTGCTGTACTCTAGAGTCTGACTAACTTGTCTGCACTCTACTACAGCACAAAGTGATTTGTGATGGAACACTTATGTTTAGTCCTAGCAAGATAGAAAGGAGATGACCAAATTTGTGGGAGTAATCCTACTACCCTACAGAGTTCAGGGAGTACTATGTTCAGATGCAGGCTGCAAAAAGAGTCAGGCTGCAAAAATAAATTTGGTACCGTTACTTGTCAATTGGCAGCTAACTAGCCTTGTCAGTCTGAAGAGTATGCTTGCATTGAAATGGTAATGATTGTTAACTATACAGGTATCACAAGGCTGGTATGAGGACTAGAGAAGCAACACAGTGATAGCTAGCCAGGTCTTCACGTTTGCTGAACTCCATGCTTGGATGGTGTTTTTATTGTTTGCTTAGTTCTACTAAAGGTATACTGTTTTCTCTGCAGGATGAGATCCAACCAATTCATGTGAGCGCATTATCATCGCAAGTCTGTCAAGAGACATTTTCCTGATGCAGATGACTGTGGTAGGGAAAAGGCTGAAGAAGGAGCATTGTTATATAGTTCTTGATTATAAGGAGTTGCATATATTTAAAGCAAGAAACTTGTACATATTTTTCTGTTCTTATATAAAGCTTGGAAATTGTGAGTGATTTGGTGGACCATGACTATAGGCCATAGGCCATAGACAGTTGTATCTAGTTTCAAGTGAGGAAATGACTTTTTGGTTGTTGTCAGGTGTAGAGGAGCAAACTATTTTGGGTTGTTTATGATCATATTTATCAGAAGGCAATTATAAGCTAAACTTCGTTTGGAGAAGCATGAATTGATCAACCTATCTTAAAGCCGCTATCACCATCAACCAATTTTCTGTTGCAATGGATGCTAATTAGTACATTAACATGACATTCATCATGTGATTCATTTTGTTTTTTATGAATTTTATCTTGTTTTGGATGAATGCACACGGACAAATATAAAACGATTAATTAGAATACACATATTTAAATTTAAATTCATATAGTTATGTTCCTATTTAGGGAAAACGCCAAAGGCAAAGACTACATCGCTCCGTGCCCTGCACGTGCCTCTTATAGCAAACCACATAAACCCATGTCTAGCAGCTGCACGATATGGTACTAGAGCTGTTTAACTTGTGTCAATTATGCTGTCCAATGGTGGGCTGCGGTACATCCGGTGGAGTCTGGCCCGCCAAGAGCTTCACAATTGAAAAAAACTTTCCATGGCAATACTTTCTTTTTGGGCGCGCAGGGTAGGCTTTACTTGCTATGCACATCACACCTGCTCTTTTTAATTTGTGGCTAAAACTTGTAACAGTCTTTCTCACTCATGCTAACTCCAAATATGATGATTTTTTCTCTAAATTTTTTCAAAATTATGGTCTATCAATTATTGTATTCTTACTGCTATTACTTTGGTCATCTTTTTTTTTATAGATATTTCAAAATTTTAATTTAGAAATTGATAAATTTAAACGATATTTTGAAACATCAAATGATTTTTGCTAAAGAAGTCATGAACATAATAGTTATAGAACTCATCTAGATGTACAACTTTTATTTTGGTCAATTTTTTTTCATATGACACAGTGAAAACAATATTGTTCACAAATCTTACGTATCTCTCGTGTAGTTTATGAAACTAGACGAGAGATATATATAAGATATGTACTATTTGTGAACAATGTTGCTGCCACTATGTCGATGAACAAATGACCAAAATAAAAATTTTAGATCTTGAAAAGTTATGAAACTCTTGTGAACGGAAACTCTCGAAATTGAAAATTTGATTCTTTTCAAACTTTCTCGGGAAGGAGAAACAACCAAAATGATAGTTGTAGATCAAAAAGAGTTATAAAACTTTGTAGTTGATAACTTTTTAATTTGAATTCGTTTAGAACCTCAAACACTCAATTTACACTTGGTTAATATAATATGTGGGAAACCAAAATGAAATGCAAACACAAATGACTGTAAAAACATAATAACTTCATAGACAATAATTTTATAAAATTTTAGAAAAAACATTATCGCATTTGGAGTTAGTATGAGGGAGAAAGACTAGTTATAAGTTTTAGCAACAGATTAAAAAAAAAAATAGAGTTCTTCAATAATTTGAAATTATTTTTTAAAATAACATTTTGAATTAGTAAATGATTTCAAATTAAAGTATTGTCAACTACAAACTGCATAACTTTTTGAGATCCACAAATTTTGTGTTGGACATTTTTACACCTGAGGCCGTTTAAAAAAATTTAAAATTTAGAATTTAAAATTTTAGATATCAAAATGTTTGAACTACAAAATTGTACATCCAAACGCTACAAGCCAAAACCTTAACGTATCAGCATGCGCCTCTGTGCTTGGCCTCCTTAATTACCTACGTGCATGGGCGTTTCTAAAAAACCTACGTGCATTAGCTATCTGCGTCCGTGTTCTTCGAAATCGGCACAGGCACATATCACAAGCATGGGCTCAAACGCCTCGACAGCAGCGTGCACCATACGTACCTACTTTAGCCCCATCAGTAATTTTTTTTTTAAGCAACAAGCCCCATCGCTACCTAGGAAGCCCAGGTACTAGCAGCCCACCGGCCCAGCCTCAGCCCTAGCTATAGTGCTTAAAATATTATTTTGCATTTATAAAGTTACCATCTTACCCTTGATTAAAAAAGAGAACAACAAAAATAGAATTGCCCCCACTTTATTTTAAATCGCCTTCCACCAAGGTTTTGGAGGCGATGAGAGGCGATTTGACGCATATGGCCCACCGACCATAGACACGTGAATCGCCTCCCGTCGCCTCCCTCCCATCGCCTCCCATCGCCTTTAATCTTTTTGGCCGTTGGATCGGTCGTCGTGAGCCGTCGAAATTCTCCACAAGGATTGTAAAAAATCTCTTCTAAATATTGAGAGGGCGATGGTGATGTTATGTCAATCAGCAATTCTAACAAGCTTGTTCTTTTCAAGTTTTGGGGAAAAAATCTGTCAGGTTTATGGTATTTTCAAGTTTTAAAAAAACATTTTTGTGTGAGCTTTAACATTTCTATCCATGTGCACATGCTTGGATATAATCTCTTCTACACTCCAACTCCCACATTACATATACACATATCTATATGGTGTACAGCAAAGCAAAATATGGAAACACAGTATTGAAAATTCAATTGAGCAAACAAATCTATTCTTGTTTAAAATTGTTATATAGCAGCAATCAACAATATTTGAGTGCCTTCAAATAAAAAAGCACTCAAGCAGTGATATACAGTAATCCAAACAACAACATTACCATTTGTTCTATGTTTCAAAGATGAGGAACTCAATAGCCTTAGTCTTTGGTTTAAACTTTTTTGTCGTCAAAAAGCAAGAACGAAAACAGAGAAAAAAGTCTAACCAATATGTACAAGATTCTCACATCCAAAGCTGACAAGAGAACATGCCATTTTTTCAAAATAGTGTTTGCTACCATGAAGGCAAGTAGTCTTCACCACATCTACTAATAGTTCCAAATTCTCAATACTTATATAGTTTGTTACCTCAATCCATTTTTGAAATGAGAGTACAGGAAAACTCCAGCAAAAGCAACACCGGTTCCTGTAGGCAAGGAAAAAAATTAACTCAGACTGATAAATTAGATGGCCAATATATTACCAGCATAATCAAGAATGGCTTGTAGTTCTCGGTCAGTATATTACCAGCATAAACAAGAATGGAGAAATATATACTTTTTATTGACAACTCAATAAAGTAATTGTGTCTCCGCACAGTTAGGTCATCCCAACACCTGCAAAAATATAAATCAGTGTTTACAATAGAAAGAAAGAAAAAGAAATATAAGAGGCGCTAGTAGTCCTACCTCTACCAGTTATAGTGTTCTCCTGGACTGCTTAGCAAGGTTCACATCATATTTGCATTTTCCTGGACATTGAAAACACTATGCGTTAGAACTTCCCATATAACTGTGCCATATATAGGTTTATGCTCGTGTTTTACAACAGGACAAGCATTATCTATACAGGGGTGATCTATTTTAGGTAATAATGGCAAAGAATTAACTCAACCATGCTGAGTCCACTATGTGTGTAAGTAGCAGCAATGCATCCAGCATTGAATCATTCATATACTCATAGCCGCCGTTATCTGAACTAAAGATGCCATACTGAATCAACAAACCCCATCATTTATTTTTTCCTATTCAGTAAATATTAGCAAATGGATTACTAAAGTGGAACTGCATATTTTGAACATCAGGAATAAGAGCACTTTATAAAAGTGATCTAATTGTAGAAAACACATATGGGGAAAAACAGAGCTCTGTAGACATGTTAGTGTATTTATATCCTGAGCACAATGTATGTTGACTGTACAACCCAAGCATAGCCGTAGCTGAATCTGTCATAGAAAGCATCAAAGAGTCTACACTGATCAAGTAAGTTAAACCAAACAAAGGCAGGGGGAATGGGAACAAAGAATGAGGTAGGATCTGTACAACATAACAAATATACCACACTTCACAAATAGGAATAGGAAAGAAGCCTTTCAGTCTAGCCATAACCTTCATACACACGGGGAAGCTGCAGACGTCCCAGATGGTGAAGATCTTGTCGTCAACGTCTGCAGCAGATCTGAACACAAATAACCAATAATCTTACGTTTCGAGTTGCATGTCTTGGCCCAACACATAGGGTGTCAATGTTGGCATCAGGGCCATGTACCTTTCTTCCAATCTTCTCTGCAGCATGCATGAGATGACAGATACACCAACTCAAACCATTTTGCCAAGCTTCTATCATTATCAATATTGCCAACCGAATTAGCAGATATTGTTAGTGGCTCATTGGACTGAATCACTGAATAGCTGAAGTGCTGAACCCTCACAAATCAGCCCCAAAATTCATATCTGATTTCTATGCATATTTTTTCCATTTGCAGTTGGAACATAATGACTCATATGGCAGTAATGAATCTCTAGTTACATCTCAGATTTTATCGACATTTTTTTCTTGTTCTGCTTTAGGAAACAAGACCGATATAGCCTAAGCATTGGCACTTGATTTATCTAAGCTCTTTTTTTAATCTCCCGTTTATCTAAGCTCTTTATAAAATATATGAACATCTGTTTATGTTACCTTTTTTTTGACAAGATTTATCTTACCTTTTTTTAACAAGGTTTATCTTACATTAACAACTAATTGACGGTACAACACATCACATGTCCCGAGCTGACATAACCAAATGTTCCTGTCCCTCCTGACCAACCAGAACTCCATGAAAAATCACAACAGAGTGGAACGCTCTGTTGAAACAAGCCATTATCACCACATGATTCATTAGGCTGAAATCATTTAAGAGAATGAAAGATTATATACCAGAGTGGCATGAAGCAACTTGCAGCACCCTGCCTGTCGTCTAAGTTCATCAGAACTGGTTGCCCCGATACATTGTTTACAATTACATGTTTGAATTTGGGCCTTTTTGGAAACATTTAGCTATATTTCGTTAATTTTTTTTCCTTCACTTGAATTTTCTCGTATTTTTCAAATTTGAACTGCAGGTACATGAAATAACGAAACTTTGGCCTTCGAAACATGATATTCATGGTGGGGAGTGTGTTTTAAGGCCGTGTACCAAAGCTCACCCAAAAGTTTCAAGTCCTTGTCCACGTAACACGACCATCCAGGAGTGGTAAATGTGTTTTTTAATTATATAAAATCCAAACGAAGTTGAAAAATCACGAAACTTGACGGGGTGTCGTGTTATCGCATGTGAAGGTTATGACAAAAATTTGAAAAAGTTTGGAGCAAGTTGCGGCATAACATGCTCAAAACCCAGACATCTCCACACATCTCACTTGTGATCACATGTGGAGTTGTGTGGCTTTTGAGCATGTGACGCCGTAACTTACTCCAAACTTTTTCAAATTTTTTCCATAGACTCTACATGCGATAACATGACACCCTGTCAAGTTTCATGATTTTTCGACTTCGTTTGGATTTTATATAATTAAAAAACATTTTTACCACTCCTGGATGGTCGTGTTACGTGGACAAGGACTTGAAACTTTTGGGTGAGCTTTGAGACACGGCCTTAAAACACACTCCCCATCATTAATATCATTTTTCCAAGGCCAAAGTTTCACTATTTCATGCACCTGCAGTTCAAACTTGAAAAATGCGGAAAAATTGTAGTGAGCGAAAAAAATTAAGGAAATATAGCTAAATAACTCAAAACATCCCCAAGTTTTGAATTTGAGATGTAATTATGGTAGGAAGGACCCAGAAAAAAATGGATAAAAAAACAAAAATTTAAAACTTACTTTGCCGACTGCACTTGGATGCAGTCGGCAAAGAAAGTTTGCCGACTGGTTTGTCAACAGGGCTGTCGGCGAAACAATTTTTTTTAAAAAAAGGAAATTTTTTTGCCGACAGCCGGCTGGGCCAGGCTGTCGGCAAAGAGGCCGAAAATGAAAAAAAAGGCCCGGCCCAACAAGTAACCCTACCTGTCCCCATCCCCTTTCCCACCCCCGCATCCCCATCCCGCACTCCGCCGCCGCCAGCGCCCGCATGCCGCCGCCGCCAGCGCCCGCACGACGCCGCTCCGGCAGCCCCCCAGCCCACCAGCGCCCGCGCGCCGCCGCCGCTCCACTAGCCCCCGCTCCACAGCTCCGCCGCTGCCGCCACAGCCCCCAGCCCACCCGCGCCCATCGGGAACGTGCTCCCGGGCCTGGGGCTGCCGCTGCCGCTGCTCCCGCTCCTCGGCAGCCGTCGCCCGTCAATCCGCGCTGCGCGCCCGTTGCCCGGCGGACGGCGGCTCGTCCGCGTTCCCGTCTCACGCACGAGCTGTGGAGCCGGCCGCATCCCGCTTTGGGAGCCGGACGCGCCGGTGGCCAGGGCGCCATGCCTTGCCTGGTTGAGAGGACGCCATGGGAGCGAGAGATGGCGTCCGAGAGATGTCTCTCCTTGCTCCTTCCCCGCGTCCGCATCCAGCCCCCGCGTCGACCGTCCATCGCGCGTTCCTGCACTGCCGTGTGGCCCCTGCTCTTCTCCAGCCCTTGCGTTTCTGCTCCAGCACGATCCTCGGCGCCCTTATCCGATGGAGTGGGGCAGATCTGGGGTTGTGGTGGCCGGTTCCATGGCTAGACCTACTGATTCGACAAGGAGATGAGAACATGGGTTGGCGGCGGCTGGATCCACAGCTGGCGTCCCGATTCCAATCCCTCTCCGCTCTCCATTCCTTGTGGCGGCGGTGGCAGGTACGAAGCTTCTTCTCCTATCATGTCGATGAATTTAGGCTTAATTGTGGACTTATTAACCTGATTGGGGTGCTCGATGGATGCAGGCAATACCAATCTCACATTATATTTAGGATTTCTGTTATGGCCTCCTTCCTAGCAAAAGCATGTCAACGTTGTATTTTCCCCCATGTTACATTCCAATCTCACATTGATAGAATCGTGCGTGCCTTGGTAAAATGTAATAATCAGTGTCCCAGGATCAGTACAACACATAGAGGGTCCCTCCTAATCAGATCTCTTGTACAGCTAAATTTTCTTCTCTTGAACTGAACCATGCGAGCCTGCAAGATATTGTAAATCAAATGATGAACTTATTAGCTTAGCTTACTGTTGAAACCAACATTGCCCATATTATCTTTCAAGTGTTGGTACACAGTAAACAGCTCTTTTTAGAAACTATTCAAGGCTTAGTTTCAGAAACTACCCACGTTCAACTGTTTAATAGTTGCTATGCAAGCTCTAATTCGCATAGGAAGTTCAAATGATACATGATTGGATGTCAGTTACATAGACAGAGATGAAAGATTTTTTGGTGCTTTGTAAAAAAAAAAAAAAATTGGTTGTTTGACTTGGATATAGCTAGTAGTGAACAGATGGAAACTTTCATTGTCTTGTCTGACAGACAATCAAAATGCTTGTTTGATCTATAACTGCTTATTTGTTTGGAAATTTAAGGTTACAAGTGATTTCATTTAGGCAAGGCTTGGCTGACACATGCTCTCTATTTATGTGTTATTTGTATCACCAATGCAGTTGGGTTGTCACTTGATGAGAAACATCCAAGCAGTCATCGACAAACCCACCATAATCAGGGTTGGTTTCTTTGGATCTGCAATCTTTTTTGTTTGCTTGCCAGCATGTCACAAGTATAAAATGCACTCCTTTTCTTTGCAGTTTTGGTGCACCATTGCAAACTGAAATAGCTACTGTGCTAGGAGCCTTTTCAAAAATAAATCTGATATATGGTAAGGCGAAGCACTGCATTGTTGAGTTAAGCTTTTAGTAGGCTATCTTATTGAGATAATAGTTATGCATAGGCTTCGGCACTTAATACTAGTTCCAATGTTTGTGTTATTCAGTTTATTTGTTATTGCAGCTGCAGTTACTTGATTCATGTGACTTTTGGGATACATACAAAGCAATGATCAGAATACTGTTTTTTATGTGTTACAGAAATTTGGAGTTTAATTTTCAGGCCATAGTCTGTCATTCGATGCTATCAAGATCTCCTAAAGGGCATATTCTTTGAGGTAAAGAAGTCTGAGACAACTTTTTATGTATTTAGAATGGAATAGATCATATACAACTTTTGGAGTTCCATTACTAACTTCACTCTTACAGATATCAGCTCGCTAGATTGCTGTAGAAGTGTATGTTGTTCCTTCAACCTGGATTACTGCAGAATGGTCAGTAAAGATTTCTTTTAATTGCATCTTGTGTGCCTCTCATACAAGCAAGAATAGTAGATTTCTATACTTATGGGTTCATGGCTCTCTTAATAAAATTGTTTGTTGTGAGTTCAACTGCTAATGTTTATACCCTGCAAAAAATGCCAATGCTCCAGTGAAAAGGGGTTACAACAAACCTGTTCCAGTGTGTTTTCAAACTTGTTCATTTTATCATGCCTAAATTGACAGAGTGAAGTTGAAATATCATGTTGCCTACTAACAGCTAGTACGTTGATCTAGATTTCAGTAGTGCTACTGTATTCTGCTATCTGATAACAAGTCTAATAAATATAGGCATTACTAGTATTTGCTAGCTGCTAACAAAAATAGTTGAACTAGTACTGCCATCAATTAGGTCGTCTGTAGACTGGGAATACTAGTCTCTCTGCCATTTAGAGTGTCTATGGTATCTGAACTGAGACTTGGAAGTGATCTGATTCTAACCTGTATCTTTTTACAACTGAACTCTTCTGAAGCAATAGTAATTCAACTGTCCATTCTAGTTTTTTCACTAATCCTCAAAACCTCTTTCAGGCTGTTACTTTTACTTCAGAGTGTTTGCTGAAAGCAAATTACAGCATCAAAAGCAGAAGTAAGTCATATTTGTTTTAATATATTTCATTTGCAGTTTATGATAAACAGATCATAGAGGCACTTTCTAATCTTAAACTAGAGATACACTATAGAAGAAACTTGAGCTAAGAGAGGATCTGAGAGACACTTTTATCCTACATGATTGCAGAAAAATATCACCCTTGAAGTCTTCCTTCCACTTGCTGAAATCTGATTGCTTTCCTGCAAAATTATTACTGTTTTCTGATTGCCATAAAAACTGTGATACCTTGCTATGTTATGTGAAGTTATCTATACATGTGTGTGTGAACTAAATGATTCACACTCAACTGAAATTAACATTGCAAGTTGGATTGTGAGTGTGACAGCAGCATAAACAAAAATAAACCTGTTACATCTAGTAAGAGCAACCTCATGTTCAGAAATACAGATACATGGAGCCTGGATGTTCTTGACGAGGCTAATTGTAATCTAACTAGGCTAATGTAGGTCTTGGACATCTAGGCTACTGATAGTTTGATACCTTTTTAGTTTCTATATGTGAAAATTCTTGGATAGATATATATGATACTTATCTCTAGCTATTGCCAATCTTTTTTTGCAGAGCACATTTTCAGCGCTACAGTTCAGCAGAAGAGATGAATAGCTCATTGAATTGGTTATCTAGTGTTAGTGTGAAGCGATAAGTGTTTCATTACGATTGTATTTATTGTTTAGTGTGAACCCATATCTTCTATTTGAACATCTGTCTCTAAATGTGCTTCAAGCATGAAACTTGTAATTATGGCCTGTAATGAAACTTTTGATTTTTTTTTATAAAAATAAAAGCTCTTCACCGACAATTTGCCGGCTATCTTTGTCGGCAAAGACCCGACAGCCCTAGACCCTTTGCCGACCCGAAATCGGGCCTGTCGGCGAAGGCTTCGCCGACAGCCACCACAGTGCTGTCGGCGAAGGGAACGGCAGCCGAGTTGACGACGCTGTTCCTTCGCCGACAGACCGGGTGGCTGTCGGCGAAAGTACGCCGACCACGCCCGGATTCCTGTCGGCAAAAGCCGGTTTGCCGACAGGATTTTTGCCGACAGCGGTTTGCCGACAGGAATAGGGAATTCCTGTCGGCAAACTCTTGGCCGACAGGAATTAGGGCTTCGCCGACAGCTTTAAGCTGTCGGCAAACCCGCGATTTCCTGTAGTGACGCGGTGCCGTCCGGGAGAGCGAGCAGCGGCAGCGGCGAGGGCAGGGGAACCTCCCGCGCGGCGGCGAACCGGACGCGATCGACGTGGGCAGGCAGGCGGTGGAGGATCCGGCCGGCGAGGTCCAGCGGGATGTCCGACCACGACGTTCCCATGGTATCCGCCATCGGTCGATCCGACCCTGCAAATACGATCAGAAAAGAACAGCAGCCGTCAGCGAGGACACACACTGCGTTCATAAACCGGCAGCAAAACACGAGCACCGTGGGAGGCGCAGGCAAACAGGCAATGCATCGAACACCTTGCGCGCGTGACCCGCAGTGAAAGTGAGAGAAGGTGAGGGAGTAGGGAGAGAGGAGCGTCGAGTTCGGGGGAAGGATCGCTGGCGGATTACCGGAAATCGATGACCGCGGCAGGGTGGATCGTGCTCCTCCTCGTTCTGTACAGGCGGAGGCGGTGCTGGTGGCAGAGCTCGGTGGGCAGGTCTGGGTGGGGACTGGGAGAAGGGGAGTTGCTGCCGTGGAGGTGAAGTGGTGGACTGCGACTGTTCGAGAGGGTACACAATCTTGTGCATCCATGTTAAAAAAAACTGACCCATCAATGGACAAATGTTACTGGCTAGTTGGATACAAAAATTGTATTAGAGACAAGAATTATGTTGTTCTTCAATATTACAGATACAAAAAGAAACTAAACATATGTAAAGTAAAAAATCAGTGGCAATATATACTGCCTTAAGAATCACCAACAAAAGACCTATTTATAAAAGGTTCACAAGGGAAATTAGAAAACTTGGAGTTTCGTAAGGGAAATTAGCAAGCTGACTCAAATGGACCATCTGATTGCCAGCCTAGTTCATGTGTCAGCCAGTAATTTATGTGTAGGACATCTGAACAGCGCATGACATTTTTATAGCATTCAACTCCTCCACTACGTCGTGCATCTTCATTCTTTGTCTTGGTGAGTCACTGCAGCATGCTAAAGCAACTCTAAATATTGGATAAACGAGAATATCTAGGATAGCTTGGCTGTCTGTGTTTCTACTGTATGTTGCCGTAATATCAAGCATCGCCAGTAGATTATTAGGATAAGCCATCTTCACAAAGCTGACAAGATTTGCCACACCATCGTTGAAACTATCAGCTGGCTTTCTTCCAGTAAACATTTCCAATAGCAGTATTCCACAGCTATATGTATCGCCATCAATGGAGACTTCAGCTCCTGATCCATACTCTGCCATATACAGAAAAGGAAAATGTTATTATTAATATTATTTGTGGCCATATTATAAATAGATCACATAAAAATTTAATACTGTCAGTTTGTCAGATAAAATAATCTTCAAACCGGCAACAAATTTGTATGCGTCAACAACAGTTTTATTACTGACCTGGGGGGACATATCCAATTGTGCCTTTGACTGCAAATGAGCTGCCTTCAGTTTCAGGATTGTTTTTCTTTCTTGCTTCAGACGACATTGTCTTTGTGTTGACACAAAAAATGTGTTTGCGCATAACACATTTGGAGGCCTGCAGGATCGTGTGAAGCAGAAGACTTCGAGATTCCCTAAGCCTCAAACCATCCGGATCGGATTTGGATGAACCAAGGCATGCCAGTCAATTTGACCCTGCAATTGACAAGGAGAAAGAAAAAAAATCAAATTACAGAACCTGCCGGTTTTGTTGCCAGACAGTTCCGAAATATATGGCTGTAAGATAGCCGTTAGTCAAAGGAATTTGACTAGAGAGTCAACTCCTAGCATTATAAAGCATGTAACGGTAATGATAATGTAAAATGGCTATTCCATATGCATGTAGATAGGGCAAATTCATTTAACTGATCTAATCTTAGTCGATATTGATTTTCTGTTCAGATTAAGGTATATAAGACATATGTATAACCGTCAAGCATTAACCAATCTCATAATTCTACTAAATATACCCTAAACATTGCTAACAGTGGGGATCCATGGAATGTCAGCCATAATAGCAATATTCAAAATACACCTAACAGTTTTATAGGATCAATCAACAAGTAATCAAGCTACGCATGCATGTTATCAGTGAAAGCATAACCGTATCGACTATTTAGCCGATTCAAGGTCCATGCGGCACGAACAAGCCATGTACTTGGATTACAAACAGATCTAAGATCAAAGCAAACCTGGTCTAATATCACCAACAGTGGGATCGCTAGATACAGCCATATTGAATGACACCAGATCAAATCTACTCTAACCTTGGATCCATCTATAACCGAATAGACAGATCGAACGCACCACATGTAACAATCAAGATTGATAGGATTTAGCCGAAGTAAGCACAGAACCAGTCAACATGGTGAGATAAACATGAATAAGCATAAAAGACGATTGAATTCAGATAAATCTAAGGCCAAATCTATCAATCTTGAATGGGCAATGATATTGTTATGATGAATAAAATAATTAAAACAAACAATATCGATAACTTGATGAATCTACTAGATTGTCGATCTAATGGAGCCGATAATTTTGCCGATCCTAGCTTAGAGAAAACTAAGAAAGCAGAATAAAAAAGGATAACTAGCTTAGATTGATATTCACAAGAGATTGAAGCAATGCAGCCTTACAAATAAGATCTAAACCGATAACTAGCTTACATCCAATTTGCACGAGATTAAACAATGCAGCCGTACAAACGTGATATAAACCATGGCAATACTCATAAGCAAACCGGAGATCGAACAGCCGATGTAGCCCTGCTTGTTTGAAGATCTCGCTGGATTCTACGTTACTCCTACTCCTAAGGTTTTTGACGTGAAGCTGGTTGTATTGATTGATTGATGAATTAATCTTACAATAGTCAGGGCTTTAATATTTATAGCCCGGAGCCTAGACATGAGTCCTAATCAGACACGGTACGTTTACAAAAAATAGGAAAAAGATAATAACTTGGACTAAAATCTTTCCTTTCTGGCAGAGTTCGATACGTCTTAGCTTCGCCAACCTCAATGCGAATCACTTTTCGGTGCAATTCGTCTTAGTCGATCTCTTTCCAAATTAGCCGATCCTCTAACTAGCTTTCCCATACCTGACACCTGGGCCCACCTGAGACATGAAACCTTTTACTAAAATCTCATGTCAACACTTTGCTAAACCGAAGTCTGTAACATGTCCTACCAAATCATCATCTAGAAGTATGTTGCTTGGTTTAATGTCACAATGAACTATCCATGGATCAATATGATCATGAAGATATTCCAATGCCTCTGCAACGTCAATAGCAATGTCGAGTCTTTTGATCAAACTTAGACTTCTTCTGGTCATGCTATTTGTCATTCTGTCTGGATGCAGCCACTGATCTAAACTCCCATTGCAAATATATTCTAGGACAAGTGCCTTGAATTCGTCACCATTACGGTCCAAGCTACTCCACACGGTGATCACCTTCACTAATTTCCGGTGGCGGATCCTCCTTAGAGCATTGCACTCAGCTAAAAAGCTTCTACTGGCTCCTTGTTGGCCAAGATCAAGAACCTTCATTGCCACTGTAGCTAAATTATTATCAATTGCTAAATTTCCTTTGTATACATTGCCGGAGCTTCCAGAACCAATCAAATTAGATGGAGAGAATGATCCTATTGCTGCATGTAACTCGGCATAAGATATTCTCTCATGTTTCTCATTAAAGAATGGGTGCTCAGGACCAACAAAAGTCCGTGTGGTTCTTCTCTGAGTAAAATACAAATCCAGTTCTTAAACTTTCTAGGGTGTGTCACCCCGGTCCATAAACTTTTAAAGTATGTCAAGAGGATGCCTAAACTCATTTTGGCTCAAATCAGCCCATAATGGGTCTTGGCCTCTTTGATATTCGCAGAAAACGCCCTCTCTTATTAATTTCTTTGAAAAAACACTGCTTCTCGGCTTGCCCTCTCGCTCTGATCCATCATGGACTCATGCCGCCGCATCGGGCAAGTGGCCAGCATCTCGGCGCTGAAATTTTTTTGTACGCTATCATTCTGTACGCGCGCGATATATGGCTCTACACGGATGCTGAATATTTTTTTTACGCCAGAATCAGCCTATTGCCGATACTTGGCATTGGCAATGTACGCCAGAAACAGGGCCTGACGAACTGAATAATATAGCACGGACTCCATTATTCCACGAAAAAAACACATCAATGGCTATTGTATCTCACAGAACATGAACACAGGGCATACACATAAAGAAGGACCCCAGAAAATAGTAGGTAGTGACAACTCGTCCACGTACGCCGCCTGATCGTCCGCGAGGAAGCCGATGCGTCAGGCGCCGCGCGATCTAGAGGAGGATCAGGATCGGGAGGAGCTGCAGTGCTGCGCGATCTGGACGAGCTGAGGAGCCGAGCGCCGCGCCATCAAAGTCTCGCGGCCAGGAGGAGGCCTGTCGCGCGCAGGATCGGGAGGTGGCCCATCGCCGGGCTCGCGATCAGGAGACATCGCGCGTGGGATTGGGAGGTGGCCCGTCGCCGGGCTCGCGATCAGGAGACAGAACGACGCGTGGATGGCGATCGGGAGTAACCGAATGGACGATTGGAATTCCATGGACCTAATTGCATTATGGTGAAGGGGTTTGGCTGCCAAAATGGGCGTCATGGGTCCTTAGCGGGCTAATTTGAGACCCAAATCAAGTTTAGGACCCTTCATGACACACTTCAAAAGTTTATGGACCAGGGTGACACCCCATGAAAAGTTTAAGGACCGGGTTTGTATTTTACTCTTCTTCTCTTAACAAAGCAATACTCCCTCCGTCTCAAAATAGATGTCATTCTCGCTTCCCGAGGAGTCAACGTTTTCAAACTGTCGGCAATTATATATTAAAATATATAAATATTTATGCTAAGTAATTAGTATTATCGGAAAGATCTTTAAGTCTAGTTTTTTAATAAATTTATTTGAAGATATAAATGTTACATGTATTTTTTACAAACTTAATCAAAGTTAAGAAAGATTGACTTGCACGCTTCCCATAACGTCATCCTTTTTGGGACGGAGGGAGTAAGTGGTTGTAGAGCATACACAAAAGATGAATATTCCAACAGCTCCAATGAGAAATATGCGTAATCGATGCAGTGAAGCCTTGTGAGAAAGTATAGATGGGCATGAAGGGAGTTGCAAGCATGGAGGACCACCACATAGCATGTTGTTACCTGTGACCGACGACAATACAGTGGCATTACAAAAGACACCTGTATCTGGCACCGGACCAGATAGGTTATTGAAGGACAGGTTTAGATAGTTCAGAGATCTCATGCTCTCTAGAAATTTGGGTATGGGTCCTGTTAAGTTGTTGTTGCAGAGATCCATTTTTTCCAGTGCTACCAGATTATTCGGCCCTTTTGGGAGTTGTCCTTGCAGTAGATTTCCTTGTAAATATAGTAAGCTCAGTTGGACCCAGCCTGCAATAGCTTCCGGGATTTCACCATCTAGCTTATTCATTGAGAGGTCTATTGCTCCGAGGCTGTTCAAGTGCCCAATCTGTGTTGGAACTGCCCCTGCTAGAGCATTTTTGGAAAGGTTAAGACCTATGGTCAGGGAAGGAATACTAAGTATCTCCTGTGGGATTTGGCCCCTCAACAAATTACAAGAAAGATCCATGAATATAATATTTGTTAATTTACCAAGGCTTGCCGGAATGCTGTTGCTCAGAATGTTATTAGATAGAGAAAGGGTACTCAATAGTGTGATATTGCCTAATGACTGAGGAATCTGCCCTTCAAATCCATTGTGAGACAGATCAAGTTTCTGAAGGCTAGAAAGATGGCCAATGTCTATAGGTAATGTGCCGGTGAATAGGTTGTCGTGAAGGGTAAGCTTTGTAAGTTTTTGGAACATCCCTAACCAAGATATGGTACCGGCTATGTGATTTCTGCCAATCTCAAGCCAATTGAGCTCTCGAGATAGGTTGGCGATACTAATTGGCATAACACCCTCAAAGTTGTTTTGTTCGAGGTCTACAGCCGTCAAGTTGCTACAGTTGGTTAAGGATGTGAAAAAATCCCAATGACAAGGCTTTGTGGCTTGTAGTTCATTGTGCCCTACCGAAAACATCTTCAATTTACCATGAATACCAATATCCCGTGGGATCAGACCATGATATCGGTTTCCACGAAGAAACAGAAATTGGAGTTCAGATGCATTTGATAAGGATGCTGGTACTGGACCCTCAAAGTAATTGTTCCTGAATGTGGCCAAAGCAACTAACTTGGGAAGCTTAAAGCCATTATCAAGTGGCAGTGATCCTGTAAGCTGGTTGGCGCCAAGACTTAAGGTAGTGATAGACGAAATATTGAAGAGTGATGGAGGAAGAGGGCCGTCAAGCTTGTTATTCCTCACTTCAAACATCGTAAGGTTAATTAACTTACATAAATCTGCAGGGATGTTTCCAGTGAAGTTGTTATTGGGAAGATACAAATGAGTCAATGATGTTAGGTTGCTCAGCCAGCTAGGGATTTAGCCCTGAAAGGAGTTTTCCCCAATTCTAAGGACCATTAGCGTTGTGACATTCAATAGTTTTGTGAGAATTTCACCAGTCAGACTGTTGTTGCTGACATCGAAAATTTTAAGTTTGGATAGGTGACTCAGAGTAGCAGGGACAGAACCAGAGAAGTGGTTAGCGCTAAAATTCATAGTACGAAGTATTCTGCAATTGCCAAGGCTGGGCGGAATATCACCTACCAGGTTATTGGACGACAGATCAATGAAGTGGAGTTATGTGAGGTTGCCGATGTCTTGAGAGATGGTGCCTTCCAAGCCATAGTCATGCAGATCTATGGCAGTGACATGGCCAGGGTTGCGGCGGTCGCTGCAGCTCACGCCAGTCCATTTGCAGAAATTAGGAACTGGTTTGCTGGTGTCGTTGTTTGATGCATCCCATGACGATAGTGCATCACTTGTTATGTGGGATTTGAGGGATAAGAGTGCCAAGAAATCACGGTGGCTAGGGGTAGTAGATGGAGAGCTGGATGTGACAAAGCGGATATTGGTGATAAGAGTGAGCATGGAGATCTGCCATGTACATGGGCTGGGAATCATCTTAGGGATCTTCATTGTTCAGCAAGGTGAAGGTTTTATTGTGGGTTGTCTGCACTTTGCCGTGATTGCCTGGTGCGCCTTCCATCCTGTGGGTGTGGAAGTCGTTACATACGGCATGAATATCTGCAGTAGTGGCCAAAATCACCAACAGGAATCTGGTCAAAATTTTAAACGAATACTACATTTTCTTCTTTTCAAATGACTAAAAAGACTTTATCTTTGAAAAGTATTATAGATAGCATCTCTATCAGGGAAATAAACGGGGGAGAACTATCAATGTGACACGTAAGAAAATGATGGCACATGACATGACCAAACGTTGAACTTTTCAAATGAGTTTAGCTACATACACATAGTCGCATTGTAGTGAAGTATGAAAGCTTGACAGCAGCAATAATTGAGTAGTAGAAAAAGAAAAAAGTGCCAGGTATAGATCATTATGGCATTTCAACACACGAATTTTGTTATTTCCCTTTGTGTTATATGATTTATAATTTTCCTTTCAGTTGGTTCCACACCGACAGGATATTTTGCCACCACCAATGTGAGGTGTTCAGTTCAGCACGCGTGAAGTAATTTGTGTCTTTCATTCATCAGGAATTATTAAAGGTGATTTTTTTTCCTTTCTCCAAGTTTTTAATAAAGATACTCGAAAGGTGCCAAATATATGATATTCATCAAGAGAAACAATATATAGTAAATAGTATATAATGATGACAGAAAACAGCCTCTTGCTAGCAGTAGGATTTCTTATATCCATTAAAAGAACATCAGCTGAAAAAACTCTCCTAAGGAACGTAGACTTACAATCCTGTTAGACACTTCCAGGAAGCACAAACACATGTTAGGCGCAGCATGCTAGAGAGAGGTGCACGCCCGAGGCTAGATTTTCACCGTTGGTCCCTGTACGAAATAATCAGTGGTGAAAGATAGGATACTTTTCATCACTGTTTTTTCTCCAGAACCGACAGTGAAAGTGATTTTCATTGCCAATTTTATTACAAACGGGTGGTGATATGTCATCAGTTATCACCTACAATTTTAATAAAACCGGTGGTGAAAATATCATTGGTGGAAACTATCTCTGTAGTAGTGGATAGAAGCTAAACTATTATGTGGAAACTATCTCTGCACACCCAATTGGGGGGGAGGGGGGGGGGGGGGGGGGGGGGGGGGGGGGGGGTGGCCTTTCCCATATATAGCCGAGGAGGCTTGGAGTACAAGTACATTACGTAAAATACAAGTCAGGCTATACATATCTATGTATATCTCTAATACCCGCCCGCAGTCGCAGCGGGAGAGTCTCGGACGCAAAGACTGGACCTAAAGTCAATAAACAACTGTACAGGCAGTCCTTTAGTCATGATGTCCGCAAACTGGTGCGATGAAGGAACATGGAGCACCCGAACCTGTCCCAGATCAACCTTGTCGCGGACAAAGTGAATGTCAATTTCAACATGCACAAAGTGAATGTCAATTTCAACATGCTTCGTACGCCGATGATGAACAGGATTACCCATCATATAAACTGCGCTAACATTGTCACAGTAAACAATCGTCGCCGAAGTGAGAGGAGTATGAAGCTCCTGAAGCAGCTGACGAACCCAACATGTCTCAGCAACACCATGTGCAACGACCCGGTATTCCGCTTCTGCGCTGGAACGAGAGATAGTTGTCTACCGTTTGGAGGACCAAGACACCAAATTATCACCAAGATAAACACAGAAGCCGGACGTAGACCGCCAAGAATCAGGACAGCCAGCCCAATCAGCATCTGAGTAGGCGGTGAGAGTATCAACTGACCCAGCACTGAGGTGAAGACCAGCAGATAAGGTGCCCTTGATGTAGTGTAGAATCCGTTTGAGTAGGGCGAGATGAGGCTCGCGTGGGCCATGCATGAAGAGACGGACCTGCTGGATGGCATATGCAATGTCAGGACGAGTCAGGGTAAGATACTGGAGAGCACCGGCGAGACTACGATACTGTGTTGGATCCGCAACAGGTGAACCATGGGTGGCTACGGGCATCAACTAGAGTAGCTATACAGTGACACTCAACCATACTAGCATGCTGAAGGAGGTCCACAACATAATGTCGCTGAGATAGAAAGAGGCCATCAGTGGAGCGAGTGACAGATGAAGAGCCCCGAGATCT
Source organism: Themeda triandra (assembly GCA_018135685.1). NCBI lineage: Eukaryota > Viridiplantae > Streptophyta > Magnoliopsida > Poales > Poaceae > Themeda > Themeda triandra. The sequence goes on along the minus strand of JAENPR010000146.1, from coordinate 1,069,368 downwards.
GTCATGGCGAATTCTGAGTAATGACGCTCAGTGATCCGTTGAAGAAAAGCTGTCGAGGATGCTGTGAGGACGATATCATCGACGTAGAGTAGCAGGTAAGCAACACTGGTTCCCTCCTTGTACACAAAGAGAGACGAGTCTGACACTGAAGCAACAAAGCCCAAAGTCTGAATGAATGTGGCAAAGCGATGGTGCCATGCTCGAGGTACTTGCTTGAGCCCATCCAAAGACTTCTGGAGCAAGCAAACATGATCAGGTACAGTCGGATCGACGAAACTGTCTCATTCAGATGACCATGAAGAAATGCATTCTTGACATCCAGCTGATGAATTGGCCAGGCACGAGGCAGCGATGCTGAGAACAACTCGAATCATGGCCGGTTCAACAACCGGACTGAAGGTCTCGTTGTAGTCAATGCCGTAATGCTGAGAGAACCCGCGAACGACCCACCGAGCTTTGTGGTGAGCAAGAGAGCTGTTGGAGTGGTGTTCATGCTTGAAGATCCACTTGCTGGAGACGACGTTGGCATGAGGCGGTCGAGGAACAAGACGCCAGGTGCCATTATCAATGAGTGCCTAGTACTCATCCAACATCGCAGCACGCCAATTAGGATCAGCGAGCGCGCTGCAATAGTTGGCAAGAAGCAGCAAGGCGTGCGTGGCGGAGTAGTTCAGGTGCTGCATCAGAGGGGGAACAGTGCCAGTCTGTTGCCGTGTCAAGGGGCGTGAAGGAGCAGCGGCCGGCTCCGGTTCCGGTGAAGAAGCAGCGACCGGTCATAACTTTCAAGTACATCCCACGATTTTAGCCCGCCACCTATTTTAGCCCGCCATAGTAAATCCCACGATTTACCGGGGCGGACACTTTTTATTTACCGTGGCGGGCACTTTTGCCCGCCACGTGGCGTGCATCTTAAGACAATGGAGTGGGGCCTGGCCATAAAATAATTGATGAAAACATAAAGTTTGAGACAATGGAGGAAACTTTTTATCCAAGACTTCAGTTCTTATAAATGGTATAAAAATATCTTCATTTTTCTACTCCATCCGTTTCAAAAAAATTGGGTATAAGATTTGAGAATGGGAATAGGGAATTATTACCTACCAATCAGGGGAGGTGTGTGTGCAATTTTGGCAAACAATACAGAGCTGCTTGCTTGGTAGCCTGCCGGCGGCGTGCGTGCAGCTTGCAGGGCGCAGCCCGCTGTGGCCACGCCGCCGACGCTGAGATGCTGGCCTGCTGCTGCTGCTCCTGGCACCACCGCACCGGGTCGCCGAGCCCCTAGCTAGTGCAGTGTGCAGCTACGGTCTGTGGCCAGGACTAGGTGGGGTGGAGCCTGGCCTTGGAGGTCATCCAGCTGGAGGGAGGACAGGCAAAGGCGCGGCACCCGGCGGCAGGGTTCGAAGAGTCACGATCTCACAGAGAGAACAGGAACGAGGTTAGGCGGTCGAACGTGCGCTGCGCTCTCCTCTCTGTGCTGGGCCGGAAGGCTACAATACTTGGCCTAATGCCCCAGGATTAGGCCAGAAAACTAGATGTACTATAGAGGTTCTTTGAGACACGCCTAGAGGCTGTGGCCCTAGGCCCAAATCCACTCCTGTTTGCTTTGATCTTAATCCGAATAAAAAAAAAGCACATACTAGTCGATGAAAATAGTTGCAGTGAATGTGACTGACTAGGCTCTAAGCAAATTTGGAATTGCAAACTGAGCATACAACTCAAAGCACCCATCAATCTACTATCTACCTATATAGAGAAAGCTGGATGTGGTTCCACTTCCTCCTATTCTCATGTCTATGAAGTGAGATTGCCAAAGCCCATAAAAATTCTATCGTCCTCCTGCAAAACAAGCTGCTGAACAATGACTCTAAAGTATATCTCACATGTCTCTGAATGTCCTCTGCCATCCGCCAACCAAACCATCAAGTAGCACTTGATCAGCAATCACCACCAATGATATATATAACTGATACGACCGATCAAATCATTGTGAGCCATAGTTGTGATTCTTCCAACAAAGCCCAAACAAACTACAACATCCCTGTGCACACTCAAAACACCGCTAAGAGAAGGCACTTGTGCGCAATATCAATGGCCTCTCCCAATATGACACCTCCAAAGAGCAAATGACATCCAAAGATGTTATGAACTGATTGAGTAGTCTAGGGTTTTCACCCAGAGAGATCCATACCCTAGCAGGATGGACAATGAAGAAGATCAGGGGCAAAATTGGTGCCTCAAGCAAAAAAGTGGCACCAATAGGCATCACCACCCTCAATAGAAACAAAATCACTACCAGCTAGTGGTGGACCTAGGGCCCGTTGACCCTGGGCGCCTGCTTGGGCTATGGCACTTGCACAGGCTTAGCCGTTTGTTGAGCATTCTTAGTCAGAAGCTTCGAATCACATGTCCTAATCGGTGTATTATGTCTTGCTCAGGCTCCGTTTCAGTGTTGGGTCCACTACTATTACTGCAAGCCACTACAACAGGTGACAGGTAGTCCACGTGCATCACACACAAAATATCTCATACTTTGTAGATGCTCCGTATCCTGTTATGTATCTTGAATATGTGCAAATAAAGTAGCAATACCACAAAATATAATATCCATTAATATCATTGATCTAAATAACTGAAAGGGATACAAGGATTCATGCATAAATATTGTAGACGGAAAAAACATGAAAGATAACTTCTTCCGCTAAGGACAAGACATGCGATGCAACGAGAGTCTAATATAGGACCCTCAAGAGCAACATGCAAAATGCAATGAAAACATATAAGATCTGGTTCCCTACTGTGCTGATGGGAGCCCTGAACAACCACCCAGATTGTAAGGGTGCATCATTTCACACCCACTGCTACTGTGCTTGCTGCTACTACCTACGAAGGGATTGTAGTTTGGGGCTGGGTTGGCAAGGCTCCAGCCCTGCTGCAAGTGCTGGTGTTCCCCTAGTAGTGCCATGCTTTGCATCTCATTGTACGTGTAGCAAGAACATTGTGTCTGAAACGAGGATGATGCTAGCAGCATCACCTGCGGCAATGGCTGTGGGAGGACTCCCTGCCCGATGACAAGCTGCTGGAGCCGTGCTTTGATTTTCTTCATCTTCATCTCCACCATCTCACTAAGGCTAAGGAGCTCATCTTTGTTGGCACCAACGAGGCCTAGGCGTCCCCCATACATGCTGTCATGGAGGAGGTCCAAGGTCTCACGCTCACGATTCTCAAGATCCAACTTGCTTACCTGCTCATGGAGCTTCAAGGAGCGACTGTGGAGAAACTCCTCTTGGTTCTTTGTCTTCTTGAGGCTACTAACAGTTCCTTGGTCTCTTCTTCTGAGGGCCACACCTTTGGCTGAGCCTCGCCTTGGCCATACATCACAACACACAACTTGATGCCACATAGTGTGGTGAGCGCACTAGCCTTTTACTCCAAGCCCTGGGAGCATCTCTTATACGTCGCACGCTGAGTAGCATTGTTGGAGATCCACTGGAGATTCACCTTCTTGCGTGCCATAGCACCCTAGCAGTATCCTAGCTTGGCAAGTACTAGTAGGATTATATAAACAAAAGGAAATGGTTGCTTTGGTGTTGAAATGAAATGAGGAGAGGGGCAATTTATATATGTTTCAAGGAGGACTCTAGAACAACTTATAGAGGCAAGGAATGACTTACTCATACCATTTTATGGAAAGCATTAACTCACTGCCAATATATGTTTCAAGGACTCTAGAGCAACTTATAGAGGCCGCCAATATATGTTTTAAGGACTCTAGAGCAACTTATAGAGGCAAGGAATGACTTAATAGCTCATACCATATTATTTATGGAAAGCATTAACTCACTGCCAAATATATGTTTCAAGGACTCTAGAGCAACTTAAAGAGGCAAGGAATGATTAATAGCTCATACCATGATTTATGGAAAGCATTAACTCACTACCAACTATATGTTTCAAGGAGGACTCCAGAGCAACCTATAGAGGCAAGGAATGACTTACTCATACCATTATTTGTGGAAAGCATTAACTCACAGCCAAAATAAAGTGTATATATATTTTTACTACCTACAGCTAAGGATCCATCACAAATAATGCATCAATCACAAGAAAAATTCCATATATGTCATGAGCATTGTGTGACAGGTTATCATTATAAATTCCCTAATCATAACATTAAATTTATCACTTCTTAAATGCATTCCCTAAGTAACTATTGAAACATATTACTTCTTAAATGCATTCGATGACAAGAAAAACATTCCATACATACATAGGATTGTGTGTGATATGCTAAGATAGTGCTCAAATATCATTTAATTGCTGCCAAAGATATTCTTGATTGATGCATTTATTTTGTACAAATATGCTAAGCTATTTATTCAGTAATAATTGCTATATTTATGTAACAGCTAATGCTAGCTAAAATATAATGGTATGATCAGGAAATTTATCTCCAATATAGTTAACAAAATAGATAATTGCTATATTTACAGTTAGCTAAAATATCGTGTTATGATTAGGAAATTTGTTGCCACTACAATTAACAAAGTTTTACAGTCACCTAGCCTATCGCACAATGTTCATGATGTATGCATGAAATGTTTTTGTTGTGATCTATGTATTCATAGCAAAATATACTTAGTTATATCCACCACATTTCTGTAGTGTGACGCGTAGCCGGGGGGCTTCGGCCTGAGAGACGCAAGCGAAGCAGCGTGCTGCAATTTCGCGTGCAGGAACCAGCGTGCTGCGATTTCGTGTCCAGGAACGTGATTCGCAGATAGGTCACTGATCCATGGGCCCGTTGATGTTGAGCACCACAGGCAGTGACTGGGAAGAAACAGTGACAAGAGATACACAACTCCATGTGCCGCGACGTGTGCTGTGTACCCTCTATGGCAGGTGGTCCCTACTTGTCGCAGGTTGATGTCTGATGTGTTTTCGCAGCACATCGTTGCAACACCGTTTTCTCGGACGTGTTGTTCAAATTCTTACTTCTGGGCCCTGCCCTTGGCTGGGCCTACGTGCAGTGGCTGATGGTGTGAATGGCAGGAATAGTTCGGCACACACCGACGGAGCTGATAGGCAATCTGGGCTTCAGGCATTTGGGACTTGAGGTTAGTAGGTTGCTGTTCTTTATCTCCTCTAGGTTGTTGAATACGACCTCACTCGCCCTCCCGTTTAGAACCCTAGATCTCGAATCTGATATGTTTGTCTCTCTTACCAGAAGTTCTGGCGGCTCCCTACTCCCCTTCCTTTCCTTATGATTGGTGCGGTTGGAGTCGTGATCTCGTGAGACTGTGCCAATGTGCCATAGTCAATCATCCCAGGAAGTCTGGCATTGGTGATGGCGACATAATTCCGCTTGTGGCTTTTGTCTCATGTAGCTTTGTGTATGAGACTTCGCCCTTATATTTTGTTCCAGCCGCAATAGTCATTTTATTAATGGCAACGTATCTATCTGCAAACTACTTGCTGTGCAAACTATGGAAACTCTAACCAAGACCACAGAAATCTAATCTGATGGCTAGAGTGTGGGGGGTTATTTTAGCACTTAAACCCCACACTCATCTCATCCTAAAGGTGGGTTATTTTAGCACTTAAACCCCCACACTCTAGCCATCGGATTAGATTTCTATGGTCTTGATTAGAGTTTTCATAGTTTGCACAGGAGGATGGTTTCCATAGCATATGTTGCCTTTATTAATTGGGTTAGTTCCTTTATCTATTTGGAAAACAGAACACTTCGTATATATCTTCGGTACTGTCTGATGTGGTTTCATTAGTTTTTACTGTTACCTCTGATTCTTCTTGGTAATCTAGGTTTCTAGGATCCTTGATACTCAGTGGCTTCATGAGGCTTGTTGTCCTATAGAGCATCCTAGAAGGAACACAACTATATGAGTTCGATTGCTAGTCACAATCTATGAGATGTGGGTCATCTCTAGACACTCATAAAAGGCCAGGGAGTGTGACTTATATGCTTCAACCAAAGGGGATGCTTATAGCAGCCTAGAATTAGAAAAGATCTTGGGTAAAACTCACTTCACATAAAACTGTCAATTCAAAGCATAGTCCATTGTTCAGTTGTGACTGAGCATAACCCCTGATCTAGATGAATGTTCAACTAACAGTCTCTATCAAAACTCTGGTATATCAAAGAACTGTGGAATTGAAGTAAATTATTTACTACATGCCCTAGAATTTGGTGGGGATTGTTAGATATATTATGGGTTAGACCCATATAATATTCAATAATTAAAATTCTATGGCATGCTGGAGTTTCGGATGGTTGGGTTTGCCATTCAAAGCATGCATGAATTCCCTTGTGAGTTGAGAGTTTCTATAAGTAATTGTGGGAGTTTCTTTTCTTAACTTGGATGCTTCTGGTGCTTGATGACGGGAGTTATTGCGTAAGTTACCATCTCTTGATTTTCTCATCCGGTGGTAGAGAGGCTACGAGAGGTGCCTCCTGCGCATCACTTCCCACATGCATGCATGGTATAAAACCTCTGGTCCGTCTCTATTGAGTAGTTTTGAGAGAGAAAAATCCAGTGTTTATGTTGCCGTTGGGCTGTCCCCGTTCCTGTTCTTGCGCGCACAAGTATGGGAAGAGTAGTCCTCCGAAACGCTTCTGTCTTAGAGTTCGCCTGCTCGGGTGAAGGGCGGCAATCACGTTTTTGGGGAGTGTCGGCTTCCGGCACGACTGCTCGCTTCATCATCTTCTTCCTAGTGACGCTACCGCTTCCTCGACTTCATCGCCTTGTGGCTTCATCCTCTTCGTCCCGGTGTCCTTGGTGCTAGCGGTGACGATCCTGTTCCCGGTGTGACGCGGGGAATCGGCACTGCTACCTCTCTGCACGGCATCGAACAGGATGACTACATCAACAGGCACCATGTTTCCTTCGGGTGCATCCGGCTCTGCTGTTGGGTATGATTTCTTTAATCATCTTCTTAAGTTTTTATTCACAACCTTGCTGGTTAGCACTATTTTTATGATAATCATGTTTCATACAAACAAGCACATATATCATATCATGATTGTTTTGATTATGTCATTTTTTTGGATTAAATTAAAACTGAAATTGCCTAATTTTCTAATAATTCAAAAAGGTGGTCATAGGCAATTTTCATCTGTTGGCTTTGCGGGCTTGCTTAAACCAATTCCATTTGAGGGCACTCACTATAAGAGGTGGCGCCAGAAGAGCATCTTGAGGTTGACCGCTATGAATTGCTTTCATGTGGTGAATGAGCAGCCTGTTGGAGTGCGGACCTCTGAGGAGGAGCGTGTGTTCCAACACACTGGCACTACATGCAAGGCTGCTCTGCATTATAGGGGACTCCCTTGTTGATGCATATGTGCAACTTCTGACTGGCTATGTTGCCTAGATACGGATATGAGTATCGGATACGATACATATCGGACACGTGGATACACCATTCCTCAAAAAACACTGACACGGGGATACGTCTAACATATTTTAATTTAATAATTATTATATATGAATTACAAGCTAAAAGCAGTTTTCTAGAAAGTTTTAACTTAAAACTTACAAGTTTTGAAAAAATTATACAATATTATTAGATTTAGAAAATAAAAGAAATGAAAAACCAAGAACACTTGTATAAAATAAGTTATTTGAATGCATAATCTCTGAAGAAGTATCCAGCGTGTATCCAATGAATATCGGTATCCAACGAGTATCGGATACGGATACGGCACCTTCCAGAAGTATCCGCGCAACACAGCCGACTGGAAAAGCCATTTGGGATGCACTTGAGGCCCGGTACGGAGTTTCTGATGCCGGTTCTGAGTTGTATGTCATAGAGCAGTTTCATGACTATCGGATGGTTGAGGACTGTCCGGTAGTGGAACAGGCTCATGAAACACAAGCACTGGTAAAGGAACTAGAGCTATTTGGGTGTGTGCTACCTGACAAGTTTGTGGCAGGCTGTATCATTGCAAAGCTGCCACAATCTTCGATTGACTTTGCAACTTCCTTGAAACATAAGAGACAAGAGTTTGGTGTTGCCCAGCTCGTTGGGACTCTAGATGTTGAGGATAAGGCAAGAGCAAAGGATGTCAAAGGCAAGAAGGTCGGTGAGGGAAGCTCTAGTGCACATGAGGTGCAAAAGAATCATCCCAAACCGCAGAAAAAGAAATTCCAGCAAGAACTTAAGAAAAAGTCCACCACTTCTTTTAAGAAGAATAAGAAGAACAAGAAAAAGGGCAACTGCTTCACTTGTGGCAAGTCTGGGCATTTTGCTAGAGATTGCCCTGATGCCAAGTGAAAGCCTCCAGCCAAGAAACAGCAAACACCGTTGAGACTGATGCAGGAACATCGGGGTACGATAATTTATTGTCTACTGTTCTTTCAATTTGTAATTCACCAGATTGGTGGGTTGATACCGGTGCAAATATACAATGGTGTGCTGATGTTTCCTTGTTTTCTTTTCATCAGGTCGGGCGGACTTCCTCCTTGTTGATGGGGAACGGGGAGCGTGTGGCTGTTCGTGGTGTTGGTACGGTCGATCTGAAGCTTACTTCAGGAAAGACCGTGCAACTCAAGAACGTGCATCATGTCCCCTCAGTAAAGAAGAACTTGATTAGTGGTTCTTTGCTGTGTCGAGATGGTTATAAACTTGTGTTCGAGTCCAATAAATGTGTAATATCTAAGTATGGCACTTTGTTGGAAAAGGCTATGAGAGCGGAGGATTGTTCCGCTTGTCTTTGGTTGATACTTGTTCAAATTCAGTAAATCATGTGGTTAATAATGTTGAGACTAATGTTTGGCATTCGAGATTATGTCATATTAATTTTGGTTGCATGTCCCGCTTAGTTGGTTTAAATTTAAATCCAAAATTTGATATGGTCAAAGGTTCAAAGTGCCATGTTTGTGTTGAGGCAAAACAATCTCGTAAGCCTCACAAGGCTGCTGCGGCAAGGGAATTGGCACCACTTGAACTAATACATTATGATATTTATGAGATGAATGGAGAATTGACCAAAGGTGGTAAGAGATACTTCGTTACTTTTATAGATGATTGCACTCGATTTCACTAAGTGTATTTATTAAAAACTAAAGATGAAGTATTGCATTATTTTAAGATCTATAAAGCTGAGGTAGAAAATCAACTTGAGAAGAAAATTAAACGTTTGTGGTCCAATCGTGGGGGAGAGTATTTCTCAAATGAATTTTTTGAGTTTTGTGCGGTGCGTGGTATTATTCATGAGAGGACACCACCTTACTCACCACAGTCCAATGGGATTGCAGAGAGGAAGAACCGCACTCTAACTGAGTTGGTTAACGCCATGTTAGATTCTGCAGGACTACCTAAGAAATGGTGGAGTGAGGCTATATTGACAGCGTGTCATATCCCGAATAGGTTGCCCACTAAAAATAAATAAATTACACCATTCGAGGAATGGGAGAAGAAGAGATTAAATCTTTCCTATCTGCGAACCTAGGGTTGTTTGGCAAAAGTGAATGTGCCAATAAACAAAAAGCGAAAGCTTGGATGAAAACTGTTGATTGTGTCTTTCTCGGTTATGCTATTCACAGCGTGGGTTATAGATTTTTAATAATAAACTCTAGAGTTCCTGATATGATAGTTGGTACAATTATGGAATCTAGAGATGCAACATTCTTTGAGGATGAGTTTCCCATAAAAAATAATACACCTAGCATTTGTAGTCATGAATCTATTTCTATCCTTGAATCTTATGAAATTGTAGTACACGTTGATATTGAAACCCATGAAGAAATTCCTGAGAAGGATAATAATATAGTCACTCGAAAGAGTAAGAGACAGAGGGTTGCAAAATTATTTGGTGAAGACTTTATTATATACCTTGTGGATGACACTCCCACAACCATTGTAGAGGCATATTCATCTCTTGATGCTGACTTGTGGAAGGAAGCTGTTCAAAGTGAGATGGATTCTATCATGTATAATGGAACTTGGGAAGTGGTTGATCATCCTTACGGATGTAAACCTATAGGGTGTAAATGGGTATTCAAAAAAAAGCTTAGGCCTAATGGTACTATTGAGAAGTACAAGGCAAGGCTAGTGGCTAAAGGCTATGCATAAAAGGAAGGAGAGGATTATTTTGATACTTACTCACCAGTTGCTCGATTGACAACCATACGTGTATATATGGACCACAAGGAAATGAGGAAAAGATACAATTTCTGCAAGAACTTCGTAATATCAGAGCCAATTGCCCAGGCCATGGGTTGTAGCTTGGGGATTTTAACCTGATTTATAAGGCTGAGGACAAAAACAATGCTAACTATAACAGGGCCTTGATGGGTCGCTTTAGACGTTTCATAAATGATCTTGCCCTTAAGGAAATCCCTCTACATGTTCACAAATGTACGTGGTCAAATCAGCAGCTCTCCCCTACTCTAGTCAGGTTGGATAGGGTCCTTTGTTCAGTGGATTGGGAGGAAAAATTTCCTAATTTCTTATTGCAGAGTATGGCTTCTAATGACTCATATCACTGCCCTCTCTTACTTGGCCTGAGGGACAACATGGCTGGTCATCGAAGATTTCATTTCGAAGCCTTCTGGCCGAAGCTTGAGGGGTTCCAGGAGGCAGTTTCAGTGGCATGGAATTTTGTACCGGCCCTGCCATGCCCATTCATTACCCTAGACCGCAAGTTTAAGGAAGTTTCTAGAGGGTTGCAAAGCTGGAGTGACAAGAAAATTGGGCACATAAATTCCCAACTTGTCCTTGCCAAGGAAATTCTTCACCAGCTTGAGATTGCACAAGATGCTCGTGTCCTCGCTTCGGAGAAATCTGGTTGAAAAATAATCTGAAGAAGCACTACCTCGCATTGGCATCTATCAAATGCACTATCGCCCGGCTACGTTCAAGGATTAATTGGCTAAAGAATGGTGATGCCAATACAAAACTTTTTCAGATGCATGCCCATCATCAGAAGAGGAAAAACTTCATTGGGAAACTAGTTTCTGAAGATCAAATTTACACAAATCATGCTGACAAAGCATCCATTATCGATGATTTTTATAACAGCTTGCTGGGCACATGTGTGGACAGGGAAAATACAGTTGACCTCACTGAATTGGGGCTGAACACTCATGACCTTACAGAACTTGGCCTTCTGTCCACTATAGAGGAAGTATGGAGAACTATAGAGCAGTTGCCTCCGGATAAAGTGTCGGGGCCTAATGGTTTCACGGGAAGGTTTTACAAGTCCTGTTAGTCAATTATAAAGGATGATATCATGGCTGCAATTTCAGCAATTTGGAGCAGAAAATTTGTCAACTTTGAGGTCCTCAACACAGCCTTCATCATCCTACTCCCTAAGGTGGACTCAACAGAACGTCCAAAGGATTTCCGGCCTATTAGTCTAGTTCATAGCTTTGCTAAACTAGTCACTAAGCTGCTGGCTAATCGTCTGGCAAGCCGGCTACAACATTTGGTGTCCCCCAACCAAAGTGCATTCGTCAAAGGTCGTTTTATCCAAGATAACTTCATGTTGGTTCAGCAAACTACACGGTTCCTCCACCAGCAAAAGCAGCCACGAATTCTACTCAAACTGGACATATCCAAGGCTTTTGACTCGGTGTCGTGGCCCTTTCTCCTTGAGGTGATGCAACATTTGGGTTTTGGGCCAATTTGGAGGGACTTGGTCAGTGGGCTGCTAGCATCTTCTTCTACTCAGGTTCTGTTGAATGGGATTCCCGGTGACTCTATTGTTCACCAGCGAGGTTTGCGTCAGGGAGACCCCCTATCACCTATGCTGTTTATTTTGGTAATGGACGTTCTCGGGCATATGGTTTCAAAGGCAGCCAATGAGGGACTCCTGCAACCCCTCTCTAGGCGGGCTTTGCAGCACAAAATTTCTTTATACGCTGATGACGTGGTGCTGTTTAGTAGACCAGAAGCTGATGACATCAATCTAGTATTGGAAATTCTCAATCATTTTGGTGATGCTTCGGGACTTAAAACCAACCTCCAAAAGAGCAACGTTTTACCCATCACGTGTGGTGACATGGAGCTGAGCACCATTCAGCAAATGTTACCTTGTGCGGTGTCCGATTTTCCTTGCAAATATTTAGGTTTACCCCTCTCCCTTAAGAAGCTCACTAACGGGCAGATTCAGCCTACTATTGATAAGATTACAGATCAGCTGCCAGGTTGGAAGGCGGACCTCATGACAAGGGGTAGAAGGTGTCACACCCCAAAATTTCCATTTTGGGATGTGATTTAGAAAATACTAAATAACATTAAATGGTTTTATCATTTTCTAAAATTTTCCCACCTTTAGTTGAGTGATTGATATTCTTGATAGAGAAAAATGTAGGTTTCTAAAATTTTTGCAACTCAATTTAATGGTTTGTTGCATTCATGCCTTTGCATTGTGTTTATGTCTGGAAAATGAATTTAAATGTTTTTAAAATATGCCTAGGGTTTGATCCCAACTTCATCTCCCCAAATACCAAATCAATATCTAAAACTCAATCAAGTCTTTTGCTGATGTCCTACAAAAATCTAGCATGACCCGTTCAATCTTTCTCACCTTTCTTTTCTTTCTAGAGCTCTTAGTCAATTTGGGGTTCATGAATTTGTCGGATCAATCTTTTCTCGTCTCTCATATGTTAATACAAATGAATCTTAACTTGGGTTGAGCTCGCCTTCATCTAGAACATCATGGCAACCCAAACCTACTTCTTACTTGTTTACTAATGGGTAAACACTTGTTCGGTCCAATCCAAATCAGCCCAACACCTCTCTCTCTTTCTCCCACACCACATGGTCAATCTCCTCCCTCTCTCACGTCAAAGCAGCAGCCCCTATCCTTGTGCTGCAGTCCCTACTCTCCCTCTTCATGCAAGAATAACAGCCACACATAATGTTCATTCACAAATTTCTTAATTCCCTTGGTCACACGTCTCTGCATTCCTCTCTTGACGGCAACCCTTTTACTCCATCCGTTTGCATTCTCTTCAAATGCATGCAGCCATGCAAAAAAATGGCTAGCCACATTTCCTCCCTCCCTCCATCGCGCACAGCAGGTGGACATCACCTCCCTGGTCGCCATCCTTCCTCATCTGTGCCGCCTCCTTTCCTTCCTCACATGCAAACGGCACCAATTACTTAATCCCACCCACCTGGACACCTCTTCTCCCTCCCCAAATCACGCCCACTCCCTCTTCCTCCTTATTCTGAAGGCACACAACAGAAGGGCGCCCCATCTCCTCCCCTTCCACCTCCATGGAATCCGTGTTGCTGCTGCATGTCTATCCCCATCGCTGGAATCCCAAAATCTTTCGCATCACGCTGCGGTAAGGGTCATCACCTTCTCTGTTCTTTCGTCCAAATCATGTTCACCATGCTCCCTCTCTGTTGAGACGCCCCAACACCATGGTGCTGCAGCACTTCATGGAGGCAATCCCGGTGTGCCTTGCCGTCTCCCCGAACCTGCAGCAGCACCTCCCTGTCTGTCGCCACCGCCGTTTCTGTACAGCAAATGGTGAGGTCGCCCCTCCCTCTTCTCTCTCTGATCTTGCTGCTCAAGCCCCACTCATCCATCGTTTTGATCTCTCGTGTGGTGTAGATCATCTTTGAAGTGAAATTGATGCTGCCCCGTTGATCACAGGCACTATCAATCGTCGTTTCCCGTTGTCGATGCCGGCTGCCATCACCTTCATCTCCAACTGCTATAACCTCAATGTGAGGACCCCCATCATGATCTCCATCTTGTTACATGTTTCTTGATGTAGATCATGAACCAACATTCATGCTTGATCGAGTTTTGGCGAGGTTTGCTAGCGAAACTCTATGCTGTCCATGTGTCCAGAAATGCTGCTGTCTACGACAATGGCGTCCCCTATTGTTCCTTTGAGTTTTATGATAAATCCTTTGACTAGAAAATCCCTCATGTACTTGCACACGCCTCTGAGAAATTTCGTGGCCAGCAGATCCAATACGAAAGAGATATAATTATTTTTTTGCTCCCTGTCCCTGCTGCCATGCAGCCGCGCTGCAGCCGGTTGGCATGAGTGTTCCCAGTGTTTCGCCACTCCACTGGTGAAGCCCTTCAACCACAATGTGTCTCATATCCTTGCGCACATCGCTGTCAAATATCTTGCCCATAGGAGTTCAGATGTCAGAGAAATCATCATTTCCGTGATCACTGCTCTGCTGCCTTGAGTGCTGTACTGCTCTGCTTGGCATTGCGTTCCCCGCTGATCCACTGTCCAAATGACCAAACCATTTATCCAGCAAGTAAACCATATCCTTGCACATTACTGTCCAAGTTTCTGTGGTCATTCGTGCCATGATGGTGGAGATATAAATTCCATAGTGGTTGCTACCCCTGCTGTCCAAACAGTAGCAATCCTGTTTTACAATCGCATCCCCTTTGATCTAGCATTCATATTAGTGCAGCCACTTGTCAAAATATGTGTCATGTGTCCTCCACAAAAATCCATATCCATCTATAATTCATCTATAGACCCATATGTTTTGTAAATCTTTCAAATTAGTACTTATTGATCATGTTTATTCCATTCTTATATCATTTATCGAATCTCCTACATTCTACCTTTGATCTTTCATGCTCTTTAAACCATAGCTTTGTTTAGTTGTTTTTGCGCTCAAGCGATCATAGTTACAAGCCCTACGTGTTTAAAAACCTTATGTCTTATTTTTGTAATGATTGGTGTACTGTTTATAGGTTTATCTATGATGCTGGTGTTGATTGCTGCTACCGTTAGAAGTGGAGCTATGCAAGGATGATCCAGATGAGTTGGAAAGTTGAATGGAAAGCTTTTGGAAGGCAAGTATAATATGAGGCTCTCCTTGACACCTAATAATCATAATATCACAATATTCATGCTGCATGTGTCAAATATGAATAGCCCTTAAGGATATCCCTAGTATTTGATATCTTGATCCTTGATACCTATGGTTCATGCATATGGGTAGTTTTGCTAGTAGCTCTACTTAACGATGAAAGCTCCTTAATAATGACGAATGTCATATGTAATGATGTTTAAAATGTGCTTTTTAGCAACATGGAATTACTAAGGACTTATCTGTGAGCAAAATCCGGGACTTACAGTACAACCATGAGTGCTATATGGCTCTGGCTTTAGGCAAGTATGAGGACCTTTTCTAGCTTGTTAGTGGTTACCGAAAGGCGCAAGAGGGGAGTGCCAAGTCAGTTATGGCTCTTGTCCTGCCGCGGTGTGTATGGGGCTGTGAGTTACCAGAGTGCCACTCTCGGAGGAGACCATCCATAATTGCTTGGTCAATCTGAAACCTTAGCGGCCCTAACTTGTTAGACGAACCTTTAAAAGACTTCATAGTGAACCTTGCCGACCTTCCTTGGTAGTGGGTCAAGAGGTTGGCCGCCTTGGGCGAAAGGGTAAATCACGGCTCATGGTGAAAGTGTACAACCTCTGCAGACTGTAAAACTGTTATAACGGCCATGTTCACGGTCAAGAGCGGCTTAGAAAACTTACAGAATAATTGGTTCTTATTGTTATTTCTATCATGTTGATGCTCATGTTTATTCATTATTGTATTATTGCCATTACTTATGAACATGTGGGAATTGGAGCTTAAGCATAATTTGGCAACTCAGGTTCTAACAATAAAACTTGATCTACTAAAATTGCTTACCGCAGTTCAATCGTGTCAAACCTTTTTGAGCTTACATCCCCTTATATTATGCTTGTTAAGCGGTGGTTTGCTTATGCTTGCTTTATTTTCAATTACTTTGGAAAAATCCTGGATGGGTACCAGATGGTGGTTCAAGTATTATGTTTACCAAAGGAGTTCCAAGAGTACTAGGCGAGTGCTTCCCCCTGTCAACTTTCCCTATGGAGTATGGAGACTTTTTTTTTGAAACTATGGAGTACGAAGACTTGAAGAGTAGATATAGAATAGTTTTCGCTATGCCTTGTAATAGATATAAGCCTTGTTGTAACTATGTTTCGATATATAATAAAGCATTATCTTTGATATTTACCATATTTGATGCTATTTGTGTCGTGTGGACTTCCTAGGCATACATATAGTTAGCACTTGGTATTCTTTGGAAAACCGGGTGCTACAGAAGGAAAGTGCAAGTACAGTTTGTGCTCACTGCTATGCTAGTGTACCTTGTCATTTCCATTGACTTCCCTCCCTGGGCCATCAAAGCAGTGGACAAACTGAGGTGAGGTTTCCTATGGAGAGGAAGAAAGGAAGCAAAAGGGGGACACTGTCTTGTGGCGTGGGGCAAGGCATGTCGTCCGCCAGAGCCGGGTGGGTTGGGATCTCGATCTAAAAAGCCTTACATGGTCGCTGCGGATGCACTAGGTTTGGCTTCAGAAAACGGAACCCCATAGGCCCTGGGTGAACTCTCCCATCTAGGTGCCAGTACAGGTCAAAGCTTTCTTTAGTCTAGCTGTTATTTCAGAGGTTGGCAATGGAGCAAGGACCCTATTCTGGGCAGATAGATGGCTAAACGGACAATCAATTGCAGAGTCACCCACCATCTTCTTACCGGAATACCAAAAATGATAATAAATAAACGCACAATTCAGGAAGCTCTTACTGATCATGCTTAGATTCTGGATATCCGGGGTATTACGACAGTGGAAGTAATGCTAGAGTTCTTCAATCTCTGGGATCTCCTTTATGGTTTGCAGCTACAGCCGAAGGTCGATGACTCTCACATTTGGCATCTTTCCTCCAAAGGACAGTATTCGGCCAAGTCAGCAAATTAGGGTTTTTTTCTTGGGATCCACCCTTTTCGGCCCATATGAGAGAATTTGGAAATCTTGGGCTCCACCCAAATGTCGTTTCTTCATGTGGCTGGTAGCACATGAACGGTGCTGGACAGCTGACCGGCTTGCGAGGCGGGGGTTGCCACATCCAGAATAGTGCCCTCTCTGTGATCAAGAGGAGGAAACTGTTAACCACCTACTGGTGTCTTGTGTATTCACTCGGCAGTTCTGGTTCTATTTGCTCCAGCACTTTGGTATCCAACAGTTCTGTCCGCAGCCTTCAGGTTATTCTTTTGATCAGTGGTGGGAGAATTCAAGGAATGCTACTGTTGGGTTTACAAGGGTTTCAATTCTCTTGTGATCTTAGGAGCTTGGACCTTGTGGAATCACCGTAATCGATGTGTTTTTGATAGAGTTACTCCCAGCTTGTTTGGTGCTTTGGTTTCTGCTACAGAGGAAAGTCGACTGTGGGCTATGGCGGGGGCCCGAGGACTATCCTTCCTGGCTTCCCATCCTCCCCCTCCCCCTCTGTTGATGAAATATCGGTGATAGTCTACCAAGGGTATCCCCAAGACAGTAGAAGTTTGGCGAGGGTGCGCTAAAGACTACAAGCTAGACGTCAAATAGAGGATAGAACACACGGTGTACCTAGGTTCGGGCCGCTCGGTGGCGTAATACCCTACGTCCTACCTTCTGTTATTTATTATTGGGTGATCTCGAGTTGAGATGAGATGTCCTATGGGGTACCCCTGCCCCTCCTTATATACTCTGAAGGGACAGGTTTACAAGAGAAGTAGCATATTTGGTACTATTACAATTAGTGCGCCGCACATCATGTGCAGCACGTCTTCATCTTGCGAGCTGGGCCACCTTCTCCGAGCAGGCCCAAGGCTGGCCGTGAGGGTATGTGGGTTTATACCCCCACAGCTAGTCCCCGAGCGCCATGGATCTTGAGGGATAACATCATCTTGACGTTTCAACTAGTGGAACGCGTAGTGAATGTTTTTCGACCAGTTCCTTGAGAGCCGACCACCATGTCAGTCAAGATAGGGTCGTGTTTTGAAAGATTTATGGTGCTCCTGAAAAAAGGAAAAAGAAAGACCCAGTTTTGGTGACATGGGCCCACGTTTAACTTGAGATGAGCAGCATCCATTGATGAGTTTCACAATTATTCTCCGTCTGATACTTCGCTTGAAGGATATCTTGGATCATATCAATACAAATCAACAGGCCCACTTACGCTGAGTGACGTGGGCCCACATAGCCCGAAGATTGCTGGGAAATGAAAAATGATGTAGCAAGCTCTAAAAATGAGGATCAGGCCAAGTCACGCTAAGTGACGTGGGCCCATGTAGTCCCCGAGCCTGAGATAAGGTAGTATACGTTGTGTTAGGGTCTAAAAGAGATTAGACAGTAGCATATGATGTTTGTCCGTGTGGTGGCACGTCTGTCCGACCACATGTATGGTGAGCCAAGCAGTCTAAATTTCATTTAGGCTGGTCAGTGAGCTGGAAATAAACTATGCCATGACTTCGTCATGATAAAGTTAAGATGGCTCAGCCTCTTTAACTCAGTCCCCAGTGAGGCTGTGAGACCATGGTTGTAAGAACAAAAACCTAATAAATAGCTTCGCTATTTGTGCGCTAGAATAACCGGTATCATTGGCAAGTCTCTAGCTTCGCTGGTGAACTGTGTGGGTTGGGAAGGATGCTATGTCACGACTTCGTCGTGATGGGTTGGAACAGCTTCGCTGTGAACCCAGTCCTTAGCAAGGCTGTCGGACTATAGCGTGAAAAGCAGACTAAAACGGTCGTAGACGGCTTAGCCGAGAGACCAGTCCCCAGGTTGTCTGGTAGACTGTGTGTCTGCTAAAAGATTCGTATGTTTATGACATACTGGTAGCTCAGCTACCGTTCCAGAGTTTATCTTTATTAACTCTTTTGGGAGTGATTGCTTATTTCCTGCTGTCCTGGCCTTGGGCTTATGCGTAGAACCTAATTAGGTGTTCTATGTGCCAAGAATTGGGTAGATCTTCTGTTCATCGCCCTTTGTTTGAGTCCCTGAGCATTTGGCTAAGCTTGGTGACCATCTCTATTTCTGCCAAAATCCAGATGAAATGTAAGAAAGGTTTTGGAAAAAAGCTTTCCAAAGGAGAATAGCTTGAATTCTTATGACGTGTTCGAGAAATAGATTTGTTTGGTCAATGTAGTCGGTTTTCGTCCTATAAGTCATGACTTCGTCGTGATGGGTTGGAATAGCTTCGCTGTGAATCCGGTCCTTAGCATAGTAGTTCGTAGACACTTGGTGTGTGGAGTCTTCTGTTTGTCACCCTTTGTTCGAGTCCCCGAGTATTTGGCTAAACTTGGTGAGCATCTCTGCAAAGATGAAATGTATGAGAAATTTTGGAAAAAAGCTTTCCAAAGGAGAATAGCTTGAATTTTTGTGACACGTTCGAGAAATGGATTTGTTTGGTCAATGTAGTCAGTTTTCGTCCTGTAGAGTGAATTAGTCCTCAGGTGTTCGGTGACCTAGAGTGAACAGCGTGGTGCCGGAACACTTAGGGCCATGTTACCGTTGGAAGCGACCGCTGGTACCCCCTGTGTTGTCTAGCAAAGAGTTGTTAACACGTAGCGGGAATAGCCAGAGACAGTGCATGCTGATTGTTTTCTGTTTGGAGAAAAGACTGTGTGATTGACAAAAGAAATATGAAGTTTTTCATTATGGATGAGATTGTTTGAACGTACTTTGAAGCAGTTCGCAAGAAATCTTTTTTGAAAAAGATTTGTATGAGGAGAAATTGAATATGAAAACGTGCAGTGTGTATGAAGGAACACTTATCTTTGTTTGTTCTGATCTGGCTTGCGCAGATGCCTCTCCATGAATCCGAGCTTGTTGTTGAAAGATGACAGTAAATTTAATGAAGTTTCCTGCTAGTCAGAAAGGGTAGGTTTGTTGATTTAGGGAAAATGATTGTTTTGAAAAAACTAATTTACAACTGGTTTTGTAGTCATTTTCCTTTCTAAGAGCAAATCAGTCCTCCAGTGACAGGTGATCCATAGTGAATAGCATGGTGCCGGAACGCTTGGAGCCCTGGTTCATTTTGGAAAGCGACCACTGGTACACCCTGTGTTGTATAGCGTGGAAGCTGTGAACATGTGTGGGAGTAGCCGGGGACGGTGCGTTTCGATCGCTCTTTTCTGGGAAGAAGACTGTGTGACTAGTTTGTAAAAAATTGCTAAGGTTTATTTGGAATGATCTTTTGCAAATTTTTGTTGAAGATAAGCACTCACATGATGAATATAATATAAGAGATAAAAAATATAAGGTAAACACTTAGCTTTGTGCTTATGTCTAGTCGTCTGAAGTGCTGAGGGAAAATATTCCCTGCTGACGCAAGTTGTATTAGCCATCGAGTTGTCATGTCATGATGCCAAGTTGGCTCTGGCACGTGCTGAGTCGGTTTGCTAATGGAGTCAAAGCGTCATTGAGTGAGTCGTCCCGTTTTCCCACTGGCAGCGAAAAATGATGGATGTGGGTCCGCTTTGCATAATGTATAAATGTGTTTCTGGGAGAGTGGGGAAGTTGGAGCGCTTCGTGTTCTTGGGAAACGAGAAGGGCGCGGGCCTTGATTGCCCATGATTGGCCGCCGGTTGCCTTCTCGAGTTCTCCGTTTAGGCCTATAAATCGGGCCTCGCTCCCTCCGTCTTGAGCGCCGCAAAAGTTGCCATTTGCTCTTGCTTATTCCCCTTTGCTACAGTCGAAGTTAGGGCTTTCTCTCCAAGCACCAGCTCCGCCATCCTCATGGATCGCCGCGCCGGCAAGCGTCGGATGGAGGAGGAGGAGGAGTCGGTGAACTCCCCTCGGGAGGTGAGGCCGCGTATCAGGTGAGCCGCGTTAGTGATTCTTGTAGATCTCACCTCATGTTTGTTTCTTGATTTGCTGTCTAATCATGTGTTTTCTTACCAGGAATACCGTGTGCATCCTGGTTGCCGGGACCGGGACTTCCAATGCTGTGGCAGCGGTGGCACCGGAGGAAGTGGCAGCAGGAGCGGCTGTGGCGGCAACTGTGGAGGCCGCGGCTGCGGCGGTGGTTGTAGGCACCGCCGTCCAAGAGCCTGGGGCGGCGGAGGAGGTTGCTCCTGCTCGCAGCGAGTCGTGGCATCTGGCACCGAGTGGCGGGTCAGAGAACGAGTTGGAGCCGTATGTCAACTACTATCGGGAGGAGATGCACCTGGCCCGGGATAGGTATTCCGAGGACACCAAATGGATTGGGCAGATGGAGCTGGACATGGCCCAGTTCCAAGATGCTCTCTTCGAGTCCCAGAGGGAACTTGAGGAGAAGAGGAAGGAGGTGGCGGACCTCATCTCCGAGCTCAATGCCGCCATGGTAGAGTCTGCTCGGGCGGAGCAGGCGAGAGTGGAGTAGGTGGACGTGCTGCTGGCGCAGTGCGCCGCCGCCGACAACTGGGTGGCCGGTGAGTCGGGGTTTTCTTGTTTTTTGTTTGATTGATCCATCCGTATCTATTCTTTAGCTAATGAATTCTTTGCTTTCTTGATGCAGATCTAACTGTGCGCTTTGAAGCGCTGCAGGTGGCCGGGAACGCCGTGGCAGCTGCGGTGAACGCCCAGGGTGACACCGTGGCGGCGAGGTTGGCCGCGATCCCGACCCGGGTCGATGAAGTGGCGCTCCATGGCATCCGCTACGGTGCCTCCACTGCCTTTGCCACCGTCAATGCTGTCACCGGGGTTGATGTGCATGGTCTGGGCCTGACTACGCCGGCGGTGATCACCGCCAAGAAGGACGAGGCCATCGAGTTCATGGCGGAGGCGGAGGTGATCACCGAAGCCACCCCAGCCAACTTCATCGTTGGCAAGCTCTTTGAGGAGGACTAGATTGTATTGGGATGCAATCTGTTCTCCTTTGTAAATAATCTTTTGCTAATGAATGAAGTTTACATTATGCATATCTGTGATACGGTCCATCGAGGCCAGATTTGTTTATGATTTTGTTTTCTTAAACCGAGACTGAGCGGAAAAGAATCTGCTTTTGCAGAAGGCAATTTGAATTTGGCTGTAGGGTTTTGTGGAATCTTGGATTCCTTGTAGTGACGGCCGTAGGTTTTGTGAACCGTAGGCAAACTTGAGCGAATCTAGAAGTCCAATCGATCCTTGTCTTGTTCTAAATGTGTGACCAGAAAGAATAAAATAAAAATTCGCATGCAGTAGAATGGACACGAATATTTATTTTTATTTCTTGCGAACAGGACACACTGATACTGTTTGTCACTTGTAGTGACTTACAAACGATATTCTTTTTGGAAAGAAAATCTAAGTGACTCCGACTTGATTAAACGAAAGCGTAGACAAAAAATACTCTATGATTGAGTAATGGAAAGAAGATTCCTAAGGGTTGAAAAGCGGGCGACTGTAATCGGAGTTGGCTCTGATAACATTTTGTCCGGTTCATCCTGTCGTTCCGGGCTGTCAACTGGCCTTGGAGCTTCTTCAGTGCAAAGAAGGGAATCATCCTCGTCAAGTACTTGGTCGTCTCGACGTCTTGGCTGGTCGGAGATGCTTATGCCCCTCGTAGCGGCATGGCGTTGTTCTTTCTTTGTAAAGGGCACGTTGATGAACGAGTCCTGCCCAACAGGAGGCAAGTTTTCCCTGATATGGTTATCCCGAGCACCGGGCTGAGCTAGCATGTACTCCTGAGCAGCTATGGTGATACTGGTTGAGTTTTCTATCGGTTCGAAGGTTGACAAGGGTCTCACCCGTACACGTAGCAAAGTAGGGAACTCATCTCGTCGTGTAGCCGGGTTTGTTGGATTAGGGAACAGATGTTCTGTATGCGGCGGAGGAGCTTGATCCGTTGGAGTCGGGCTTGGTAGCATCCAATCTGGGTCACGAGTGCGCAAGTTGTTTAGCAACGGTGTAATGAAACCGTTCTGACGTGGCTGTGTGCTCGGATCAGGCCGTTCTGGCGACGGACTGCGAGCGCGCTTCTGGGTCGCCGTGGTTGGAACAACTAGCCGAGCACGCGAGGCAGCGCGATCCGGCTGAAACTTGGGATCAGCCAAATTAGGAGAACCTCGTCTTGACTGGGTGTTGCGATGCTGGACGTCTCCCCTCGCTCCCGCTCTGTTCGAGGTCCTCATTGCGGCTAGGATTTCCTCTTGTAGCCGTTCTCTCTGGAGGAGCTCATTGTGGCGATGACAAGCAGAGATTATTTCTGTTCGTTGTGCGAAGAGTTGCGCAGCTAAAGGATGAGTGCGGCAAGATCGGTTGACTGGGTCATGTGTGCAGGGTCGCTGCTGCCGTCGTCCAGGTCTCGGTCGTCGTTGCGTCGATGGTTTCGGTTGGTGGGACCGAACTCTGGAAGCTGTTGCATAGCGTCATCGACTCGGGCGAATTCTTGGGTGATTCATCTCATTGGTTGTCTTTGGCTGTCGCCGGAGTAACTCCTTACGGAGGTCGATGTTACTTGGTTGCCTCAAACCTTGGACGAACAGGGAGACGACCTCAATCGGTGTTATATCCGGGATTGTTGTCCAAATTTCCAAAAATCGTCTAATGTAGTGACACAGTGGTTCGTTTGGATAGTCCTGGATCTGAGCCAGGTCATATTTGGTGCCGGGCTGCAAGCACGTAATTTTGTAGTTTTCAATAAATAAATGCCATAGTTGAGGCCAACTATGAATGGAGCCTTCACGTTGTCGTAGGAGCCACTGGTTAGGACCGCTATCCAGTACGATGGGCAAGTAGTTGGCCATGACGTGCTTGTCGCCACCTGTTGCTCGGACGGTGACTTCGTATAACATGATCCAGTGTTCGGGGTCGATTTTATCGTCGTAGATCTTGATGTCTGGGATTCTAAAACTTTTTGGCCAAACGACGGCTCGGAGGCCGGCGGAGTAGGGTTTAGGACCTGACGCATCCATCCGAGCTCTGTAGCGGTTGTTAACGACGTCGCGGAGATCGTGGTCATCGTACTGATCGACTACTTGGTCGCGGTTAGGGACAAAGGGACTGTGGTCCCTGTTACCCCGGGCGTCGTTGCTTCTGTGACCGCCATCATACCTTCCTCCACGGCATTGGTACGCGCGATTGTAGGGAGGGTTTCCATGGCTTTCGCCATTGACATCATCGTCGCCGTTATCGGCTCCTCCTTCTCTAATGTCTGCTCTGCGGTTGTCACGAATGCTTCGTGAGTGTCGGCTTCGGGCGGATACGCTTTGGGCCGCCTGGTCGTGTAGGTGATTGACTTGGGCTTTGGCAGCTATGAGGAGGTCGAGCGCTTCCGCTAACTGAGGTGTCTGTGGTATGTTGGCAGTTTTGAGGTGATCGATTGCAACGGCAATGCTTGCACTGGGAGTGGTGTGCACTGGTCGATCTAGGTCGAAATCATCGGCCAGGTTCCGATGAAAACCACGGCGTCCGATCACTCTCCGTTGATCAACCACGTCTTTGGCCACATCCTTAGCTGCGCTTCTAGTGTCACGACCAGTATTACGATCTTCTCATTGTTGTCTTTCCTCGGCAGTTTTGCCGTTGACTGTAGGCTCGTTCTCGCTGACTTGGAAAATGGAACCTCCCAAAACAGGCGGGAAAGGTGGAAACTGCTGCAGCTGCGTAGCTTGGGTGGCCAGGTCCGGGATATCAGATCAAGGCTCGTCAGTTTCTTGTGGTCGGTGTTCAGGATCGGACTGTATAGGATCCATTGGTTGGATCTCTTTTTCCTCGGTGAAGCTTTTGAGCTGATCAGTCATGTTTTCAATGGACTGGATCTCTTCATCATGGTCTGAGTATACCATGGTGTGAATTGAGCCGGAGAGATCGAGGAGGTTGTAATAATCGTCGAGCTCGGATGCTTCTGGAGTTCGTTCGCGTGCCTCATGGTCTTTTGGCGATTGATCGCTCGGGATTTCTTTGATGTGCACGTGTCCGACCACATGCCCAGGAGGTTTGCTGAAAAAGAAATTGCTGGGCTCTGAGCTTCGGATCTGATGTTGCTGAGGTCCCCGGGTTTGCTGTGTAAAGATGTTCGGGAGGTGATCGGCGTACACAGTGGCCGAATTGCGTAATCCGAAGGGGACTGGTGACGTGGTTGTTGGCCTCTGACCGGCTTTTGGCCAGCATGGTTGGTCATTGCCGAGCGATATTGCTGAGCGAGTGTCAACCAGATTCGGATCTAGGTGGGGTGTAAAAACGGTGCACGGTGGTGAATCCGTGTTCCTCGGGTTGAGGCTGACTGGTTTTGATCATGGCAAAGAACTCAGCTAACTGATCGTAGATCCAGTCGTCTTCATGTTCCTCCTCATCATGAGGGAGTTGAGCTGCTGCCAGGGCAGGCTTTGAGGGAGATCTCATCAACTGATGAGACGAGAGGAGCGTCAAGGTGGTTGGTTCTACGGCGATCTGCGGTTCTGGCTTCACGGTCTGGGCCGGGGCTTCAGCGGTTGTCGTCCAGGTGATCTGGCCGATGGTGAAGGACAAGCCAGCCTCGAAGGTCATGGAAGCCGGAAGGACACCATCTTGCTTGACTCAAAATCTCGGTGCGCACCCCCTACCTGGCGCGCCACTGTCGACGAAATATCGACGATAGTCTGCCAAGGGTATCCCCAAGACAGTAGAAGTTTGGCGAGGGTGCGCTAAAGACTATGAGCTAGACGTCAAACAGAGGACAGAACACACGGTTTACCCAGGTTCGGGCCGCTCGGTGGCGTAATACCCTACGTCCTGCCTTCTGTTATTTATTATTGGGTGATCTCGAGTTGAGATGAGATGTCCTATGGGGTACCCCTGCCCCTCCTTATATACTCTGAAGGGACAGATTTACAAGTAAAGTAGCCTATTTGGTACTATTACAATTAGTGCACCGCACATTGTGTGCAGCACGTCTTCATCTTGCGGGCCGGGCCACCTTCTCCGAGCAGGCCCAAGGCTGGCCGTGAGGGTATGTGGGGTTTATACCCCCACACCCTCCCCCTCTCCCTTAGCACTGTAGCCTGCAGGTTGTCTAGTCTTGGTAGTCTCCTTGTTGTCACTGGTGCGTATGTAACTTTTATTTAGGGTTGTGTGGTGTGTGTTGTATGTGGGGCTTTCCCCTTTTTTATCTTCTTAATATAATGAAGCACAGTTCTCCTGTGTTTTTAAGAGAAAAAACAACCATACGTGTGCTATTGTCCTTGGCTGCCTCACACGGTCTTCTCGTTCGTCAGCTGGATGTTAAGACAACTTTCTTGAATGGAGAGCTTGAGGAAGAGATCTATATGGATTAGCCTAATGGATTTGTTGCAAAAGGTCAAGAGGGTAAGGTTTGTAAATTTTTAAAATCCTTGTACTGCCTGAAGCAAGCCCCTAAGCAGTGGCATAAGAAGTTTGATAAGACTTTAACATCAGCCGGCTTTGCAGTGAATGAAGCTGATAAATGTGTATATTATCGGTATGGTGGGGATAATGGTGTCATTTTGTGCTTGTATGTGGATGATATTTTAGTTGTTGGAGTGAAAGATTTTTTGTCCAATATCTTTGGGATGAAAGCTTGGGTGAGGCTGATGTTATTCTTAATATGAAGCTTCAAAGAAAAGAAGGAAATGGTGGGGTAACTCTTGTGTAGTCCCACTATGTAAAAAAGATACTAAGTCGCTTTGGTTATAGTGACTGCGCACCTGCTCTAACTCCTTATGACCCAAGTGTGATATTGAGGAAAAATAGCAGAATTTCAAGGGATCAATTTTGTTATTCTCAAATCATTGGATCACTTATGTATTTGGCTAGCGCCATGAGGCCTGATATCTCGTTTGCTGTGAGCAAACTAAGCTGGTTTGTGTCTAATCAGGGAGATAATCATTGGAGTGCTCTTGAGAGAGTGTTGCGCTATCTGAAAGGTACAATGAGTTATGGCATTCACTATACCAGGTACCCGAGGGTACAAGAGGGTTATTGTGACCCTAACTAGATTTCTGATGCTGATGAGCTGTACGCCACGAGCGGATTTGCGTTCTTGCTTGGAGGTGGTGTTGTTTTCTGAAAATCTTACAAGCAGACTATCTTAACGAAGTCTACAATAAAGCAGAACTGATAGCATTGGATACCGCTGGCGCTGAGGCCGTGTGGCTTCGTGAACTCCTTATAGATTTACCGGTTGTGGAGAAGCCTATACCGGCTATTTCTATGACGGTGAATAATTCTAAGGACAACTTGAAGTCTATGAGGAATCTGTTAGAAAATTGAGAAACTCTGGAGTAATTGTGTCGGACTATGTCCATACATCAAAGAATCTGGTAGATCATTTCATTAAGGGCCTATCACATAACATGATAGATGGTGCATCAAGGGAGTTGGGCTTGAGACCCACTGAAGTCTTTCCATAGTGGTAACCTATCCTATGTGATCAGAGATCTCTTGAATTAGGATGGTGAAACAAGCTAGTGGTTGACTGAGGGAGAGACCCCTTATACTAAAGGTCTGACTCGTTTGAGATGTGCCGTCTCTCCAATGCTGTAAGGCAGGATGATTAATTTCTTAATGTGATCCGAGTGGCTTTAAGCAGGGATGTTGTCCTATAGAGCATCCTAGAAGGAACACACCTATATGAGTTCGATTGCTAGTCATAATCTATGAGATGTGGGTCATCTCTAGACACTCATAAAAGGCCAGGAAGTGTGACTTATATGCTTCAACTTATAGCAGCCTAGTATCAGAAAAGATCTTGGGTAAAACTCACTTCACATAAAACTGTCAATTCAAGGCATAGTCCACTGTTCAGTTGTGACTGAGCATAACCCCTGATCTAGATGAATGTTCAACTAACAGTCTCCATCAAAACTCGGTATATCAAAGAACTGTGGAATTGAAGTAAATTATTTACTACATGCCCTAGAATTTGGTGGGGATTGTTAGATATATTATGGGTTAGACCCATATAATATTTAATAATTAAAATTCTATGGCATGCTGGAGTTTCGGATGGTTGGTTTTGCCATTCAAAGCATGCATGAATTCCCTTGTGCGTTGAGAGTTTCTATAAGTAATTGTGGGAGTTTCTTTTCTTAACTTGGATGCTTCTGGTGCTTGATGACGGGAGTTATTGCGTAAGTTACCATCTCTTGATTTTCTCATCCGGTGGTAGAGAGGCTACGAGAGGTGCCTCCTGGGCATCACTTCCCACATGCATGCATGGTATAAAACCTCTGGTCTGTCTCTATTGAGTAGTTTTGAGAGAGAAAAATCCAGTGTTTATGTTGCCGTTGGGCTGTCCCCGTTCCTGTTCTTGTGCGCACAAGTACGGGAAGAGTAGGCCTCCGAAACGCTTCTGTCTTAGAGTTCGCCTGCTCGGGTGAAGGGCGGCAATCACGTTTTTGGGGAGTGTCGGCTTCCGGCACGACTACTCGCTTCATCGTCTTCTTCCTAGTGATGCTACCGCTTCCTCGACTCCATCGTCTTGCGGCTCCATCCTCTTCGTCCTGATGTCCTTGGTGCTAGCGGTGACAATCCTGTTCCCGGCGTGACACGGGGAATCGGAACTGCTACCTCTCTGCACGGCATCGATTGGGACGACTACATCAACAGGCACCATGTTTCTTTCGGGTGCACCCGGCTCTGCCGTTGGGTGTGATTTCTTTAATAATCTTCTTAAGCTTTTATTCACAACCTTGCTGGTTAGTGCTATTTTTATGATAATCATGTTTTATGCAAACAAGCACATATATGATATCATGATTGTTTTGATTATGTCGTTTTTCTAGATTAAATTAAAACTGAAATTGCCTAATTTTCTAACAGAACCTGGACACAGAAGAGTGGTACAAAGAAAAAGGTAATCTTCACAAATCACAACACGAAAATCTACTAATTTGTGTCCATAATACATATGGGATCTTAACCTATGGTTCTTGATTACAATCTACTTATAGGACTCGCGCTACCAAAAAATGGGTAAAGAAACTCTTCCAAGATGATGACATTGGCAATGATGATTGTGATGCCTCTGCCAATGATGAGGCTAACTGCTAAGGCAGGTTACTTAGCCTATCTATCTCTTAATTTTGTCACATGCATAAATTTTGATGCAATTGGAAACGATACAATATGCTCAGTTTGACACAAAAAAGAAACGCAA
The DNA here is from genome assembly GCA_018135685.1 of Themeda triandra. Lineage (NCBI taxonomy): Eukaryota > Viridiplantae > Streptophyta > Magnoliopsida > Poales > Poaceae > Themeda > Themeda triandra. Next base: position 1,040,499 of record JAENPR010000146.1, on the reverse strand, counting down.
ATCTTGTCTCTGACTTGTTGCTAATATTTCTCTTTATCCGATGGTCTTGACTTGACTTGTTGCTAATTTTTCTCTTTATTCGATGGTCTTGACTATACTTTCCTCTGCTCGGGTCATGGTGGTGTGTACTAGTGGGCTTGGTTAGCGTACCTTGGTTTGGTCAGTTAGGGGGTCTTTTGTGCTCAGGCCTCACCTGTATCTCAGTTGTTTATTAGTTCCTCCGATGTAATGTAAACAACCCCTCACAACCCGGCCCGGATTGAGGTGATGGTGTTTGTAAGGGGCCGATCCTTTTTTCTATCTTTAATTCAATAATATGCAGCTCTACACTGCATATTCGAGAAAAAAAAGTATACTTTTCTCTGATAGATTTTTGCATTGCAGGGCGAGCAATGCTTAGCCACCAAGAAAGAGAAAAACACCAAACATTTTGTCCCAACCATTACAGCCAGCTCTTTTGTGTATGGTTACTTGACAAGTACCCCTTGGTCTTTTGCATCAAAGAAACCTGCTATATATTGGTTTCGTCGACAGCATATTTTGTTATGAAGGAACGGCAGTGCTGCATATGCATTTGAGATTACAACCTGTCATTCCAGCTTAAAGGGCACGGCAAGTGCGCATTTATATTCCTGTGTGGCCTCTGAAGAACAACATCTCTTTTCAAAATAAGGTAGAGACATAGCTAAAATCAATTGATTTCCCTTTGCATCGGATATTTAGGTCTCTCAGGTAAGTTTTTTCTCCAATGTCTTATGCATTGCCAATTTGCCATTGACTGCAGGTCTATCTCTCTGAGAGTCCTTCAATGCTTAAAGGTTCGCTTGATAGTGGCGAGGATCACCAGAGCGCCAGGCAGACAAGAAGAGGTCCGAGCGGAGCTTTGCCGTGGGTGATATGGTCTTCCTCAAGCTACAGCCATACGTCCAGGCATCGCTCGCCCCGCGCGCGCACCAGAAACTCTGCTTCCGCTACTTCGGCCCCTACAATATGGCTTTAGTTACCACAAACGACACATACTCATGATTTGCATGGCTGTGAATATATTTTACATGCAGCTGCGTTTGTGGCTCTTCAATTCGTAGGCTACTAGAATATGGATTTGTATGGCTATGAGCACATTTCTAAATTGTGTATCTTAAGATAACTTAATTATTAATTCAAGACTTTTTCATTTTTGTGTGGATAGGTATTTTATTGTTATTGATGACTTATGGGAGAAGGAGTCTTGGGAAACAATCAAATTGGCATTTGATGACAATAATTGTGACAGTAGAAGATTGAGGAGTGTATGTTGGAGAGAATTGATGTCCAATGCCAAGCTCATCACACAACTCTTCAACTCTTGTGTTCTTGAACTCACTACCATACTAAGCGAGCAAGGACAACCAAGGCAGTGCCTTCATGTGCATAGCAGGCCGCATCTTCTGTTAGAAAGATCTATTTCTGTTTCAGACTTTCAGTAAACTGAATATGTTTGTAATTTGCTTGGCTGCTAAAAGTGTGACTTCCTTACTATTGTAGAGATGCTGTGGTTGGATGATAACTTGGATCAGTGTTCAGAACTGGTGGAACCTTTGCTATGCACGAATTCTGTTCCTGCATGTGTGGTCTGCAAGACTACGCTCCTTATTACATATCGTACTATATAAGTGACTTTATGTTCTTCAATTAGCTTAGCTCTGATCATTGGCTGGACATGCTTATTGACTTCCTCTGATGTACAGCTCAGTGGGCAGGGCACACAAAGTGCACGAGAGTTTCTAGTATATACAAACACCACCCCTCTCCTCATTCCATATCAACACAAGAGCAACCATTTCCATTTTGTTTGCGGATTTTAGTAGCTAGCAAGCTAGGTAATTGCTAGGAGCTATAGCACGCAAAAAGGTGAATCTTTGGTGGATCTCCAAGACTCCAACAACGCTACTCCTCGTACAACGTACAAGAAAAACTACCAGGCCTTGATGAAAAGGCTGGTGAGCTCGTTGCACTCGGTGGCAAACAAGATCTGTGTATGTGTAGTGGTGTATGGTGATGGCCAGGCCCAACCAGAGGTGTGGCCCTATGATGCAGAGGCCAAGCAACTCCTCAAGAAATTCAAGGATATGTGTTGGCAGCTTCAAGAAGATACAAAATCAAGAGGAATTCCTCCGCAGTCGCACGTTAAGGCTCCATCAGCAGGTGAGCAAGTTGGACCATGAGAATCGTAAGCCTGAGTCCTTTGGTCCTCCTATATGATAGGTTGGAAGGACACTGCCCAGGCCTCATTGGCACTGCCAAGGATGAGCTCGTTAGCCTTAGGGTGATGGTGGAGATGAAGATGAGCAAAGCCAAAGCACGACTCCAGGAGCTTGTCGTCGACCAAGGAGCCCTCCCAGAGCCATTGCAGGTGATGCAACCAGTTTCATCCACGTCATATACACAGGCTTCTTCTCCCTAGCTACATCTACAACGAGATGCAAATCACTAGAGGAACACCAGTTGCAGCAAGATGGACCGATAGCCAGCCCAGGCCCAAACATTGGAGAGATTGGCACCATGCTCTGTAGTGCCTTTGTAGGCAGCAGCAGGGACGCCTGCGGCAGTGCGTGTGAAATGATGCAGCCTTACAATCTGGGTTCTTGCTCAGTCCTCCCATGGGCCGCATCTCATCTGTTAGTCTTAAGGGTTTTGTCTTAGAGTGACTCATTTCATCCCATGTATTGCGCTTCGGCACAAAAAGTTCTGAGTCTACATTCATGTTGTTTCGTTTCTAAAAATATGTGTGCAGAGGGAATTTCATATAAACTAAGATTTTCACACTCTTTTAATTTCATATAGGTTGCACAATGCAATCACTACAAGCCATGATGGAGGTCTACAATTAGTGGGTTGGGTAATCTTTTAGTCTAATTTTATGGCTTGTCACACTGATATATAACAAACAGTCACTACAAACCAATTCAAAAGATATATGTCTTCAACAACTTTCCTCCTTGAGCTTGAAACACAAATGTACTGTAGGTTTTGAAACACACAGATCGAGTCATGTGATCGTGTTTAAAGCATGGATCTAGTCCTGCGATCAAATTCACGCATCCCATACTGTCCTATACTTGTTTTGAAGTCACAGGCCACAACCTACAAGGAACGAGACTTCAACAATGTCATGATTAAATTATATTAGGTTATTCTTTATGGTTCTACGGCAGGAATTAACCAATACTTGACCAATCGCTAGCCCATCACGTAATGCTAAGCCTTCTACAATGTCATGAATAAATTCCATATTAGGTTATTCTTTATGGTTCCGCGGAAGCAATTAACAATATTTGACCAACGTCCCTATAGGCTATCACGCAATGCTCATGATGTATGCATGGAATGTTCTCCTTGTGATTGATGCATTTAATAAGTAAAAACTATGATTAGCTATCTACTCAAGAATCATTACTATATATATGTAGCAATTAATGTTAACCATAATACCATGGTATGATTAGGCAACTTTTTTCCGTTAAAATTAACAAAAATGCGAATAGTGTCTAACGTATCACACATTGCTCATGACGTATGTGGATAAAATGTTTTTCTTTGGGTCTATGCATTACTTATGAAGCAAAATATGTACACCATATTTTTGTAGTGAGTAAATGCTAACCAAAATATTGTGGTATGACTAGGTGATTTATCACCAGTATAATTTTCTCTAAGCCCATCCCTGATCTATATATATAACCCCACCCCTCTCCTCATTTCACCTCAACACCAAAACATCCATTACATTTCGGTTGTAGAATTTGTAGTAGCTCGCAAGCTAGGTTATTACTAGGTGACAGTGCTATTGCACGCAAGAAGGTGAATTTCCAGTGGATCTCCAACAATGCTACTCGGTGTGTAACGTACAAGAGATGTTACCAGTCCCAAGTAAAAAAGGCTAGTGAGCTCACCACACTCTGTGGCACTAAGATGTGTGTGGTGGTGTATGGTGATGGCATGGCCCAGCCGGAGATGTGGCCCTCTGGTGAAGAGGCGAAAACACTCATCAAGAGATTCAAGGACATGCCAAATGTCGGCAGCTTCAAGAAGACACAGAGCCAGGAGGAGTTCCTCCAAAGTCGGACGTTGAGGCTCCATGAGCAGGTGAGTAAGTTGGATAATGAGAATTGTGAGCGTGAGACCTTGGACCTCTTGCATGACAGCTTGGATGGACGTCGTCCAGGCCTTGTTGGCACCACCAAGGACGAGCTCATTAGCCTTGGGGAGATGGTGGAGATGAAGATGAGCAAAGCCAAAGCACGGTTCCAGCAGCTTGTCGGTGGACAGGGAACCCTCCCAAATCCATCACAGGTGATGGTACCAGTTTCATCCTGGTCGCAGACACAAGCAACTTCCTACACCAACAACGAGATGCAAATCATGGCACCACTAGAGGAACACCAGCTGCAGCAGGACTGGCCGCTTGGAAGCTCGGCCCCAAACTATGGGGACCTTAGTGCTGTGGTCTATGGTGGTTTGGTAGGCGGCACCAGCAGGGACCCCAGCGGCAGTGGGTGTCAAATGATGCAGCCTTACAATCTGGGTTTTTCCTCAGGGTTACCACGGGAGTAGTGGATGGAACTCAATTTTCTAATTGTGCATGGCCACCTCTTATATGTCTTTGTTGCATTTCAGCTGCTACTCTTAAGGGTCTTGTCCTAGGGTCACCCATTGCATCCCATGTCATGTGCTTCGTGGCAGAATAGTTTGAGTTAGCATTCATGTTGTTTATGTCAAACAATATGTATGCATGCATCCATGTATCCCTCTCAGTTGTTTAATCAGATAAATGATATTATTACTGGTGGTTCTATTTTGTGGTATTGTCGCATGCTTTGTTTGCAAACATCCAGGATATGTACCAAGCATCTACGAACTATGAGATGTTTTGTATGATAAGGTGCTTTGTTTACCACGGGTTCTACAGGATAACACCACCTCTACAAACTGAAAAAAAAAAAGGTAGCAACATTATAAATAAGGCAAAATGACATACTATTTTCACAGGTACAGATCACTTGTACTGTACTAAAAGTATGTAGATATATACAAATTGGCAGCAAACAATGAAAATTTAAATGTGGCATCCAGCCCTTTGGTCGCTCGGGGTTTCTTCGGCTATGGGCCTTCTTCAGTCCACCAAGCTATCCCTCATCTGCTACAGGGTGCGCACAAGCGCACCTGATGGGTGTAGACTCCAAGCCCCTATCTGATCAATAGAATTAGTCGGCGGTGTTATCAGACTGTCATACTCATAATCTGAGGGTTTAGCATACCCCTATGTCTATCTATCTGGTATGGCGATGAGGGACTATTTTTTTGACTGCAGCCAGCAGTCTAATCGAGAGGGTACATGATCTTGTGCATGTTAAAAAAAATAAACTGACTCATCAATGGACAAATGTGCTAGTTAGATACAAAAATTGTATATTAGAGCCAAAAATTATATTGTTCTTCAATATTACAAAGATACAAAAAGAAACTAAACATATGTAAAGTAAAATTCAGTGGCAATATATACTTGACTTAAGATCACCAACAAAAGACCTTTTTTATAAATCGGAGGTCCACAAGGGAAATTAGAAAACTTGGAGTTTCATAAGGGAAATTAGGAAGCTTGTAGATTCAAACGGACCATCTGACTGCCAGCCTAGTTCATGCATCAGCCCGTAATTTATGAGTAGGACATCTGAACAGCGCATGCCAGTTTTATGGCATTCAACTCCTCCACTACGTCGTGCATCTTCATTCTTTGTCTTGGTGAGTCATTGCAGCATGCTAAAGCAACTCTAAATATTGGATAAACGAGAATATCAAGGATAGCTTGGGTGTCTGTGTTTATACTGTATGTTGCCGTAACATCAAGTATCTCCAGTAGAGTATTAGGATAAGCCATCTTCACAAAGCTGACAAGATTTGCCACACCATCGTTGAAACTGTCAGTTGGTCTTCTTCCGGTAAACATTTCTAACAGGATTATCCCATAGCTATATGTATCACCATCCGTGGAGACATCACATCCTGATCCATACTCTACGATATACAGAAAAGAAAATTTCAGTTTATCAAAAAAATAATCTTCAGAACAGCAACAACAACATATTCATATATATTCGTCAACAACAATTTAATTACTGACCTGGGGGGACATATCCAATTGTGCCTTTGACTGCAAATGAGCTGCCTTCAGTTTCAGGATTGTTTTTCTTGTCTGCTTCAGACGATATTATCTTAGCTATACCGAAGTCTGTAACATGTCCTACCAAATCATCATCTAGAAGTATGTTGCTTGGTTTAATATCACAATGAACTATCCGTGGATCAATATGATCATGAAGATATTCCAATGCCTCTGCAACGTCAATAGCAATGTCGAGTCTTTTCATCAAACTTAGACTTCTTCTGGTCATGCTATTTGTCATTTTGTCTGGATGCAGCCACTCATCTAAACTCCCATTGCAAATATATTCTAGGACAAGTGCCTTGAATTCATCACCATTATGGTCCAAGCTACTGCACACGGTGATCACCTTCACTAATTTCCGGTGGCAGATCCTCTTTAGAGCGTTGCACTCAGCTAAAAAGCTTCTACTGGCTCCTTGTTGGCCAAGATCAAGAACCTTGATTGCTACTGTAGCTAAATTATTATCTATTGTTAAATTTCCTTTGTATACATTGCCAGAGCTTCCAGAACCAATCAAGTTCGCTGGAGAGAATGATCCTGTTGCTGCATGTAACTCGGCATAGGATATTCTCTCATGTTCCACATTAAAGATTAGGTACTCACGACCAACAAAAGTTGGTGTGATCCTTCTCTTAATAAAGCAATAAGCGGTGGCAGAGCATACACAAAAGATGAATATTCCAACAGCTCCAAAGATAAATATGTGCAATCGATGCAGTGAAGCCTTGTGAGAAGGTATAGACGGGCATGAAGGGAGTTGCAAGAATGGAGGACCATCACATAGCATGGTGTTACCTGTGACCGACAATATAGTGGAATTAGAAAAGACACCTGTATCTGGCACAGGACCAGATAGGTTATTGAAGGACAGGTTTAGATAGTTTAGAGAGCTGATGCTCCCTAGAAATTTGGGTATGGGTCCTGTTAAGTTGTTGTTAGAGAGATCCATTTTTTCCAGCGCTACCAGATTATTCAGCCCTTTTGGGAGCTGTCCTTGCAGTAGATTTCCTTGTAAATATAGTAAGCGCAGTTGGACACAGCCAGCAATAGCTTCTGGGATTTCACCATCTAGCTTATTCATTGAGAGGTCCATTGTGCCGAGGCTGTTCAAGTGCCCAATCTGTGTTGGAATTGCCCTACTAAGAGCATTTGTGGAAAGGTTAAGAAGTATGGTCAGGGAAGGAATACTAAGTATCTCCAGTGGGATTTGCCCCGTCAACAGGTTACAAGAAAGATCCATGGATAAAATATTCGAGAATTTACCAAGGCTCGCCGGAATGCTGTCATTCAGAAAGTTATTAGATAGATAAAGATTACTCAGTCCTGTGATATTGCCTAATGATTGTGGAATCTGCCCTTCAAATCCGTTATGAGATAGATTAAGAAACTGGAGGCTATAAAGCTGGCCAATTTCTATAGGTACGGTGCCTGTGAATAGGTTATCGTCAAGGATAAGCATTGTAAGTTTTCGGAACATCCGTACCCAAGATATGCTTCCCTCTATGTGATTTTTGCCAATTGTAAGCCAACCGAGCTCTCGAGATAGGTTGGTGGTACAAATTGGCATAACACCTATAACGTTGTTGTGTTGGAAGTCTAGTACTTTCAAGTTGCTACAGTTGGTTAAGGATGTGAGAAAATCCCAATCCCTAGGCTTTGTGATTTGTAGTTCATTGTAGCCTACCGAGAAAAACTTCAATTTACCATGAATACCAATATCCGGTGGGATCAAACCATGATATCGGTTTGCACCAAGAAGCAGATATTGGAGTTCAGATGCATTTGATAAGGTGGCTGGTATTGGACCCTCAAAGTGATCATTGGAATATGTGGACAATTCAATTAGCTTGGGAAGCTTAAAGCCAATATCCAGTGGAAGATATCCTGCAAGCTGGTTGAAACCAAGCTTAATGACAGTGATAGAAGAAATATTGAAGAGTGATGGAGGTAAGGGGCCATCAAGCTTGTTTTTCGTTACATCAAAGGTTGTAAGGTTGGTTAACTTACATAAATCAGTGGGGATGTTGCCACTGAAGTTGTTACTGGCAAGATACAAATCAGTCAATGATGTTAGGTTGCTCAGCCAGCTAAGGATTTGGCCCTGAAAGGAGTTTATCTCAATACTAAGGACCATTAGTGTTGTGAGATTTATTAGTGTCATGGGAATTTCACCAATCAGATTGTTGTGGCTGACATCGAAAATTTTAAGCTTTGATAGGTGACCCAGAGGAGTAGGGACAGAACCAGACAAGTGGTTACTGCTCAAATTCATAGTACGAAGTCTTCTGCAATTGCCAAGGCTGGAGGGAATATCACCTACCAGGTTATTGGACGACAGATCAATGAAGTGGAGGTATGTGAGGTTGCCGATGTCTTGAGAGATGGTGCCTCCAAGGCCATAACCATGCAGATCTATGGCAGTGACATGGCCAGGGTGGCGACGGTCGCCGCAGGTCACGCCAGTCCATTTGCAGAAATTAGGAACTGGTTTGTTGGTGTCGTTGCTTGCTGCATCCCATGATGACAGTGCATCACTTGTTATGTGGGATTTGAGGGATAAGAGCGCCAAGAAATCATGGTGGCTAGGGTTAGGAGATGGAGAGGTGGGTGTAACAAAGAGGATATTGGTGATAAGAGTGAGCATGGAGATCTGCCATGTACATAGGCTGGGAATCATCTTATGGATCTTCATTCTTCAGCAAGGTGATGGTTTTATTGTGGTGGTCTCCACTTTGCCTGCCAGGATTGCCTGCTGTGCCTTCCATCCTGTGAGGGGTGGAAGTCATTAAATAAGGCATGAATATCCACAGTAGTGGCCAAATTATCAATAGGAGCCTGGTCAAAATTTTAAATGTTTACTACATTTTTTCTTTTCAAGTGATTAAAAATATTTTATCTTTGAAAAGTATAATAGATAGCATCTCAGTCAGGGGATTAAATGTGGGGGAACTATCAATGTGACATGTAAGAAAAGGATGGCACAGACCAAAAAATGAACTATTCAAATGAGGTTAGCTACATGCACATAGAAGTCACATTGTAGTGAAGTATGAAAGCTACAGCAGCAATAATTCATTAGTAGATAAGAACAAAAGTGTCAGGTACAAAACATTATAGCATTTCAACACATGAATTTTGTTATTTCCCCAGTTGGTTCCACAACCGACAGGATATTTCACCACCAGCAATGTGAGACTAGTAATAATATGCTACTATTCAGTTCAGCATGCATGAAGTAATTTGTTTCTTTAATTCACTAGGAACTATTAAAGGTGCTGTTTTCCTTTCTTCAAGTTTTTTAAATAAAGATACTCAAAAGGTGCCTTATATATGATGTTCATCAACAGAATCAATATATAATAGATAGTATAAAATGATAACTTGACACAAAATAGCCTGTGAAAAAAATAGGAGAGCACATAAAGACCAATCTACTCGTCTATTCCTTTGTCCATCTAGCGCATCCTGGAGCATGAGCTCACACTAACAGATAGCAAGGGAAAAGGATACCTGCAAACACCTTCCCCATACAAAACTTTTCTGAAAACCGCAAAACCAACTTGTTGCTAGCAGTAAGATCTAGTATCCACTAAAAGAACATCAGCTGAGAAACTGTCCTAAGGAACGTAGACTTACAATCCTTTACCATTGGGGACCACTTGTTAGACAATTCAAGGAAGCACAAACACATACATGTTAGAGAGGCACACACGCATTGGTCCCTGTACCGAATCAGTGGTGAAAAGCTAGGATATTTTTCATCACTGGTTTTTTCTCCAGAACCTATGGTAAAAATGATTTTCATTGCCAATTTTATTACACACTGGTGGTGATATGTTATCAGTCATCACCTATGGTTTTAATAAAACCGGTGGTGAAAACATCGTCGGCAAAAACTATTTTTGAGTAGTGAATAGAAGCTAAACTGTTTAGTGGATATGGCACCTACTAAGGCCTTTTGTTTTGAATTCAACACCAAAATTTGAATTATGCCAGACAATGACAATTAATTTCTCACATGTGCCATTGGTAGACAAGGAGATGTGCTTTACAGCTTTAGTCCTCGCAAGATGCAACGATGGGGATGTGCTATTCGACCAGGACAGGTTGAGTTCACTGGACCTTAGCTTTGGCGAGATATGACTCCATATGATTTCGATAGGAAAGAAAAAAACCCATCTCTTTCCATCAGGAATTCAATGGCAGAGAAAAAAGATGCCATATAGAAATAGTATGTTCATGTGGTCCATCAATCGCCCCTATCAGAAAGTGAAGGAAAGCCATGTTTGTATGACTATGTACTTAGCTAGATCCACTTTGAGAAGTTGTGTCTGTGTGGCCACCATAGAATGTTGGGTATCGAGTATATAGACTTAAAGCCTATTACTTGACTATAGTAGTGAAAGGAGGTTGTTTTGCAAGCTATGAAAACCATTAATAAGGCGGTGTGGCTGAGGCCAGCGCCACCGTGCATTTTTGGGACCTCATACAAATGATTACAATATACAATGGCATTCATTCCTAGTTAACAAAGCTCTCTCGATCTTCATCCTAATAAAAAACATGTGCTAGTCGATAAAAATAGTTGCAGATTGTAAAGAAATATGAATGTGACTGACTAGGCTCTAAGCAAATTTAGTATCGCAGACTGAGCATACAACGAAGCTTCCACCTATTCTCATGCCTATGAAGTGAGATTGTCAAAATGCACAAAAACCCTGTCGTTCTCCTGCAAAACAAGCTGCTGAACAATGAATCTAAAGCATCTCACATGTCACCGAAGACCGAAGTCCACTAAATGTCCTCTGCCATCCGCCAACCAAACGATCAAGTGGCACTTGATCAGCATCACCAACGATATCTGATACGGCTGACCAGATCATTGTAAGCCATAGTTCAAATTCTTCCCACAAAGCCCCAACAAATTACAACATCCCTGTTCACACTAAAAACACCGCTGAGAGAAGACACTTGTGGGCAATATCAGTGGCTTCTCCCAATACGACACCTCCAAGGAGGAAACGACAATCCAAAGATACCGCGGACTGATTGAATGGTCCAGGGTTTTCACAATCCAAAGATACCGCGGTCTAAAATAGCCGGTCATGCCATTTAAGGTCAGGGGTTTGCACAAGCTAAAAAATGGCTATAAGCTGGCTCATTTATTTGTTACTCTTGGAGATGCTCTAACCCCATTTAGTGGTTTTGCAAAATATGAAAATACCAATACAAATCAGTAATTCTTAAGCTACAGGTTCGAAATTGGAAGCGGCAAATTTGGGAGGAATCGATTAGAATCTCCTGTGTTGACAGTAGCCAACAACAAACTGACTTCCACGCCAATCGCTCATGCCCAACCAAACATACAGATTCGGCAACCACTAAAAAAAAAAAAAGCATAGTGGCAGGCTGTGTGAAGGGCGGAGGGCACTCACCAGTCACCACCTCTGCCATGTCCTAGTCCAGCGTCGACACCTTGACGAATCTGCACTTTGCGGTCGCCGCCACCCGCCGGCCCGGCGGGTCCACAGCCAGCGCTGCTTCCGTTGTGCTCTTTCTCTTTCTAGGAGAGGACAAGAGGTGTGCGTCCAGGGCGGAGGCCGGTCACCAGCTCTCCCATGTCCTTCCTCCGGCAACGGCATCCCGACGAATCCACGGCCGCCGTCATGCCCGCTCTCTCTTTCTCCGGCGACGTCTGTCTTAGTAGTTTGGGCCGCCCCGAGGGGATATTTGGACAAGGCCCACGGCCCATGCCTGACTTTGGGACGAGGGTCTTTATTTTAATGTCAGATTAAAAAATGTGGAATTTGATGTTAGTTTTTTTAAAAAATATATAAATCATCTTTAATCTCTTCACACTTCATCTTAAAAAACAACTACTCCTTCCATCTAGAATAGAATATAAAGTGCATTATAAATTCTAAAATTTATAGTGAAAAATATAATGCATCCTACAAGGTCTCAATGCTTAGATTTAACAAAGTTTGTTAGAAAATGATATCATAGAGATGAAACACAAAGATATCATGGACTGATTGAGTGGTCTAGAGTTTTCACCTAGAGAGATCCACACCTCAATAGGAGGGCCAAAGTGATGCCATAAGCAAAAGGAGTGGCACCCGTAGGCCTCACCACCCTCAAAAGAAACAAAGTCACTACCAGTCGGTGGTGGACCTAGGGCCCGGCAACCCTGGGCGCCCGTTAGTCAGAAGCTTAGAATCACATGTCCTAATTGGTGTATTTTTTTTTTCGCTCGGTCTTCGTTTTAGTCCTGAGTCTGCTACTATACTGCAAGCCACTAGAACAGGTGGTGGGTAGTCCATGCGTATCACACACAAAACATCTCATAGGCTCGTAGATGCTCAGTATCATGGTATGTATCTTGATATGTGCAAATAAAGTAGCAACACTACAAAATATAATATCCATTAATATCATTGATCTAAATAACTGAAAGGGATACACGGACATACAAATTGTTAAATGAAAAGAAAACATGAAAGATAACTTCTGCCACTAAGGACAAGACGTGCGATGCAACGAGTGACTCTAATATAGGACGACCCTTAAGAGAAACATGCGAAATGCAATGAAAACATATAAGATCTAGCCATGCACTATGGGATGAGTTTCTCTACTGTGCTGATGGGAGCCCTGAAACAAACACCCAGATTGTAAAGGTGCATCATTTCACACCGACTGCTACTGGGCTCGCTGCTATTAACTGTAAAGGGAATGTAGTTTGGGGCTTGGTTGGCAACAAGGCTCTGGTCTTGTTGCAAGTGTCGATGTTCCTCTAGCATGTCTCATTCTTGGTGTAGCAAGAAGCTTGTGTCTGCAATGAGGATGACGTTGGCGGCAACACCTGCGGCAATGGCTGTGGGAGGAGTCCCTGCCCGATGACAAGTTGCTAGAGCCGTGCTTTGATTTTTCTCATCTTTATATCCACCATCTCACTAAGGCTAAGGAGCTCATCTTTGTTGGTGCCAACGAGGCCCAGACGTCCTCCATACATGCTTTCATGGAAGAGGTCCAAGGTCTCACGCTCACGATTCTCAAGATCCAACTTGCATACCTACTCATGGAGCCTCAAGGAGCGACTGTGGAGAAACTCCTCTTGGTTCTTCGTCTTCCTGAGGCTACTAACATCAAGCATGCTGTTGAATTTGATGATAAGTTCCTTGGCCTCTTCATCCGAGGGCCACACCTTTGGCCGAGCCTCGCCCTGGCCATACATCACTACGCACAACTTGGTGCCACATAGTGTGGTGAGCTCACTAGCCTTTTTCTCAAGGCCCTGGGAGCGTCTCTTATATGTCGCACGTCGAGTAGCGTTGTTGGAGATCCACTGGAGATTCACCTTCTTGCGTGCCATAGCAACCTAGTAGTATCCTATCTCGACAACTACTAGTAGGATTATATAAACAAAAGGAAATGGTTGCTTTGGTGTTGAAATGAAATGAGGAGAGGGGCAGTTTATATATGTTTCAAGGAGGACTCTAGAGCATCTTATAGAGGCAAGGAATGATTTCCTCATACTATGATTTACGGAAAGCATTAACTCACTGTCAAAATAAAGTATATATATATTTTTTTCTACTTATAACTAAGGATTTGCCCCTTCATAAATAATGCATCAGTCACAAGAAAAATTCCACATAAGTCATGAGCATTGTGTGACAGGTTAGACAATAGTAAAATTGTATTTAATTACGTCATTATAAATTTCCTAATCATAACATTATATTATGGCAAGGATTTACTACTACGTAAATATAATAATAATAACCCCTAAGGGCAGTCCCAATGCAGACTCTATCATAGAGTCTAAACTTATCTATTACCTCGAACATTGTGGACTTGGAGTCTAAATAAGACTTGAAGTCGTGTTTTTTCCCCCTCTTTCTTCAATAAATATGGTGCCACATCAGCGAAATACCATAAATAAGGTGTAATAAATAGTCTTGGACTTTGTGATAGAGTCTTGCATTGTGAATGCCCTAAGTAACTATAGAAACATATTTCGTACTTCTTAAATGCATTCAATTACATTAAAAACATTCCATACATACACAGGATTGTGTGATAGGCCAGATAGTGATCAAATATAATTTAATCGCTGCTAGATTAAAAATCATTTAGTTGTTGCCAAAAAACTACAGGGAATGACTTGATAGTATTTAATCATGACTTCAAGGAAGGTTCACTCCGGGCTTGATATCAAGCTAGCTCGGCTCATGTTGGCTCGGCTCGTTATAGCTCGTTATGGCTCGACTCATTAGTGCTTATATAAACGAGCCACAAGATTAGTTCAGCGTGCTTGGCTCGTTAGCGAGCTCGAGCTAGCTTGTTTGGCTCGCGAGCCAAATTAGGCAAAAAAAAAACACATCACATGCATATTTAAAATGAAATCTTACTATTACTAATTAGAGTCTCTAACGGAGGCTCCACGTTAATCCTCACCAGAAGCGCTGAGAAAAAAAATAAATACTAGAAATTCCCACATTAATTAATCAGAAATATCTAACGGTTAGTTGAAAGATTCCAGCTATCCTTCACCATTAGATCTATTTTCCACTAATTCTATTTTTTTAAAGAATTATCCACCTCCACGATTATTATATTATATAAAACAAGTTAATATCTCATTGCACGGTTAGACCAGATTGATGGTTCCACCTCCACAATTATTATATATTATATTATATAAAACAGGTTAAATATCTCATTGTACGGTTGAAAACAACTTTGACGTACCGAAAACAATTCTTCAACAAGAAAAATGTACACAAAAATATTCTTCAGGAAATTAAAAAAGTACGACACCAAATCTCCTGACATCCAAACTTGATTAAAATACTAATAACTGATTGGTTGGATAAACGTACATGAAAAATATTTTTTTAGGAAAATAAAAAACATACGGGAACAAATCTTATGTACTTACAATTAATTAAAAACCTACATACGGGAACAAACTTGATTAAAATACTAATAACTGATTGGTTGGATAAACGTACAGGAAAAATATTTTTTAGGAAAATAAAAAACATACGGGAACAAATCTTATGTACTTACAATTAATTAAAAACCTAATATCTGATTGGTTAGATATTTTAAAAAATATCATGTCAACAACAACAGCCATTATGAAAATCACGCATCATAATTAATAGATCTAATTGGAAAGGAAAACATAACTATCATGACATCCTATCTCACGTATTAGCCGCAGTCACGCATTATGCTACTCAGGCTTCCCTCAACGGCGATCTTGGCTGGGATTTCCTCCCAATCACGCCTTGCTTCTTGGAAGCCCTGTGAAGATTGACCTCGGAATCGAAGGGATCCTGTGGAAGTGCTTTGACGTATGCACCAGGCCAGGGGCTCCTAGCATTCCTGCTCTGCCTTCCCGACACAGCCTTCTATAGATGCATGCAGGTAAACTAATAGAGTCTTTTTACTATGCTTGAAATTTCCTCTCATTTCCTGTCGTTTCCTCCCCAAAAGTCTAAAGTTGCTTTAATTCTAGGCGTCTAGGGTATTATGGACTTTTCGTGCTCTCCATCCCTCAACCCGCTCGTCCTGTGCCCTCCCCCCGACCCCGACCCCGAACCCCGCTCCCCATCCCTCACCCGCTCGCCCCCCCGATCCACGGAAATAGGAGAAGGCATCGCCCGCGCCGCGCCGGCCGCTGTAGCCACCCAGCCAGCGCCGCCGTTGCCCCGCGCCTTCCGGATCCAAGGTCCCCGGCGGCCGGCCTCGCCTCGCTCATCCTCGTCATCACCCGGGCAGCGCCGCCGCCGGCCCAACCTCGCCGGCCCTGCGCCGCCGCTGCCACCCCCGGAACGGAGCCGCCGCCGCCGGCGGCCTGCCCTCTCCCTCAATCGCCGGCGCCCCGTCCCTGTCCCCATGGTGAGTTCTCTAATCCGCCGATCGATCTCCAAGTTACATGCAAGAGAATCGTGAATTCTATCTATCAGGGAGATACAGTTCTTGCACATGCTACTTCAGGACGTCATCCGGTACTGCGTGACGGTGTCGGCAACGGACGGCGGCACGAGGCGCGCCAGCCCGACGTCGCTGATCTTGCTCACGTAGTTGCTGTCCAGCAGGATGTTCCCGGGCTTGAGGTCCTGGTGCACCGCGGCTCCGGCTTGGTCTGGTGCAGGAACAGCTCGGCGTCCGGGTGGGAGAGGAACGCGCCGTAGGCGGCGTCGACGAACTCGCCGTACCGCACGATCTCGCGGCGGAGGTCCGGGTGCAGCGGGTCCTGCAGCCCCCGCCAGCCGTCCTCGCCATGCAGCCGGCGCCACGCCGCCGCGATGTTCCCGCGCGACGACGGGCCGTGGGGTGCCACCGGCAGGAGCAGGCGCTCGAGCCGGCGCGGCGACAGCGCGGTCGCCGAGGACGCCGGCGACGTCTAATCTTCGCCGCCCTTCGCCGGAGCCGTGGCCTCACGCCGCCTGGAGGACGCGCCGCCGGGGACTGTCGATGCGGCGGCGCTGTGCACAAACCCTAGATAGCGTAATGGAATGAAATTACCCCTTTGTTTAGAAAAAGAATAACACTACAATTATTCATTTGACAATTATCAAATTACCATACTAACCTTCATTAGAAAAAAGAATAACAGTAATGGAATCACTACCCCTTTGTTTTGAGTCAAAAAAATCTGAGTTTTAGAGGAAATGGGAAGAAATTTGACACACATGGGAGGAAATTTGACTCGTATGGCCCACCGGTCATACACATCAGAATTTCCTCCCGTTTCCTCTCTAGAATTTCCCCGATTTCCTCCACCCTTTGTTGCCGTCGGATCGATCGGCGTGAGCCGTTGAATATTTCATCAAGCATATTAAAAAATCTCAAACTAATAACCATCTATTGTTTGTTACTCAGCCTGGCCTTTGATCAGTGAGAATTTTTGAGTTTTTTTATTCATCTCTTCAAGGACACAAAAGCGCGAGGAAGTAGATTTCATCGACCTTGTGATCCACGAACTAGACAAGCCATGAACTGGATTTGTTGCTTTTTGATGCTCTTTGCTAGCCATGACATCATGAGCCACATCGATTGGACTGATTGCGATTCTCAATAAGTTTCTGACAGATAACCCCAAAACATTGAAAGAACTAACAGTAAGCAAATTGATGGGTCTAGACACTAGACCACAAATTGAAAATTGTTGCTATCGCATTGATTTTTTTTCTTTTTATGTGGTGCTTTTAGGAAGAGCAAGAAAATGTCTAGAAAAGTAGGGTAAATCCAGACTCTGAATCACCTGGCAAGAGTACAAATCTATGAAATTCACATCTGATGTATGGCCATAATTATCAGAGATCGATGTAATTACAATGTATGTGCTCCGTTTTAATAGTCATTGTGTCATTATTAAAGCTATAACTGTCATCTAATGCAAAAATCGATTCGTACTACTAGGTCCATTGGTGCTATGTTTGTATGCTATAAATATATTACAATGGAACTCAATGTTAACATTTTGTTTCATGTAAATTTGTAAAAATATTTATAGGCACCATACCTAGCTCCACCAACTCCAGATAAGCTTGCTGTATGAATATGTCATACCATCACATTATCTATTTTCACTTTTTAATTTCCTAATCGATCTCCTATTTGAGCTTGGTTGTACTGGTTTCATATATTAACCAGTAACTCATATAGAGAAGACGTGGCAAGCTGGATTATCATGTTATGGAACTGGTGCTAGACATCCCCACAGCTAAACCCCGGTGTCCTTTGTCAAATCATGAGTGGAGCAGGCATGCTACTCTTACTGCAGGCGTGAACTTCGGTCAATGAGGAGACCTGTGTCTACATTGTTGGCATGTCACTACTAAGCTACAGGTATGCTACTTTGATTGCTCATATACTACCATGCAATCGTGCCAATCTCTACTCTATAGTTTTGCTCATACACATATGCCAAACTAAAGATCAAATATATCACATATTTATTATTATTAAGCTAGATTCAAGGAGGGAATATATGATAACACGAGATGACTTATATATCTAAAAAATAGGTGCATTAGAAGGAAGAGTAATGAACACAAATCTCCATATATTGCTATATTTTGTTAGCACCTGGCAGTAGAGTATGTGCAATAAGACGTTTGCTATAATGCTATATTTTGTTAGTACCTAGACGTTTGCATCCAAACTACCCAAATATGCAATTATGAAATAAAAATGTAAAATATAAATTATCACACTTAATTTGAATCTAAATTACCCACAATATCCATCATATACAAAAAATAAAAGTACAAAAATATGTCTCAACCCTAATATAAATAATAAAATAACCTCAAGAAATATAATTTAATATCCATAAAGTATGTGTTATATACTGTAAATTACAAACTTTTACAATTGTTAATTAATAGTAAGCATGATTACATGTTCCACCATGTCAACCACGTAAACTTATACACATTAGGACAAATATTTATTTTTAGTAGTTAATCTTGTGTGTAAAAATGTTTTAAAAAGTGTGTAGAAAAGTTCCCTTAATGACCACACAGCAATGCCACTGATAATTAGCTTTAAGTTATATTAATATTAGTACTCTTTGATACATAATAAATTTTATAAGTTGTTATTTTCCGTAGCTTTATAAATTTTCACTAAAATATTATGTCTTAGCAATATTGGTAATTTAGTTTTAAACACTATGTATTTAAAAAAAAGCTACTACAAATAAAATTATGTGGTAGGATAGTGCCATGGCGTAAGGTGAAACAACTTTTACCACAACCGAGAATATACCTAGGACCTATAATCTTTTTCAATGAAATAAAAGATAAAATTGTTAACAAAGTAAAAAAATCAGCACTAGGAATTCAAATTAAAATGTGGATATAAAGAATTAAAATGCATAGATTAAAAGTAGAATTTTAAATATAGGTTCATGAAAGAACAGAAAGGTATGGAACAATAGCACATATAATATAATCTTAGCTTTCACCTAAATAACTAATGTTGTAAGCCTGTAAATTGTAAACAGGGTCTCCAATGAAGCCTCCATGTTAATCCTTATAAGGACCATTACAAAAAATATAATATCTAAAAATTAGAAGCATTTGGCTACCAATTGTGTAGTAATAACGCTAGGATCTATGCCATTTTATAAATAATTACCCACCGGTAATCTAGAAATCTTTATTTAAGTTACCCACTTATGCAATTAGATACATAATATATGCAACCCCTTAAATTTACATGTAAATTACCACTGTTGACAGTATTGCAGAAAATATCTGGTGTGCCTTTTATGTCAGTCAAGGAACAAAGTGAAAAAGTACTGGCAAATAATTCAAAATCAAAACTTACATTCATGATATTGTAATATATAGATGAAAACATATCGATCAATAATTGATAAGTTTACCACAATTAAATAGAAACCATAAAGTATTTGGTGTGCCTTCTATGTTAGTAAAGGAACAAAGAGAAAAGTACAATTTATTATAAGAACTACTCTCTCAGTTTTAAATTATAAGTCACTTTGAATTTTTAAGTACGTCTATTTTACTATACATCTAGATATAATAATATATGTTGATACATAAAAATGAATAAATAGAAAAAGTCAAAATCGACTTATAATTTGAAAACAAGGGAGTATTTACAGTACAGAGACATTAAACAACAATAACTAATACCACTACCTCCGTCAAAAAAGAATGCAATTTTCACGTTTCGAGAAGTCAAACAATTTGAAATTTTACCAAAGTTACATAAAATAGTACTAACATTTATAATATAAAATAAGTATCATTAGATTGTTTATTCATAACAAATTTATTTAGACATAAATGTTTATATTATTCACTATAAATTTAGTCAAAGTTGAGGTTGTTTGACGGGGACGATTCCCATAATTGTATTTTTTTTGGGACGGAGAAAGCATCTCTTATAAGATTCTAACCCGTGCGAGAGCACGGGTTGATGGACTAGTAAAAAAAATACATATGAATTTTACACACGGTAGCCCTTTTTAGAAACAAACTTAGTGTGCAAACAAAAATAATTATTCCTAAAAAGTAGGTGTTATGAAACGGAGCTTGTCTTAGGGGAAGGAATTGGACACTAAAAGGTTTGTGAAGATTTCAGGACACCAACGACAAGAACATCCTCCACGTACTCCTCAGCCACCTTCACGTATTCCGGATCTGCCTCTAGCACATTCTCAGTCATCGCCAAACTTATATGCCTGCAACATATGGAATGATATTTTAACAAACCTAAGACAAAGCATAACTGTATAGACAAAGCATAACATAACAAGATTCATAACAATATGGATAGGTCCCATCTTTACGAAGCTAACAGACTAGGTTTGGCATTTTCCTAATTTTTCTATGATTTTTATGAATTTTGTAAGATCTTTGTGTTTTAAAGAAAAAGGAAAACTAAAGAAAAATGCTTGTATGGGCTTGGTCCAGCCATAAGGAAGCTCACCAGGGAAGGCCCATTTGAATTTGGATATCTATTTTAAAAACTACTATGGTCCTCCCCTAGCATTTTTATATATAGAACCCCATATTTATTTATATTATTTTTCCACTCGTAATCTTTGTTGGTTAACGGTGAACGGACAAGGTCACCTACTGAGCCGGTGTCGGGCAATCTTGGACGAATAAAGAAGAAAGAAATTTTGCCTCTATAGTATTAGAAATTTATTACTTTATTTATGTATTGTGTGGGTCTGTGCATTATTTTATCTTATTTTTGAACCTAAGACAAAGCATAACTGTATAGACAAAGCATAACTTAACAAGATTCATAACAGTATGGATAGGTCCCATCTTTATGAAGCTAACAAAATTGGTTTGGCATTTTTCTATTTTTTTCTATGATTATTGGTGAATTTTGTAAGATCTTTGTTTTTTAGAAAAAGAGAAAATGAAGGATTAAATAAAATACTTGCATGAGCTTTGTCCAGCCATAAGAAAGCCCACTAGCGAAGGTCCATTTGAATTCGGATATTTTGCATTAGAAACCCTGATTAGTTTTAGAAACTATTATGGCCCGCTCAACTTTTCTTTCTCCCTAGCATTTGTACATATGGAACCCCATATTTATTTCTATAAATCTTTTTCACTCCTTCTCTATTGGTCAACGGTGAACAGACAAGGCCACCAACAGAGCTGAGACCGAGCCAGTGTTGGCAAGACTCGAGGAGAAAGAAGCTAGAAATTTTGCCTCTTTAGTATTAAAATTTAAATTTATTTATATATGTGTGTGGGTCTATGCATTATTGTATTTTGTTTTTGAGCTCTTTCTTAAAAAAGAGAGAAAGAGAAGAATTTCCAAAAAAAGAAAGCAAGAAAAGGAAAATAAAAAACGCAAGCACCCACAACTCACCACGCAAGCAGCTCGAACCAATAGTGGCCTTGACCAAGTTTACGAAGTGCGCACAATGGCCTTACCATTTACCAGAGTGTCCTGGCCCCAGCAATGCATAGATGGAAGTCAGCAACGTGGACGCCGACCCAACACGACAACGAATAGAGCGTAGCCCAGTCACATGAGGCCCACGCGCCCTCCCGTGGAGGCCAGCCCTAGTACCATTTACGAATTTATTTAACTCGATGTCAAATAAGAAAGTTTAAATTTTCTAGTGCTAAACAAGGAATGCTGATTTGTTTTAGTGTCATATACATAATTCTCTCGACTTTATTACCAACATTCCAAAAACTTTGTGCCAGGCCCTTGTATTGTTCAAATAAACTCAGAATGAACAAATGACCAAAACAGAAGTTGTAGATATTAATGAGTTCCAAAAATTCATAGCTGATGACTTTTCCATTTAAGATCATTTATTGTCCCAATTTTGTTTGAAGTTATTGTAATATGATTTTTTTATTTCCTGTTTTCAACTCCTTTCAATGGGCTCAGAAATGGATTTCAAATTTTGTTTCCTGTTTTTCAACACCTTTCAATTTTTAGTTCAGTGTTTTTTCCAGCTTTACACTGTCCACAGTTCGAACTTCGATCTTGGGCTCAAATATGAATTTTTTCTATTTTCCGTGTTTTTCAACACCTTTCAAATTTAGTTCGGTTTTTTTCCAGTTTATTTAACACCTTTCAATTTTTAGTTTGCCCCAGTATTGCACACATTTCATTTCAGCTTCACAAAATGCATACGGATTACCTCTTTTCAAGCAAAAGAGTTTCAGTTCATTCAGATTAAGTACTGTTAGATTTATCGTGCTAATCATTTTAGCACCTGCTTCAGTGCTGCTTTCACATCCTCACATCCACCACCAGTTTGGTTCATTCCCCCATCACACCAAAGTCATAGTTTCATCCTGGCAGATGGTTTCAGCTGATGTGGCACTGCACTCACACTCTTTTTTTCCACCTCTTCAGTCCCCACAGACATATATCGATTAATCTGTAAGACGATCGGGAGTTTAGCTGAGTTGAGGACTGGACAGTGGACATGATTCCATGGAAAACACACTTTTCAGATGGCATGTTTTTTTTCGAACATTATCAGGCATCACAAAGCTGGTTTCACAGAAAGATCATACATTATCAGATGGTACTTCACGAAAAGATCATACATTATCAGATGGCATGTATTTTGTGTCACAGAACCGTCCAATTTATACAAGATCAAGTACGAATGTCCTCGCTAATACGTTGACACGCACCTACTTTCACTTATATAAACCCAATAGTCCAATGAAATCATGAAGGATTTCAAACCAACTCGCAACAAACCAAGATCATAGGAATTCAGCATAACCACATCACTTGTTACAACATTTCACAAATAATCTACATAGATTACATAACATCGGAGTACACTTTAGTTATTACAAACCAAAATATAAAGTAGCAGAAGTAACATAGTTTTAAAAAAACAAGTCCGTAGCTTAAGGATTACATTGCCAGTTCCGGTTCACATCCCACAAAAACATTAAAAGATAAGTAGTCTAGTAGAGACCATGCCCTATTAAATAATTAGGCAATTTCCAGATTAATTTCCAGATTAAAACCAGAATATAGATCATGATAAATCGACAAACTAGATTTAGCATGTATAGATTACTAGCATGACAGATCAGTATATCGCATATACTAGCAGGACAGATCAGTAGCATGAACATGATAACTAGTGTAGACCCAACTCGTACACTAGATAGATTTATACCTGCCGATTGTAGACGTGCTTGGTGGTAAAGATGCATACGACGAATGCAATGAAGCTGACGACGATGGCACGTGCTTATCGCTGAGCGTCTCCCGTTGACGATCCAGCAAGCCTGACGACGATGAGACGACATGCTGCCAACGTAGAATATTTGAGAGCAGTCGCGCTAAGAGCGCTTTCCGAAAACCTTATTCACCTTCTCCCGGTGCAGGATCGCAAAGACGAGGGTTCCGGAGACCTACTCTCCCGGTCGCCGGTGCAAACTGATGATCAGGATGGAGAGACTACGGCGGCAGTGCAGTAGCGAGAAGAGGAAAAATACTATTTTACTACGTTAGGATTTTCTAATTAAAACTCCCAATTGTAGTTTTTGTCGTGTCTATTTCCGGGAGTATCGGTACGTATATATACAGAGGAAAACCATCTACATCTATATCAACTAGCAATATAGTACTAATTGATATTATACCTCCCACCTTTACTCATGGACTTAAACATTAAAGCCCATTAGGGAACACATGTATTGGGCCTTTGAGATTTATTAGAATTTCTTCATATGGATTTAGGGGAATATCCATATAAATTCTAACAATTCCCCACCAGATCTCAATTACCCAGTATAGACATTTTTCTTCTCCCTCGCTACTGTTTATATACTAGTGTTTCAGTAGAGACTGTTAAGTTGAATATCTGCCTAGAGCTTCAAGTTAGACCAATTCATAACTTAAACAATGGACTACGCCTTGAATTGCAAGTTTTGTGCGAATGAGTTTTACTCAAAGTCAAACTAGTACCTGGCTGCCAGTAGCCTTCCCCGTGGGTGGAGTATATACATCGTACTCCCTGATCTCTTCATGAGCTTACTAGAGACGACCCAAGTCTCATAGACTGCGACGTTTAACAGTCAAAACTCATATAGGTATGTTCTTTCAAGAATGCTCTGCAGGATAGCATTTTCGCTTGTTAAAGCCAATAGAACATATTAAGGCATTAGCCAGCCTGCCTTACAGCTCCTCATCGCATTGAGAGTATTGCATCTTCACTTAGAAAGGGTGTTATAGATTACTCTCCTCAGTTTACCAATAGCTTGTTCTTCCCAGATCCTTAGTCACGGGATCTCCGATCAAAAAGGTTGGGTTACTACTACTGTAAACTCACATGGGTCTCATACCCATCTTCCTTGATGCAATTTCTATCACATTCCGTGATAGCCCATTTGTAAAGGGATCTGCCAGGTTTTTGTCTGTTTGGACATAAGCCACAGTTATTACTCCGGGGTTTCTCAACTTCCTGACAGTTTTCAAACATCTTTTAACGTATCTTGTTGACTTTGCGTTATCCTTAGCACTATTTACTTTAGTGATTACTGTTTGGTTATCACAGTTCATAAGGATAGCCGGTATTGGTATTTCAACCACTAGCAAGTCAGACAAGAGCTCACACAGCCACTCTACCTCTGCAGATGCTGTATCCAAAGCGTTAAGTTCTGCTTCCATGGTCGATTTTGTCAAAATAGTCTGTTTACAAGACCTCCATGACACTGCGCCACCTCCAAGAGTAAATACATACCCACTAGTGGCGTAGATTTGATCAATATCAGAAATCCAGTTCGCATCACTATATCCCTCTAGCACAGCTGGGTGCCCAGAATAGTGAATCCCAAAACTTATTGTACCTTTAAGATAACGCAAGACTCTTTCTAGGGCATGCCAATGATCATCACCCGGGTTGGACATGTACCTACTCAACTTGCTCACAGCAAAAGAGATATCTGGTCTGGTTGCAATAGCTAAATACATGAGTGAACCAATGATCTGTGAGTATCTCAATTGATCTCTAGCAATCCTCTTGTTCTTTCTCAATGTCACACTAGGATGATAAGGTGTTGGAGAAGGCTTGCTATCCATAAAGCCAAAATGGCTCAAGAGCTTGTCAACATAGTGAGATTACAGTAAAGTAATCCCACTATCTTCCTTAATCAGCTTGATGTTCAGAATTATATCAGCCTCTCCTAGATCTTTCATGTCAAAACTCTTAGACAAGAAAGACTTGACTTCATTGATCACATCAATATTTGTTCCAAAAATTAGAATATCATCAACATATAAGCACAAAATAACAGATTGGCCCCCACCATGTCAATAATACACACACCTATCAGCCTCATTAACAGCAAAGCCCGTACTAGTTAGAGTAGTGTCAAACTTCTCATGCCATTGTTTGGGTGCTTGTTTCAAGCCATACAAAGATTTTACTAACTTACACACCTTCTGCTCTTCACCTTTTACTACAAACCCATCATGCTAATCCATGTAAATTTCCTCATCCAACTCTTCATTAAGAAAAGCTATCTTCACGTCCATTTGGTGAACGAGGAGACCATTTGAGGCAGCCAGAGAAAGTAGCACTCGAATAGTGGTCATTCTAGCAACAGGTGAATAAGTATCAAAGAAATCCTCACCTTCCTTCTAGGCATAACCCTGAGCCACAAGCCGAGCCTTGTACTTATTAATAATACCATCAGGCCTAAGCTTCTTCTTGAACACCCACTTGCAACCAATAGGTTTACACCCAAATGGTAGCTCAGATAACTCCCAAATTTCATTAGAAAGAATTGAGTCTATCTCACTACGAACAGCCTCTTTCTAATCATCTACATCAGGAGATGTATATGCCTCTGTAATAGAGGTGGGAGTATCGTCCACAAGATACACAATAAAATCATCCCCAAAGGATTTTGCAATCCTTCATCTCTTGTTCCTCACAGGAACTTCATTGTCATCCTCCTCAAGGACTTCTTCAAGTGGTTGTTCAAATGACTCAACAGGATGCTCGATAGGTATAGTAAAATCAGGAGCTAATTCAGTAGAAAATTTAGCATTGCTACGCATATCTTTCATAGAAAATATGTTCTCAAAAAATGTAGCATCACAAGATTCAAAGATTGTATCAACATGTATATCAAAAACTTCAGATTTTACTACTAAAAATCTATAGGCAATGCTATGATGAGCATATCCTAGAAAGACACAATCTACGAGTCTTCGGTCCAAGCTTACGCTTCTTAGAAATTGGAACATTGACTTTCGCCAAACATCTCCACGTGCGCAAGTATGAGAGTGATGGTTTCCTTCAACCCATTGCTCATATGGAGTTGTCTCTTTATTCCCGTTTGGAATTCTATTCGGGACATGACTCACAGTCAATAAAGCTTTCCCCACCATGCCTTAGATCGACCAGCAGTGTCTAACATGGCATTTACCAAGTCAGTCAATGTGTGGTTTTTCCTCTCGGCAATCCCATTTGATTCGGGCGAATAGGGAGGTGTCCTCTCATGAATAATACCATGTTCCGCACAAAAATTATCAAATGATGTAGGAAAATATTCACCACCATGATCGACCTTAGATGTTTAACTTTTCTCTCTAGTTAATTTTCAACTTTGGCCTTATAGATTTTAATGTAGTCTAATGCTTCATCTTTTGTTTTCAGCAAGTAGACATAGCAAAATCTAGTTGCATCATCAATTAAAGTCATGAAATACCTCTTTCCACCTTTTATCAACACACCATTCATCTCACAAAGATCAGAATGTATGAGTTCTAGAGGTGCCAAGTGTCTCTCCTCCGCTGCCTTATGAGGCTTTCGAGGTTGCTTAGATTGAACACAACTATGGTACTTACAACATTTGGCAATAGTGAAATCTAGAATTAAACTCAAGCTAGACAATCGTGACATTGAACCGAAGTTCACATGACATAAGCGAGAATGCCAAACAGTCGAACTATCATTAATTGTGCCACAAATGTGATTCACCGACTTGTTACAATAATCTGCTCAAGATAAGCGAAACAAACCTCCATAATCATAGCCTTTACTAACAAATTATCCATACTTAGATATTATAACTTTATTGGATTCTAGCACCACCTTGAACTCATCTCTCAAAAAAAGGGAGACGCTAACAAGGTTCTTGTGAATAGTAGGAACATGCTGCACGTTCTTTACCTGCACGATTTTCCTGTAAACTTCAGATCTACCGTGCCAACACCATGAACAAAAGCATATGACCCATTCCCCATCAGAACAGAGGAACCTTGAAGCCCATCATAAGAAGAAAACATAGATATGTCGGCACACACGTGAATATTAGCACCTGTATCAACCCACCAACTTGGGGATTGAAACACTGAAAGTACGGTGGGAACATTACCATACTCCTCATTAGCACTGCTAATAGTCACGAGGTTGACATTCTTCTTTTTCCCATTTGAAAAGTGACCAAGTACTCCACAAGTGAAGCAAGGCAACTATGCTTTGTTTTTCTTCTTCTTATAGGTAGTTACTATCTTGGCATTGGAAGGTTTATTATTCAGGATTGTTCCTCCAAGGACAGTGTTATCTTCCTGGAATCTTCTCTGATTTTCTCTAGAGATATTTCCCTCAGATGAGCTAACACTAATCCAGAACACTTTAGCCTTTAGCCAGAGCATGGCCTTAACTCACCACCTCTTCAAATGTGTACTAGAAAAATTTTCTAGTTTCAGCACGTCAGCGAAAACAGCCATAGTTAAATTAGAAAAAAGCCTATAATAAGGTTTTTGGATTATTAAATAATTAGGCAATTTCTAGATTAATTTTTAGATTAAAACTAGAATATAGATCATGACAAATCGAGAAACTAGATTTAGCATGTATAGATTACTAGTATGACAGATCAGTATATCGCATATACTAGCAGGACAGATCACGATATCACATAACATGAACATGATAACTAGTGTAGACCCAACTCGTACACTAGATAGATTTATACCTGCCGATTGTAGACGTATTTGGTGGTGAAGATGCATACGACGAATGCAATGAGGCTGACAATGATGGCACGAGCTTATCGTTGAGCGTCTCCCGTTGACGATCCAGCAAGCCTAACGATGACGCGATGATGTGCTGCCAACGTAGAATATTTGGGAGCAGTCGTGCTAAGAGCGCTTTCCAAAAATCTTATTCGCCTTCTCCCAGTGCAGGATCGCAAAGACAAGGGTTCTGGAGACCTGCTCTCCTGGTTGCCGGTGCACGCTGACGATCGGGATAGAGAGACTACGACGGCAACGTAGTAGCGAGAATAGGAAAATACTATTTTACTACGTTAGGATTTTCTAATTGAAACTCCCAATTGTAGTTTTTATCGTGTCTATTCCCAGGAGGATCAGTACGTATATATACCGAGGAAAACCCCCTACATCTACATCAACTAGCAATATGGTACTAATTGATATTATACCTCTCACATTTACTCATGGACTTAAATATTAAAGCCCATTAGGGAACACATGTATTGGGATTTGAGATTTATTAGAATTTCTTTATATGGATTTAGGAGAATATCCATATAAATTCTAACATGTTGAAAGTCACTAGTTTGGTTTTTGGTAATTGATGAAACCATGGGCTAACCATGTTTATCTAAGTAGTTGATTAGAGAAAGGTTGTCCACATGATGAGCTTATTGAATATGAAGCATGACACTTGTCATGTGACCAAAAGATGAAGATCGGGACGAGACTTGGCTCCATGGACCGGTGTTGAAGGTGAAGGGCTAGTCGAGGCTTCGTAGCAAAGGACCATGCGATGGTGAAGCTTGGGCAAGGCTAGGCGGCAATGGACCGATGCACGGTGAAGAGCAAGTGAAGTCAAGATCGATGGATCGAGATGGTCACGTGATGGTGTGAAGCGTTCATATCATCTGGAGGAACAAAATGGGCTCAATGCAAAGGTATAACTGTTAGGGCCATTTTATTTTGCACTCAAGACACCATAGAGGGTGTGAGTGGTTTAGGATCGATAGCCGCACTATTAAGAGGCGAAGTCTTATCGTCTATTCGATGCACGGGTGCCACTAGGGGTTTTCATGAAGTGCATTGCATGTAGACCTAGTGACCTAAACCATTTCCTTGTGTTTCTTGAGAGAATTGCTAACCCTTGTGCTCAAGAGTGATCGACAAGTGGTGGTTAGCAACCTAAGGCAAGTGGTTCGATTTGGATCGGCAACGACGCGACGACACGACGAAGATCTTCACTGGACAGAGGTGCCGGACGCGCGAGGTCTGGGCGCCGGACGCACCAGATGGGCGCCGGACTCGACCCAGTGAAGGCTGCAGATGGCCAAGGCCGTCGGACGTGCGAAGGGGGAAGCGCTAGACGCTCCCCAGTGGGCTCTACGTGGCGCGCGGGCGCCGGACGCGCTGGGCCTGGCCTGCTGGGCTGGACGCGTTTGGCGCGTGCTGGGCTGTGGCGTGCCGTGGGCTGACTGGCAGCGTGGGCTGGACGCTGGGGGTCTGCGTCCGGCGTGCGCCGGACGCGACGCAGAGCGGGCCGCAGTGCTGGCCGAGCGCCGGACGCGCGCGGGCCGGATGCGCGTGGCGCACCAGACGCAGCGCCGGATGCTGATGTGGCGACACGAGATTGAATCTCGACGCCAACGGTCGGCGCGGCAGAGGGCGCCGGACGCGTCCGGCGCTAGGGCTCAGGATGCGTCCGGCGCGTTGATTTGAGGCCCCCGAGGGGGTAACGGCTGGATTTGAATGTTTGGATCTATAAATAGGTGTTGGCCGAGGCTTGGCCATCACTCTTGACTCCCCAACTCATTCATTCTATCTCTTGAGCAGAAAAACTCCTCTTCACTCTTCTCTCATGCTAGTTTGCTAAACTTTGTGAGAGTGAGTGATCCCAAAGTGCATTTGCATTGCTTGAGGGCATCTAGTGGCACTTGTGGGTATTTTCGCCGATAGATTTCTTGTTACTCTTGGAGAGTACCGCTCCTAGCCGGCTTGGAGATTGTTGGAGGCGTTGGCAAGAGAAGGTGATTGCTCTTGGCCACCTCCGGTTGATTTGTGAGAGGTTTTGTGCTCACCTCACGGGGATCGTGAAGAGTAACTCTAATACATTGCACGTGTCGTTGAGTACCTCACTTGAGAGTGGTGCCTTGTGGTTTCCCTGCGGGGAAGTGCCTTGCGAGGCAAGTGGCTTGAGGGTCACACCAAAGCACCATCTAGGTGTTGGTCGACACAATGCGTGATGTAGCTTTGCGGTGCCCAAGTGAACATCCGGGGATAAACATCTGGGGATAAATCATTGTGTTCATCTTTGTCTCCCGGTGATTGTTCATCATCCATTGTGTGTTGCCGATTGTGATTGATTGTTCATCTTCTTGGTGACTGGCAACCTCGACTCGACACGGCGGTATAACCATCCAATCCTCTCCTGTGTATTTACTTTACTAGAATTGCTTGTGGTTCACCGAGAGCCTTAATTGTGTAGCGCTATCTTGGTTGGTAAAGTAGAATTGCTAGAATTATGTAGCACTAGTTATTCTTGCTAGAATTGTGGTTCGCCGAGAGCCTTACTTGTGTAGCGCTATCTCGGCCTATTGATTGATTATGTGCTAAGTGATCAAATACTAGAATTGTTGGATAGGAGGCTTGCAACACCTTGTAGGCTAAGCAAAACTTGCATTCCGCCGTTTGTCTTACTAACGAAGTTTGCTTAGCAAGTTTGTAGAATTTTTTATAGGCTATTCACCCCCCTCTAGCCATCTAGGACCTTACAAGTGGTATTGGAGCAGAGGTCACCGTCTAGTTCAAGGCTTAACATCCTACAGTGTAAAAGATGGCTCAAATTGTGTTTAACCATGTTAGGGGCAAGCCACCGCACTTTGATGGAGTTAGTTCTTTTGATCATTGGAAGAGGAGGATGATCATGTACCTAGGTTCCATTCATGAAAGAGTCTTGCAAGTTACTTTGTATGATTATGCTATTCTTGATGCTGATCACCTCACCGATTTGGATAGAGCCAATATAACTTGCAATAGAATGGCTCTCAACACTATTTACAATGGCATTGATACAAAAGTGTTTGAGGGAATCAAAGATTTGGAATTGGCTAGTGAAGTGTGGACAAGGTTAAGTGAAACATATGAGGGCACAAAAGTTGTGAAGAGTGCCAAGCCCTATGGGCTCAAGAGTGAATTTGAGAACTTCAAGAAGAAAGATGATGAAACAATTATTGAAATGTTTCATTGATTGCAAGTGATTGTGAATGATCTTAAGAGCTTGGGGCACAAGACACAAGATGAAGATTTTTGCCACAAGTTCTTATTGAGTTTGCCAAGAAGATTCAAGATGTTGATCATGATGCTACAAAGAGATGGGCTTGAATCAAAGAAGCCCAATGACTTGCTTGGTGAAGTCTTGACATATGACAAATATGATCAAGATGTTGATGAGAAGGAGAAGGTGGAAGAAGAGAAGAAGAAGAAGACCGTGACATTCCAAGCCACCTCCTCCAAGGGCAAAGCACCAATGTTTGAAGAAGAAGAAAACAATGATGAAGATGGTGACTTTGAGATTGATGATGAGGCACTTGCTCTTGTGGTGAAGAAGATGGGTCATATGTTCATCAAGAGAAGAGGCTTCAAGAAGAGAAATGGCAACTTCAAGAGCAAAGAGCAACAAAGAAAGTGCTTCAATTGTGATAGCACCGAGCATCTACAAGCCGATTGCCCATATGACAAGAAGAAGAACAGCAAG
This sequence comes from Themeda triandra, assembly GCA_018135685.1. NCBI lineage: Eukaryota > Viridiplantae > Streptophyta > Magnoliopsida > Poales > Poaceae > Themeda > Themeda triandra. The sequence goes on along the minus strand of JAENPR010000146.1, from coordinate 1,008,511 downwards.
AAGGGTAAATTTGAGAACAAGAAGCATCAGGCCAAGATGACATTGAAGAAAGGCAAGAATGGTGCTTATGTGGTCACTTGGATGAGTGACAATGATGATGATGAAGATGAAGATTCATCCAACAAGGCTCTTGCTTCAATCGCCATCAACAAGAAGTCTTCACTATTCTCTACATCACCTTCATGCTTCATGGCCAAAGAAACTAAGGTAATATATGATGATAGTGATGATGATAGTGAGATGGAATATGCTCACAATAGTGATAATGATGATGATGATGATGATGAACCTTCTAAGGAACAAATGTATGACTTGATGCAACAAACCAGAGATATAGCTATTGCCAAGGACAAGGATTGTAAGAAGCTTTCTATGAAAGTAGCAGTACTTGAGAAAGTTATTAGTGAGCTTAAAACCACTCATGAGTGTCTAGTGAAAGACCATGAGAAACTTGGTGATGCTCATTCCAAGCTTGAAAAGGCTCACTCATTGCTTCTTGAGCAACAAGCAAAGAAAGAGGTTATTGCATTGAGTGATATAGGTGTAACTTGTGACATCATTGATGGTTCATTTTATCGACCCATCATCATGTTAAATGCTAATCCTTCTTGTAGCTCTTCATCCACCACCACCGACTCTACCTCCACGACTAGTGATGGTTTCACTTGTGATGCCTCACTAATGGTTGAGAATGAGACCCTCAAGAAAGAGGTGGATGAGCTCACTCACGCTCTAGGCAAGGCCTATGGTGGTGAGGCCCGCTTGCTAAAGTGCTTGGGTAGCCAAAGGTTCTCTCTTAACAAAGAGGGATTAAGCTATACCCCCAAGAAGGGCAAGTCGGCCTTTGCAACTCCAAAGCCTAGCTTTGTGAAGAGCAATGGTCAGTATTGCCATGGATGCAAGCAAGTTGGGCACATAGAGCATAATTGCAACAAGAAGCAACAAAACAAGAAGCTTGTTAATGCTATATCTTTTGATTCTTGTTATATACTTACCAAGGGTGTGAAAGGTGTGCAAGATAAGTTTGTTGGTACACCCATTGTTGGCCCAAAGAAGAAGGCTATTTGGGTACCAAAAAGCTTAGTCACTAACCTACAAGGACCCAAGCAAAAATGGGTACCTAAGCTTCATTGATTTGCTTGTAGGTGAATTATAAAGCCGGAGGAGGGCATTGGATTCTTGATAGTAGGTGTTCTCAACACATAACCGGCACATCAAGAATGTTTGACTCAATTGAAGAAAATGATAGTGGCATTGATTCAATCACATTTGGCAATAACAAGAAAGGGAAGGTTGTTGGCTTGGGTAAGATTGCAATTTCGAATGACATGAGCATTTCAAATGTGTTGCTAGTTGAGAGCTTAGATTTCAATCGTCTATTCGTGGCACAAATTTGTGATCTTGGTTATAAGTGCATCTTTGGAGCAAATGATGTTGAGGTAGTCGTCTTGATGGTTCTAATTTGGTATTCAAAGGCTTTAGATATGAGAACCTCTATCTTGTTGACTTCAACACTAGTGAAGCATCCTTGACTACTTGTTTGATCTCCAAATCAAGTTTGGGATGGCTTTGGCATAGAAGGCTTGGACATGTTGGCGTGAGACAATTGAGGAAGCTTACAACTCACAATCTAGTTGATGGTTTGAAAGATGTTGAATTTGAGAAGAACAAGCTTTGTAGTGCATATCAAGCCGGGAAGCAAGTTGGAAGCTCACATCCAAAGAAGAGTACAATGAGCACATGCAAGGCATTTGAGTTGTTGCACATGGATCTATTTGGCCCTACTACATACACAAGCATTGGTGGCAACAAGTATGGGTTTGTCATAGTGGATGACTTCACAAGATTCACATGGGTATTCTTTCTTAGTGACAAGAGTGAAGTGTATGACACCTTCAAAACCTTTCTCACTAGAGTTCACAATGAGTTTGACATGAGAATCAAGAAAGTGAGAAGTGATAATGGGAGTGAGTTCAAGAATACAAGAATGGAAGAATTGTGTGATCACTATGGCACTGGTCATCAATTCTCGGCCAAATACACTCCACAATCAAATGGCCTAGTTGAGAGGAAGAATAGAACATTGCTTGATATGGCTAGATCAATGCTTCATGAGTACAATGTTAGTCAATCATTTTGGGATGAAGCAATCAACATGGCATGCTTCTACATCAATAGGCTCTATTGTCATACTTTTCTAGAGAATACCCCTATGAGATACTTCATGGAAGAAAGCCCAATATTGCTTACTTTAGAGTGTTTGGTTACAAATGCTATATCTTGAGGAAGGGCACTAGATTGGGAAAGTTTGACAAGAGATGTGATGAGGGGTTCCTACTTGGTTATTCAACTACAAGCAAAGCTTATTGAGTTTGGAACAACTCAAGTGGCATTCTTGAAGAAGTTCATGATGTGCAATTTGATGAAACCAATGGGTCACAAGATGAAGAAGAGAATCTAGATGATGTCGGTGGAACTCAATTAGTTGAAGCTATGAAGAACATGGACATTGGGGACATTAGAGCAAAGCAAGTGGTTGATGTTCAAGATGATGACAAAGATCAAGTGCTCAACTCTCCATTGAAGCAAGCTAGCAATGCTCAAGTGCAAGATCATGGTGCTAGTTCCTCTAATGAAGATAAATCAAGTGATCAACCAAGTTCAAGCAATCAAATGCAAGTGCTCCAACCACAACATGTTGCAAGAGATCACCCGATTGATAGTATCATTGGTGATATTAGAAGTGGTGTGCAAACTAGATCAAGGTTGGCTATGTTTTGTGAGCATGCATCATTTGTGTCAACCATAGAGTCAAAGAAAGTTGATGAAACTTATAGGGATGCCGATTGGATCATGGCTATGCAAGATGAGCTCAATAACTTCACAAGAAATGATGTTTGGGAGTTGGTAGAAAGGCCAAATAACTACAATGTGATTGGAACAAAATGGGTGTTCAAAAATAAGCAAGATCAAGATGGCAATGTAGTGAGAAATAAAGCAAGACTAGTTGCTCAAGGCTATACTCAAGTTGAAGGTCTTGACTATGATGAAACATATGCTCCCGTGGCAAGATTAGAAGCAATAAGGATTCTATTGGCTTATGCATGTGCCCACAACATCAAGCTTTATCAAATTGATGTCAAAAGTGCATTTCTCAATGGGATCATCAATGAGCTAGTATATGTTGAGCAACCTCCCAGTTTTGAAGATGAAAAGAAGCCCGACCATGTGTACAAGTTGAAGAAAGCATTATATGGCTTGAAGCAAGCACCTAGAGCATGGTATGAAAGGTTAAAGAACTTTCTTCTCTCTAAGGGATTCAAAATGGGCAAAGTTGATACTACTCTATTCACCAAGAAGATTGGTAATGATCTATTCATAGTGCAAATTTATGTTGATGATATCATCTTTGGATCAACCGATCAAGCTTATTGTGAAGAATTTGGTGAAATGATGGCCAAAGAGTTTGAAATGTCCATGATTGGTGAACTTAGCTATTTCCTTGGTCTTCAAGTCAAGGAATTGAAGAATGGAACATTTGTGAGTCAATGGAAATACATAAGGGACATGTTGAAGAAGTTTGGAATGCAAGATGCAAAGCCAATTTTAACTCCAATGGGCACCAATGGGAATCTTGATAGTGATCTTGATGGCAATATGGTGAATCAAAAGGAATATCGGCCCTTGACTGGAAGCCTACTCTATGTCACTGCATCAAGGTCGGATGTCATGTTTAGTGTTTGTATGTATGCTAGATATCAAGCCTCACCTAGAGAGAGTCATCTCACGGCCGTAAAAAGAATATTGAGGTACTTGAAGTAAATAAGAGATGTTGGACTATGGTATCCAAAGGGGTCAAAATTTGAATTGATTGGTTATTCGGACTCTGACTATGGTGGTTGCAAGATCAATAGAAAGAGCACAAGTGGTACATGTCAACTTCTTGGAAGATCACTTGTGTCATGGTCCTCAAAGAAACAAAATAGTGTGGCAATCTCTACCGCTGAAGCCGAATATGTTAGTGCGGGGAGTTGTTGTGCACAATTGCTTTGGATGAAGTCAACTTTGAAGGATTATGGCATCAACTGCAAGAATGTGCCATTGTTTTGTGATAATGAAAGTGCAATCAAGATGACACAAAACCCGGTTCAACATGGAAGAACAAAGCACATTGACATAAGGCATCACTTCATTAGAGATCATCAACAAAAGGGAGACATATCTATTGAAAGTGTGGGCACCGATGATCAACTTGCCAATATTCTCACCAAGCCACTTGATGAAAGAAGGTTTTGCAAGCTAAGAAATGAGTTGAACATTCTTGATTTCTCAAACATGTGTTGAATGCACCCTCCACTACTTGACATGCCTGTCCTTTCACAAAGCAAGGTACAATTGTTTGACATGTCATTCACTTGCTATGGACTTGCTAGAGCATGTAGACATAACAAGTGGTTCCTATGAGCATTCATGATAAATCAATTGTTTTGGATGGATATATGTTATCACTATTGCTTCTATGATTGTTTTGATCTAGTGGTGGCATATGACATGTTTGTGGGCTTGCAATCCTAGTGTTGAATCTAGAAGATTTGCTATAAATGTTTAATTCAACATAGGCAAGATAACCCTTTCATGAGGTGTGAAGAAGCTTGTCTTTGGTTCAAACCGAATTAAATATCTTTTGCAAGTGTTCTAGGTTGAATCAAATTTGACTAAAAGTTTTGTTTACTCCATCAAAGTCCTTTTCTCTTCACAATTTGATCCCATTTTTGGGTAAGTTGTTGACAAAGGGGGAGAGAAAAAGATGATTGAACATGATAAGGGGGTAAATAAAATTTTGATGCACACAAGAAGGGGGAGCAAGCTCATGAACAAAGTTGTTGCATTTGTTTATGCATTCTCATATGACTTGCTCGTTGCACTTGGATAGTTTTACATTACAAGTTTTTATACAAGTGGTGTTCTCTTGCTTGTGTGGTGCAATGCTAGTATAGAACTTGAATGATGAAATGATCTACTAAGCATGCATAGGTTTGATTGGTAGGTTCAAGTGGTATATAGACATTCCCGTTTTTACAAGTAGTTCAAGAACCTTGCTTATAATGTTGATCTCACGGGGTTCTTGAGTTTTTTGATGGATGTCTAGTTACTTCATGGTGCTAAGGATGGTGTAAATACAACTCCGATTAGTATCACGCTTCAAAGGTCTATTTCTTACACCTTAGCATCATTTTGGAAAAATTACTCTCCCACAAATTTCTATCCATGCATATGTGCAAAGCTTCAAATCCAAACTCTATGCACATATGTAGGGGGAGCTAATGCTACCAAAACCGAGCTTGCTATAGTTGTCCAAATCTTTCTTATAAGCTTAATGATTGGACAAGTATGACAAGTTCAAAATTCTTATTACAAAAATCATCTTTGAGAGGTTGTCATCAATTACCAAAAAGGGGAGATTGAAAGTTCCTAGTTTGGTTTTCGGTAATTGATGAAAAAGTGGACTAACCATGTTTATCTAAGTGGTTGATTAGAGAAAGGTTGTCCACATGATGAGCTTATTGAATATGAAGCATGACACTTGTCATGTGACCAAAAGATGAAGATCGGGATGAGACTTCGCTCCATGGACTGGTGTTGAAGGTGAAGGGCTAGTCGAGGCTTCGTAGTGAAGGACCATGCGATGGTCAAGCTAGGGCAAGGCTAGGCGCCGATGGACCGATGCACGGTGAAGAGCAAGTGAAGTCAAGATCGATGGATTGAGGCAGTCACGTGATGGTGTGAAGCGTTCATATCATCTGGAGGAACAAAATGGGCTCAAGGCAAAGGTGTAACCGTTAGGGCCATTTTGTTTTGCACTCAAGACACCATAGAGGGTGTAACTGGATTTGAATGTTGGGTCTATAAATAGGTGTTGGCCAGGGCTTGGCCATCCCTCTTAACTCCCCAACTCATTCATTCAATCTCTTGAGCAGAAAAACTCCTCTTCACTCCTCTCTCATGCTAGTTTGCTAAACTTTGTGAGAGTGAGTGATCCCAAAGTGCATTTGCATTGCTTGAGGGCATCTAGTGGCACTTGTGGGTGGTTTCGCCGGTAGATTTCTTGTTACTCTTGTAGAGTACCGCTCCTAGCCGGCTTGGAGATTGTTGGAGGTGTTGGCAAGAGAAGGTGATTGTTCTTGGCCACCTCTGGTTGATTTGTGAGAGGTTTTGTGCTCACCTCACTGGGATCGTGAAGAGTAACTCTAATACATTTCACGTGTCGTTGAGTACCTCACTTGAGAGTGGTGCCTTGTGGTTTCCTTGCGGGGAAGTTCTTTGCAGGGCAAGTGGCTTGAGGGTCACACCAAAGGACCATCTAGGTGTTGGTCTACACAACGGGTGACGTAGCTTGGCGGTGCCCAAGTGAACATCCGGGAATAAATCATTGTGTTCGTCTTTGTCTCCCGGTGATTGTTCATCATCCATTGTGTGTTGCCGATTGTGATTGATTGTTCATCTTCTTGGTGAGTGGCAACCTCGACTCGACACGATGGTATAACCATCCAGTCCTCTCCCGTGTATTTACTTTACTGGAATTGCTTGTGGTTCACCGCGAGCCTTAATTGTGTAGCGCTATCTCGGTTGGTAAAGTAGAATTGCTAGAATTATGTAGCACTAGTTATTCTTGCTAGAATTGTGGTTCACCGAGAGCCTTACTTGTGTAGTGCTATCTCGGCCTATTGATTGATTATGTGCTAAGTGATCAAATACTAGAATTGTTGGATAGGAGGCTTGCAACACCTTGTAGGCTAAGCAAAACTTGCATTCCGCCATTTGTCTTACTAACGAAGTTTGCTTAGCAAGTTTGTAGAATTTTTTATAGGCCATTCACCCCCCTCTAGCCATCTAGGACCTTACACATGCCCAATGGTCTATTCTTCATCCCTGGCTAGGAGAAGGCAGTTCTTGCAGCAACCACTATAGAAGGTGTCATCTGCAACAAGAAGGAATAAACCCTGAGTACAAGAAGGTACTCACTAGTCTTACCCGTCATAAATTAGAAATAAAGACTCCCGAATTATGCAAGCTATTATAGGTGGAGTTGGCTTGAATCATTTTGCATAAAGGTCTTAAGTGAAAAGAGTAACCATTTTATTATTACCCTCAAGTTAATATTCATTAACATGTCATCTATGTTTGCGCCTGTGCTAAACAAGCAATTGGGTAGAGAATTACATAACCATATCAGGTTCATTATCAGCTATCTTGTGAAACATCATTAACCATCCAAGCAATACTACGGTATCATACCAATGGGATTTCAAGTAAGGCAAACTGGACAAGGAAAAATGGATATGCAGCAATGGTTCCAATTCAATTCCTAGAACTTAGTGCAACAAGCATAAAATATTTAGTAATTATAAAAAGTTAGGAGGTTCAAATGCTCTGGGGCTTGCCTTTCACGAATGTTGCGGGTTCGTGCTGTGAGCACTCAAGAATGACTTCTTCTTTGACTTCTGGACGGGCTGGAGGAGCCTCTTGCTCTTGAGGTCCCTCCTGATCTTTCTGACATGTTCCCTTAAACTCCAACAGGGTCGCTCCTGCTGGCACACTTATTGCATGCATATGCATAAAATGAGTATCATGAATGCATAAGTGAGAATAGTGATGATGACATGATGCTTATGATGACAAGATGACCTAACCATATCACTGGACACTCGTTTACCGAGTTCTCCAACCCTATTCAAATCACTATAAAGAAGAGCACCTTACTTTGCTCATGAAAATAAATTTACACTTACTGAAGCTACACAACTTAACATATAACAGTTCATCCTCAGTTAAAGACCTAACAACTGTATCTAAGATCTTACTTTAATGAGTTTGAGTATATAAAACATCATGTATGACAAGTCACATGATATGAAGAAAAACAATTAAAACAAATCATTTCGTGTACTAAAAAGAATACGATAAATAAAATTATAAAGAAGAAAAAATTCATAACTACCTCATACAACATCCAAATGTGCTCAAATTTAAACTACAGCCTACTCATAGCACCAACAGCATCTCATAAAATTTTCAAAACAATTGGATAAACAGATCAAGAGATATGAATTTCCCCTTTTCAAGCATAATTAAAAGGCATAAATCATAACTAATAATTTTACTACTAAACATGGCAGGTTTCATATTTTTAATAAAAACTAGACATCGGCAGAAAGCTAACAAAACTTGGTTCACCAAATTTGGACTAGTAAAACTCGAGATATGATTTTCCAAAGATCCGATCTAACCCTAATACTAGCTGTGCCATTGACAGGTGGGACCCAGGGGTCAACGGACCCACTGGACAGAGAGACAGAGCAGGGGAGCGACGTTTGACCAGCCGTAGGTCGACGATGGTGAGCTTTCCGGCGAAGCCAACACCACCATTGGCTTCGTCTCGATTAGACGAATCCATCGGGATAGGTTATCGCAAAAAGTTTCAACGTTTGGACAACGGAGTAGACAGGGCAGCTCTGGCGGGGTAGTAGCACATATGTACGATGTACATATGGCGGCGCTGCTGCCATTACCGGCCACGGCAGCCCCAACCAAGTGCGGCACGAGCTTCTAGGGTTTGAGGCGGAGGCCAGAGAGAAGAAGATGAAGGACGGCGAGGGTAGCCGGCCACGGAGCACTCGGGCTCCTGGAAAAGTCCGGCCATGGTGGAAAGAGGAAAATTGGCCGATTGGCTCTTACCACAGCGCGATCGACGGTACCCAAGGTAGCATGAGGTGGAGCGAACCACGACGAAGCGCTACGCGAGCTTTGGGCGGCTGCGGTAAGGTGGATTGTGGCGGCGATGGCGCGAGCTGCGGCTGCCGGTGCTGTGCTCTGCCCATGGAGAAGAAGATGAGCGAGGAGGGGCAGAGGAGTGGGTGGGGAGAATGAATGGAGAGGGTAGAGGGCCGCTCAGCGCGGTGAGGTGGTAGCTATTGACCGTGGATAAGCTATAAAACTTGCACATCAAAACACCGTCAACAGGCCAGAAACAGAGGAAGAATGGCATAGCGTAGGCATCTTTTATCACTAAAAGGTTCCACTTGTACTCTAAGTATTTGGATGCAGGTACATTCCTATTCGGGGGAAATGAGCCCCTGGGCCCACCAAGACCAGGTCGACCAACCTGGCCTTGGGGTGGTCCAGGTGCTGGCTCACTTCCAGGATCCAGGGGCATCACACTCAAGTCCATCTCGACCCGCAGATCACACTTGTGTTTCTATTCAAAGGTGAAAGATGGAGATACAAGGATCCATGGACCCACTAGAAAGAACCAGACCGAGGATGGACAAGCTACACACTCCATGACATGTGGGGACAGCAGTAGAGCAAGTCTGGTGGGCCCACCTGCCCAAGTCTAGGTCGGCCGACCTGGAGTTGGTGGGTCCCACCTGCCAGCTCTGCTCCACCGACCTTCTAGAGCTTCTAGAAGATGCAGGGTGGCCCCACAGAGGGGAATCCTAGGTCGACCGAGCTGGGGTTGTGGGCCTCCCAAAGGCGGTTGCACTCCACCGACCTTCCCAGCACATTTCCTATGTGTGGGAAATCACAGGCATCCATTCAAGGTGGTTACAATGATGGTTTGATCCAACGGTGCATGGTGGAGGGCACACGGATCGATGATGTGGCAGTGGAGTAGCCCCTACTCCACCTCCCACTTGGAGTAGCCCCTACTCCACCTCTCTACTATAAATAGACCCCATAGGCCTCATTTGTAACAGACCACAAGGGGGAGCTCTCCACTCTCTCTCAAGATGTAGTCTTAGTAGTGTTAGGAGTTGGAGTGAGCCTCGGGCCTTCAGCTCTAGTCTTCCGGGAGGTCTGGTATTGTAACAACTCCAACTTTGGGCTTAGCTAAATCTTGCATCTCATGAGCATGATCATCGCATAAGCATCATTAGTGCATTTTGTGTAGCAATTGTTTGAGTGCTTGTTTTAAAATTCAAATAGGGTTTCCAAATATGTTGCCAAAAATCATTTTTGTGATGCTTTTCACAAAATGGAGCTTTAACAAAGTTTATGCAGAAAATTATTTGGAGAAAACTTTGTTTTGACCCTAAGTCATGAAAATGTGTTTAAGGGCTTCAAAAATGGCAAAAACAGATTTATTCTTTTCCAAAAATCAATTTTAAAATGTATTTATTTGCCCCAAATTTTCATTTTTAAATCTAGGCCGAATTAGCAAAAACTTCCTTCATGAAAGTTATTCCTCTCTTTATTTTGAGAAACTTTCATTTTTGGAGCATTTTCAAATTCGCAATATTTTTGAAATTATGGCCAGTCAAACTGTTCAGGTCATTTTGACCAGGTGGGACCCACCCGGGCCCCACCTGTCATCGTTCCCCTCCCTCTCCCCTTTCTGCTTCGCGCGCAGAGCGCCGCAGCGCCGCAGAGCCGCAGCGTTTCCCCGCTTCCCGCCTGCGCCCGCCCGAATCGAGTGTCCCTCGCGTGCGCACTCGAGCACCCTCTCTGTCCCCCTCGTCTGCCTGCCTGCTCGCTGCCGCCCCACGCCAAGCAAGCGCGCCAACCGCTCCACGACGCCGCAACGGCCACGCCGAGGCACTCGAGCACCTTGCAGCGACGCTCCGCTTCCTCGCTGCCCCGCTTCGCCACTGAGCCGCCTGAGGCGCTGAAGCATCGCGCCGAGCGCCATGACCGCCGCTGTCCAAGCCGCGCCCGTGACCCCTCCCGGTCCAAATTGGACAGCCCAGACGGCTTTAAAGCATGCGCCTCGCTCGCCCGTTGCCTCGCCCCACCTCAATTCCCTCTCCCACTCGCTCTCAGCCGAGCATCGCAGAGCTCCGCCATGGCCGCCGCCACGAACTTCTCCTGCTAGCCGCCCCACCGGAACCGCCTTGCTCCGCTCCACCTTCGCCGCATTTTTTCCCGCCCCGATTCAAGCCGAGGTAGGGCCAATCGGCCGTTGTCTTCTCCGCCACCGGGAGCCGAGCGCCGGCGAGCTCCTTCGGCGCCGCCGCCCGCTCGTGCCCACCGTCATCTTCATCCTCTAGCACGTGTAGTGGCTCCGCCTAGGCCTAGCGAAGCCCGTAGGCGTGACGAAGGGCCGCGCGGTGCCCTACTCCGGCGAGACGCCGTCGAGCCGCGCCGCTCCTCGCCGCCGTTCGCTCCGCCCGTCGTTCTAGTGCGCCATAGGCTTCATTTTCACCACCATCGCGTGCGCGTCGTCGTCACGAGTACGCCCGTGTAGGCCTTACCACCGGAGACATCGCCGTTGGCGAGTTCTCGCCGGCCGACGGCGGTGCCCTGCTCCGGGCGGCCGACAGGTGGGCCCGCTGACCGGGTCCGACCCGTCAGCGCTTCGGGCGCGTGTGCGCTCTGTGTGCGCAGCGCGGGGTGCGCGTAGCAGCGTGGCCTGCGCGTCAGCCGCAGCAGGGGAAAACTCTGGGTGCGCGTAGCATTTTAGGTGTTTTTCATTTTCGAAAATGATTTCCAGAAAAATGTGTTAAATCTTTCAAGAATCATATCTCCCTCATTTTAAGTCCATTTTGGGTGATTCAAGTGTCAATATTTTTTCTTATGAGGAGCTTTATGCATGTAGGGTATTAGTTTATTTTTATGAAATACTTTTCTCGTATACAGTTTTATTTAATGTCTTTAATTGCCGATATCTTGTTAAATGCATAAGTAGTTATAAGTTTATCGAAAAATGTGAATCTTGTTTTGTTGATCTAGTTAGGAGGTGCTTTGTATCTGCGAAAAATGAAATTAATAATTAATTATTTATGCAAGGGAAATGCTTGATAATTTTTATAAGGTGTTTCTATGCTTATAAGTAGCTGTTAATCATATGAGATCTGTTGTTTGACACTTTTCACAGTACAAAGTATTTTTAGGTCTTGGTTTATTGCTGCCTTGTCTTTTTTGTATAGGATAAATGGTTTACTGTTTTGACATGAAAAATTTATGGTAGGCTTATTGATACCCAGCTTAGCTACTGTAATTTTTGTAGATTTTCCGAGTAGTCTAGCTATAGGTTGCTGTTGTACCCCTTAGTAATCATCGTCGTTTTTCATCGAGGTCTAGGTTAACTAGTCTCTTGCTACGCTTAATTAGGGTTATAAAAGGTACAACCTGTTAGGATGATGTTGACTACCTTGTAGTATTATTATTGGTTCATCATCATCATCATACGCTTTAATTCTGAATTTGCATTCCCGATACTCATACGCACGATGCATCATACAGGATTGCCGGAAGAAGTGACGCAAGTAGTTCCCGAGGAGCAGGAAGGAGAGGAGCAGTAGGGAGTAGTGCTGCAGGAGGCAGCAAAGGACGAGGACCCGGACACTGACTTGCCTGAGTGCCCTAACCATCACCCTAGCTTCTTTGTGAAAGGCAAGCCCCGGAGCATTACTCCTACAGTTTTCAAAATGTTTTACTTGAGTCATTTATTTATTATGATGCATTAAGTTAATAGACGTTGGTTGGAACCGTTAATGCATTATGAGTACCTTGATCCACCTAAATACTTTTACCCTAATTAAGTTCAGGATCGCGCTTATGCTTAGCACTGCTTAATTAGATCGGTAAAAGACGGATGATTGACCCTCATCCGCGAGGTAGGCGGTTACTACCCTTTGGTTGATACTATGGAGATTGGTTTAGAGAACATAACCATGTGGCCATGTTAAATCACGACTGGTCGGGGTTTGTGGTGTGTTAGACCATGGAAATTCCGGCTATGTCACTTAAGGAAATATGACTTTGTACGTCCTCGGATCATGTTGAACAATGCCTCACAGATAGCTGGAAGGATGCGATCATCCGACTGCGAAGCCTTGAGGATGTTTGGGCTGGAATTTCAGCACAGTTGAGTGTATTGCCCACAGGCGCGGTATTAATCCCAGTGGCCGGTCACACCGGAGGTACCTGGTAGCCGGGCATGCCCTGGTGCAATCGTATTTGTTGAAATCCGTGTTTCCACCTGAACAGACCAAGGTGACCGTCACTCACTCTGGCCGGCGAGTGTGGTTTGTGTGATGGAATACCCGCCAGCTGGTTTGCAATCGATTATAATCGCCATCGTTCCTGGACAGTGAACACTTGACCGAGCAGCGGCACTGTCGCCAATCATTGTGCAAAATAGGATGGTTATGGTTCTATGTTGTTGATGCTGGCATGCTCAACCTGAAGGATATGATAGTGTTGTTTGATCATACCCTGGAGTTGGAGTAGTACAGGTGCTAATGTAGTGATGACAGGATCCAACTTAAAAGATGATAAGCTAGAGAGTTCTTTATCACTAAATGATTATTTAATAAGCTCACCTTTTATTGCAAGTCAAATGAGTCAGCTACCCCACTTATAAAGGCTTGCATACTCCTTGGTGTCACCTTATTTTTATTTATGACGGGTAAGTCTAGCTGAGTACCTTCTTGTACTCAGGGTTTTATTCCCTTGTTGTTGCAGATGGTGAGATGTTTTATGGCTATTGCCCGACTTGCTTCTTCCCTGCGTATGGGGATGAATAGATCGTGGGCACGATCAATCTATCTATCGTACCTCTATGCTATTGCTGGATTTGATGTTGGACCAGGCACTATGTTTCAACTAAGTGTGCGTTTGTGAACCAAAACTTTATTTGCTTCCGCAATTTAGATTTGAACTCGGTATTGTAATAACTATTTCGTAACTCCGATGTAATCGACTATTTGTGAACTTATGTACTACTATGAACTGTTGTATATTGAACTCAATTCGGTCTAGGCTGTATTGTGGAAAGTTCAAAATCCTTCGTGATTTTGCGGACTACCGGGTTCATATAAGCGCCATGTGCTAATTAAGTTGCTTCGGTGACTCATTAGTACGTTGTGTTTATATTAATTGGTCGGTTCTGTTACAGGTATGGTTCTAGTCTTCCTTTCTCTCTTGTAAGACTTGAGTTATTTATATAGTTATCTTCTCTACTTTGCCTTAGTACTTTACTTTATTGCAACATGACTTGTTATGTTGTCTTGGTTGTTAGTATAGTCATAGTTGTTTGATAGTAAGATAATGGTAGTACACCTTTGCACTGGTTCACCGCCCTTAACCCGGTGCTCTAATCAGTTCCACTAGATATCGGATTAGAGTAGTGAGATATAGTGTAGACGTGGTGTCTAGACTATACGCTTGCCTGTGATTACGGCTTGTCCAACGGTTTGTTGTGGTGCCTAGTAGGTGGTGACAACCCTATCTAGGCTTTGATTCCACCATGGTCGGCCAAGTTATTAAAACGTAGGCTCTCTTGTGCTAGGCGGTTTAGCACCCTTCTCATCCCTTTCTGTTGCTAAGCGGTTTAGTAGCCCGAAGTGCAATCGTGTATGAACATTGACCTTGCTTGACATGACTCGCTAAGATAGAACCACACAAGTAGAGATAGGTAATTGGAAACCTTATGCTCGCTCGTTGTCCTCCTCGCTCGCTAAGCTCCTCATTTATCATTGGAACTCATCCTGTGTGTGTCACTACACTTATCATATACATCATTTATCCCCCCACTCTAGTTTAGTAGGTATATTAGTTAGTAGATACAGGATGGCTAACTACCACTATCTTTAACCTTGCTTCCCTGTGGATAAATACGATACCTTGGAATACTCCTTGGTGAAAGCTACAATGGTACTTCGTGCGCTTGCGAATCTAATTGCATATGCTAAGAAATACCAATAAGCTTTCTGGCGCCATTGCCGGGGAAGCAATTGGCATAAAGATTTTGGTAGTTACCTTGATGTCTGCTAATCTAGTTTGTGTCTAACTTTTGTGGGTAAAAAAAACATCACAAGCCCAGGGTGCCTGATCATTCTTTGACAATCAACCACCACCCTGCCATCGCATAGATAGGTATATATTTGTACACACTAACTCTATGCAGATGGAGAGAAGGTCGTCGTCAGGAGTAAATAAGATCATCATATGTGATGAAATGACTACATCATTTACAATTCAATCACAAATTGTGAGTGATGAATCAATCAAGGTATGACAGAACCAACCAAAAACATTTTTTTCCTTTTATTTTAAATTTCAATTTCACCACCGCACGTTTGCTTAATGCTTCATAAATCTAGTGCTTTCTTTGGGTGGCTCCTAGTCTTTGAGCTGTATTTGGGCACCATGCCTAGTCTAGGTAGACAACAATTTTATTATCATCTATCTATTCGATGCTCCTAGTCTTGCTTTGTGGTAGGTGAATGTTAAACGGGAAAATCTCGGCTCATATATCGGCTTTGCCAGTCGGTATGATGACCCTTAGATGGACTACGCCACAAGAAAAAGCCAAAGCCTAGATTTGCATGCATATCACTCATTTAAGTTTCCTTTTTTTAAACCATGGCATATTTGTTTAAATGCATTCATCCATCCCATTTGCATCGCCTTGCATATATAAATAAAAAAAACTTTGGTTCTCTGATTCTTCATTCAAGGCTCGTACATCCATTTGAATCATCTCATGTTCATTGTTTACATGCTTCCTTCTACATTAGTATGTTCTAGTTTTGGAGTGTTGGTTAATGCATTGATCATACTTCAATAGGCTTTTAAATTAAGCGTGGTGCTTAGGCTAAATAGTCTACCTTAATCAAATTAAACATGGTGTCCAGTTTGATTATTGAACTAAAACTACTTGTGTAGACATTGGTTTTATATATGGACTAACCCATGCAGGAAATTGACAATTGGAGTGGTTAAGTCCTTGAGATAAATTCAATGGAGAAGTCATGCTCAATTGACTTGAAACAATGAGCCCTCGCCGAAAGGTAAATCGGTATGTATCCCATATTTAATTCTTGCATACATTTTTAGCTCTTGCATGTTTAGTTTTACCTCGCATTATTTATTTCAACATAACATTTAGTTATCATGCATAAAACAAAAAAAGAAAAGAACAGAGAGAACAACTTTGCTTAACCTGTTGAACAACTTGGGCACTAGGTGGGGCCCATGGCTGGGTCGGCCGACCTAGCCTTGGTGCCATCCTCCTGCCAACTTTGCCCCACTGCTCTACCATGCCATGTTCATAACTTGCTCAAGCTAAAATCTGAAAATCATGACATGTAAAGCTTTATAGGCTTAGTTGAACATCTAGATGAAGCTAGCTTGGCAACCTCTGCAGCTTTAAGCAAAGAACTTTTAGTGCATATAGTTGGCTTGTTTCTTGTGAGTGTCACCAGAGCTTGGGGGAGGCCACCCATGGGTCGGTCGACCCAGTGGTTGGGGCCACTTCCTCCCAACTTCTGGTATATGTGGTCATATAGCTCTAGGATGAGTGTTGCAAGAAGTAGGCAGGAAACTATCGACTTGCATCCTAGGAGCTAGGCCCTCTTTCTCTCACCCCTTGTTTTAGCAAAGAAAGAAGAAGAACCTCACCATTCCATTTAGCTAAGCAAGAGTAATTAAGCCACTAAGCCAATCATAACCTTGAGAGCAACTTGCACTAAGATTTTGAGCTGGTAGATCACCAAAGGTGGGGTCGGCCGACCCCACCATTGGGCCCTCGCATGCTTCTTTCACTTTGGCTAGATGTTTAGATCTAGGAGAAACACTTGGATGCTCAAGGGGCTCCCAAGTGTGGGTCGGCTGACCCACACATGGACCCCATTGGCACCCTGCTGTCTCCTATTCACTACACATTGGAATCTTATGCACACCATGCTAGTTAAAGTCTAAAAAGAAATGGTCCCTTGGTCCATCACTTTAAGCATAGATGCCCCTCTTCACCTTGGATAGCCTTGGGACCAGACCACCAGCTCAAAATCTACAAAGTGGTCACCTAGGCATGCTTGAGTGCCCCCATGGTCCATGGGAATCACTTGAGCCATGTCTCCACTTTTGCCATTCATCTTCTATCTTTCATCTAGCACTAGACTAGAGAATCACTGAAAATATCACTACCTCTGATCCACACCTAGCCTTCACTTTCCTAGACACTTCATAACACAAGGTTTAGAGTGCTGAGAGGCTAAGCTTGGGGGTCGGCCGACCCCCACTTGGTGGTAGCTTAGAGGAATTTTCATGGATGCATCAAGATTCCCTGCTCAGAGTTCAATGCAACACTCAAGTGTGCTTAGGGGAGATTGGCCGACCCAAGCTTTGGGACTCCACCACTTGCGCTTCTCCCCCTGTGAACAACCTTGCATTGTGAGCCCAAATCCACACTCAGAATCATCTTGAGCTCACATTGCCTTCTCTTCTCCCTCTAAGCTTAGGATAAGTAGAGCTTGTCTTGCTCAAGAGCAAGTTGTGGTGTGTCACTACCCACTAGCACACTCTGCTGTGGAAGTGACTATGCCCAGCAAGGACCACTAAATGCTAATGCTAATCTTTGTTGTCCTAGTGTGTTCTTGTGTTGTCTTACGTTGTGCAACCAGATGAAGAATTTACTCTCCTCAATAGGTGCCATGTGCACATCTGCTGAGAGTGAGAGAGTCCGAGAGCGGCCTCATGCTGAATCAAGATGCTGCAAAGCAAGCAGCTTTGCACACACGATCATCATCGATTCGGCCCGCTTGGACCGCATAGGTATGGATGTGGAATTTCATACTGTCTTTAATACAATTGGTTGGGAGGATTTTTGCAAGTTCCTGAACTTGAATTAACTTAGAGCACCTTGAATATTGCTTTAAAATATGATCATAAATGAAATCTTGATCAAGACCATGCCACTCATAGGGTTAGAGAAAGTTGAATTTAAGAAAATAATTTCGGGCTCTGATGATTGCTCTAATCCTAAACCCCACCAATTCCACAATCCTACCTTGTGCCTTCTTCACTGCTACACAAGTTTTATTCTTCTTCCTGGTGTTAGAGTCTACACTTCAAAGTGATGATGAACTTAAACTACCATGGTATGAAAAATAGAAGTTTCCCCTATTAATCTGCTTTGAACCTTTGGCTAAACTCTATTAAGTATGAAAGACCCATTCACTTCACATCATTCAATGGGCTTGCTAGATCACATACTTTTGATTGCCTCTGCTAGTGATGTTATGAATGAGGATGTTTTCATTAGCTAAGTTAAGGTCCAATGGATGAACTAAAAATCATATATCCTGGCCATATAGCCAAAGTTCCTCGCCCTTGTGAGAAACGACGGCTATATGCGCCTAGAACACTAACCATTAAATTGGACCAAGAGGCAAGCAGCCAAAGTGTTGCAGGAACAAGCAGAATCTTGTAGGTAAAAATGAAGAAGAAGACAATGAGGCAAACTCCATGGACATTCTGGATCCATATGGAGACCTCCATGTCCACAACACGCTCCAAGAGTGTGCACTCCTTACCCATGGGGTAGAGAGAGGTGCCATCAAAAGATGGACATGTCGACAACACTAAGCTTGGCTCAACAAAACGCCCAACTTCTACAACAATACAGGATGGGCAAAAGCCAAGCTTGGGGGAGATTCTCACCCCCACTAAGGTAAGTTTATCCAAGGTATATCTTCTATCTTGCATTTTCATTTGTTTACTTTATTGCATTCTAAAATAAAATAAAAATACCAAAAAAAATTCTATCTCCCTCATTACATATGCTTCATGTGTGCTATCTTTCTCATGGAAATGATGATGAGTTGCTAGTTGATGTTTCACTAGTGCTAGTTTACAACTTAGTATTTCTCTAAGTATGGATAACTTAGCATTTTTAAACCATCATGAACATGAAAACTTTGTGGGTTGCAAGTGCTAAAACAAAGTCTAAGTTGTTGTGAGACATGAGATAGTAAGATAAGAGCTCTAAAATATTGTTCTAAGCATGCATGATTGCCAGAGTATTTCTTTTGAAAAATGAATAAAATCTTAATTGTTCCTCAATGGTGTTAAATTCCTACCACAAGCCATATATGTTCTTCATGATAGAAACCCAGCACATAGGCTACTTGCTTGTGTTGAGTGTTGTCAACTCTTGTTGACCCTTGGTTAGAGTTTGGTCATGCTCATAAGATCAAGATTCACACCACGCCACATATATGCTGCTCCTACACTGGGAGTACGCAAAAACATGTCTTTCATTTCCACCAAATAGGCTGCTCCATGCTCCAAGTGTTAGAGAATCTCTCTAAGCATTATTTGGTAGATGAGACACAAAAGAAAAGGCTAGGCAAAATAATCATCTTTATTGAATTGGACATCATCAAAGTCCACAGTGCAAAAAAAAAGAAAAAAGAAAAAAAAGAAAGAAGAAGAAAAATTTTTTTGCTAGCTTTGTCTCAATAGTAAAGTAGAGAGAGATCTTATCAAATAAAGGAGAAATCTAGTTTACCACCATCATACCACACACTTGCACAATCTTGATCTAGAGCATGACACTCCTCTTCAAGGATCCGAGGTTTGACGTCGCAACATACGCAATGTAAGTATGCTATCTCCTTGTTTCCTACCTTGGGCTCCACATAAGCCTTTTTAGAAGTAGGATGACATAGAGAAGGCAACTCTTACTAATATGCCTTGGTGAGGAATTATACACCAATTGGGTGACTTGAGAGAACCATATGAGGAACATCAAGTTTTATTCTGAAAAACCTTGCAAAACCTCCAGTATGAAACTTGCTAGGAATAAGAAAGTTAGTGCTCTAGTCAAACTATTCTGTCTCTCAACCACCTAAGACCAAGTGAAAGCCAAAAGCCCCATAAAGGACTAAGGTAATATGGTTGTGTTTCTACTGCTAATTTTTCCATTCAAGGAGAAGAACTTTGTTGTGCACTTAGTACTATTGAGACGTTAACTTAGTGACCACACCCGATCCGACCAAGGTTGAGTTTGAATGTTTGCTCAAGACGAGCAAAGGTTAAGCTTGGGGGATCTTGTTGACGGTGGATAAGCTATAAAATTTACACATCAAAACACCGTCAACAGGCCAGAAATAGAGGAAGAATGGCATAGCATAGGCATCTTTTATCACTAAAAGGTTCCACTTGTGCTCTAAGTATTTGGATGCAGGTACATTCATATTCGGGGGGAAATGAGCCCCTGGGCCCACCAAGACCAGGTAGACCGACCTGGACTTGGGGTGGTCCAGGTGCTGGCTCACTTCTAGGATCCAGGGGCATCACACTCAAGTCCATCTCGACCCTCAGATCATACTTGTGTTTCTGTTCAAAGGTGAAAGATGGAGATACAAGGATCCATGGACCCACCAGAAAGAACCAGACCGAGGATGGACAAGCTACACACTCCATGACATGTGGGGACAGCAGTAGAGCAAGGCTGGTGGGCCCACCTGCCCAAGTCCAGGTCGGCCGACCTGGAGTTGGTGGGTCCCACCTGCCAGCTCTGCTCCACCGACCTTCTGGAGCTTCTAGAAGATGCAGGGTGGCCCCACAGAGGGGAATCCTAGGTCGACCGACCTGGGGTTATGGGCCCCCCCAAAGGCGGTTGCACTCCACTGACCTTCCCAGCACATTTCCCATGTGTGGGAAATCACAGGCGTCCATTCAAGGCGGTTACAATGACGGTTTGATCCAACGGTGCATGGTGGAGGGCACACGGATTGATGACATGGCAGTGGAGTAGCTCCTACTCCACCTCCCATTTGGAGTAGCCCCTACTGCACCTCTCTACTATAAATAGACCCCCTAGGCCTCATTTGTAACAGACCACAAGGAGGAGCTCTCCACTCTCTCTCTCAAGATGTAGTCTTAGTAGTGTTAGGAGTTGGAGTAAGCCTCGGGTCTTCAGCTCTAGTCTTCTAGGAGGTCTGGTATGGTTCTAGTCTTCCTTTCTCTCTTGTAAGACTTGAGTTATTTATATAGTTATCTTCTCTACTTTGCCTTAGTACTTTACTTTATTGCAACATGACTTGTTATGTTGTCTTGGTTGTTAGTATAGTCATAGTTGTTTGATTGTAAGATAATGGTAGTACACCGTTGCACTGGTTCACCGCCCTTAACCCGGTGCTCTAATCAGTTCCACCGGATATCGGATTAGAGTAGCGAGATATAGTGTAGACGTGGGGTCTAGACTATACGCTTGCCTATGATTACAGCTTGTCCAACGGTTTGTTGTGGTGCCTAGTAGGTGGTGACAGCCCTATCTAGGCTTTGATTCCACCACGTTCGGCCAAGTTATTAAAACGCAGGCTCTCTTGTGCTAGGCGGCTTCTCATCCCTTTCTGTTGCTAAGCGGTTTAGTGGCCCGAAGTGCAATCATGTATGAACATTGACCTTGCTTGATATGACTTGACTCGCTAAGATAGAACCACACAAGTAGAGATAGGTAATTGGAAACCTTATGCTCGCTCGTTGTCCTCCTCGCTCGCTAAGCTACTCATTTATCATTGGAACTCATCCTGTGTGTCACTACACTTATCATATACATCATTTATCCCCCACTCTAGTTTAGTAGGTATATTAGTTAGTAGATTCAGGATGGCTAACTACTACTATCTTTAATCTATCTTTAATACTCCTTGGTGAAAGCTACAACGGTACTTTGTGCGGTTGCGAATCTAATTGCATATGCTAAGAAATACGAACAGTAGCGGCTTCGTGACGTTGACCACACGGTCGGCCACGTGACCGGGCGCGAGAAGGGCCACGATGGCCACGGCGTTGACGGTGAACAGAGGGAGGATGTAAGAGAAGCTCGGGTACTGTAGCAGTAGTTTAGAACTTTTCCCTTTTTCATTTGCTTAAAATTTCATATTGAAACTTGAAAAATTTCCAATACAAAAGTTGCTCAAAATAATTAGAACTACAATTTTGCTTTTTGGACCATAGCCAAATTCTCGATTTTTTGAAATTAGGTTTTCAAGATTTGAATTTGAATTTAAAATTCAAATACTTCACACAAATCATAATGCAATGCCATTAATCAATTAAATGATGCTTATGCACATGTAATGCAATGCAATTAGGACAATAACACTTGCAGTGTTACAGCCCTCCCCCTTATAAAAATCTTGTCCCGAGATTTGAAAAGCGTACCATTTGGTATAGAAAGCAGGATGATTGTCCCGCAAAAGTCCTCTCGTTCCCACGTTCCATCTTGTTCACTGTGGTTGCTCCAAACCACTTTGAACAATCTCACCACTCGACTATGTGTCACACGCTCCATAACATCCAAAACCATCACTGGTGTTTCCTCATATGAAAGATCAGACTTCAACTTAATACCCCTGATTTCAACTTTTTCTTCAGAGATGCGATGACATTTCTTCAATTGAGAGACATGAGACTGGAAAGATAGTTCCCAATTCAGGAGGTAGTTGAAGTTTGTAAGCCACCTTTCCACACTTTTCAATGATCGAATAAGGACCAACATAACGAGGTGCAAGCTTACGCTTCACACCGAAACGTTTCACGTCTTTCATGGGTGGCACCTTGAGGTATACATGGTCTCCGACCTCAAATTCAATAGGCTTCCTTCGCTTGTTAGCATAACTCTTCTGTTGAGCTTGAGCAGCTTCCATATTTTTTTGAATTTTACGGACTTGTTTCTCGGCATCCTTGATGAAGTCAATCCCGTAGTACCTCCTTTCCCCAGTTTCCACCCAGTTCAAAGGAATTTTACATTTTTGACCATACAAGGCTTCAAAAGGAGCCATCTTAATGCTCCCTTGATAACTGTTGTTATAAGAGAATTCTGCTAAAGGCAACCATTTGTCCCATGGTCCTTTACAAGATATAGCACAAGCTCGAAGCATGTCCTCTAGAATTTGATTCACACGCTCAGTTTGACCCAAAGTTTGTGGGTGATAAGCCGAACTGTAAAGCATTTTAGTGTCTAGATCCTGTTGAAGATGTTGCCAGAAACGAGTTTTAAACAGAGGTCCTCGGTCAAAGACAATAGTCTTGGGCACACCATGAAGATGAACCACTTGTTCGAGATAAATTTCAGCATACTTGTGTGGACGATAAGTAGTCTTCACAGGAATGAAATGCGCAGACTTTGTCAAACGATCAATGATCACCCAAATAGAGTCAAAACCCTTTTGTGTGGTTGGCAAGCCAACGATAAAGTCCATGCTTATTTCTTCCCACTTCCAACCTAGGATTGACAAGGGTTGCAGCTATCCAGGTTTCATGTGTATCGCCTTGACACGGCAACAATTGTCACAACGAGAAACAAAGGCAGCAATCTCTTTCTTCATTTTGGCCCACTAAAAGTAAGGTTTTAGATCTTGGTACATCTTACTACTTCCAGGATGGATGGACAATTTAGAAGAATGAGCTTCAGATATAATTTGATTCCTTAACTCCTTGTTGTTTGGCACAACCAGTCTATCCTCGAACTAGAGAATTCCTTAGTCATCAACTCTAAAATACTTGGCTTCTTGCTCTTTCATCTTTTTTTTGATGCCCAACACATTCTTATTGGTCCTTTGAAGGTGAATAACTTGGTTTCAAAAAGAGTTATCAATCGTGATATTATGGAGGATAATAGGATGGAGAAGATGGGACAAATAAAAATCTTCAACAACTAAAGAGTTGCAATGAGACTTCCTGCTTAAGGCATCTGCAACCACATTTGCCTTACCAGGATGATAATGCACTTGAAGATTATAATCCTTGATCAACTCCAACCATCTTCTTTGGCGCATGTTTAGCTCAGGTTGAGTGAAGATGTATTTGAGGCTTTTATGATCGGTATAGATATTGCATAAATTACCAAGTAAATAATGTCTCCATATCTTCAGAGCATGAACAACCGCATCTAACTCTAAGTCATGAGTGGGATAATTGACTTCATGCTTCCAGAGTTAACGCGCGGCATAAGCAATGACTCGGCCATTTTGCATAAGAACACTACCCAAACCAGTGCCTGATGCATCACATAACACATCAAAAGGCTTCTCGATATCAGTTTGAGCTAAGATAGGAGCAGAAGTCAACAAAGTCCATAGAGTATGGAAAGCCTTCTCATACTCTGGAGTCTAGAGGAATTTTTCATCCTTTTGAAGTAATCATGTCATGGGCTTGGCTATTTTAGAGAAGTCCTTAATGAAGCGATGATAATAGCTAGCCAGACCAAGAAAACTCCGAACTTCATGAACAAAAGTTGGGGCTTTCCAGTCTAACACCTCTTGCACTTTTGAAGGATCAACAGAAATCCCTTCTTCGAATAATACATGACCTAGGAATGGTACCTTCTTCAACCAAAACTCACACTTGTTGAACTTAGCATAATGCTGATGCTCACGCAAGCGAGTCAAGACAACTCTCAGATGCTCAGCATGCTCTTCTTTATTCTGAGAATAGATAAGAATATCATCGATGAAAACCACCACAAACTTGTCTAGTTCCAGCATGAATACTAAATTCATCAGATACGTGAAATGTGTAGGAGCATTAGTCAATCCGAAGGACATGACAAGATACTCATATAACCCATATCGGGTAGAGAAAGCAGTCTTGAGTATGTCTTCAGGATGAATCTAGATTTGATGATAACCTGATCTCAAGTCGATCTTGGAGAATACCTTAGCCTTGGATAATTGATCAAATAAGATATCAATGCGAGGAAGATGATACTTCTTCTTGATAGTAATAGCATTGAGCGAGCGATAATCCACGCACATGCGTAAAGATTGATCCTTCTTCTTCACAAAGATAGTAGGACAACCCCATTCAGAAGAACTGGGACGAATGAGACCTTTCTTCAAGAGTTCCCCCAACTGAGTTTTAAGCTCCTTCAACTCATTGGGCGGCATGCAATAAGGTCTTCGAGAGATGGGAGCGGTACCAGGAATTAATTTAATTTTAAACTCCACATCCCGTTCCGGAGGTAACCCAGGCAAGTCGTCAGGAAAGACATCCGAAAACTCATGAACCACTGGAATATCAGCAATGGCCTTTGCCTCAGCAGCATTAGCCGTATTGTGAATGTGATATCGTGAGGAAGCTCAACTAAGAAAGCCTCATTATCAGTCGGATCCCTTAACATGACCACACGAGTGGTGGTGTCGATAAGAACTCCATTACTACTCATCCAATTGATACATAGAATTACATCGATTCCCAGACCGGGCAACACTATAAGGTTCATGATATAGGTTTGACCCTCAATTAATATACTCATATCTTTTACTATCTAATCAGTAGAGATACTATTCCTAGCAGCACTAATGCAATAACCCACATGAGTTACAGTAGTTATATGCTGACTGAACTTGGATGCAAAAGTAGGGCTTATAAAAGAATGCGAAGCAACCGATCAAATAGCACAACAGCAGGTTGTTGGCTCACTAAGAACTTACCAGCCATGACAACCTCACCAGATGGTATCTCATCAACAGTAGTATAATGAACATTACCAGGATGAACATTTCCTTGATTAATTTTCCTAGGAGGATAAGGACAGTTATTCGCCCAATGTCCTGGCTAATTGCAATTCCAACATGGCTTGTTGCATGGAGGGACATTGGAACTGCCTTGCCCAGATGTATTCTTGGGAAGAGCAATAGTATAACCTTTGTGATAACCAGTCTTGAAATGAGGTTTCTTCTGAGGAGGACGATACCTGACATTTACAGCAGGTGAGCGATTCTGAGTTCTAGCCACAATAGGAGCCTTAGACTGAGAAGCTCATGCGTCATATGCCCTCTTGCGGCTCTTAGAAGCAACATAAATATTGTCATTTTTCTCTTAAGTTAGAGCATCACTAACAAACTCATTGAAAGTTGCACATTTGCTATTGCCCATAGATTTCATCAACTTAGGGCCAAGTCCCCTCTTGAAACTAGCAATCTTCTTGTCTTCAGTATCCACAAACTCTGGGGCATAGCGAGACAGATTGTTGAAAGCCTGATGATACTCAGTCAGATTGTGATGGCCCTAAGTCAACTTCATGAACTCTGTATGCTTGATAACCATAAGACCAGGAGGAATAAAACGTCCCCTGAAAACCTCACAAAACTTATCCCAGACAAGATTGGTATTAGTAGGTAATGCCTTCCAAAAATTGGTCCACCAAATACCCGATGGACCTTGAAGCAGATAAGAAGCATATTCCACCTTCTGTCCCTTAGTAAGCCTGAGCAAGTGAAACCTCTGCTCCACACAATTTAGCCATTCATCAGCCTGAAGTGGTTCTTTTGCCTCTTCAAAGATAGGAGGCTTGGTGTCCAAGAAATCCTTGAAGTTCTTGTACTGATTTGGTTCCTGATGGACATTACGATCACCATGATTCGCCAACTGACGAAGTGTTTCAGCCATGAGACGTTGACTCTCCACCATGGTATGCATAAGCGCCTCTAGAGTAGGCGGAGGTGGAGGTGGAGGTGGAGGAAGATCATGGTGCTCACCGGAATGGTGGTTTTGAGCCATCTGCATATATGCACAAATAGTGAGTATTGATGATGTCCAAAAATTGTGGGTAAATTATATAATCATGCCAAACTGAATTCATTAGAGAACAAACTCGACCAATAAATAGAGGCACAATCATAAATATCCACAATACAACATCATCAATAACATCACTAGGCGCAATATCGCAATGCATCCGAAAACACAAGTTACCACCAACTAAAAGTTCACATAACATGGAACATAGAGCATGTCTGAAGGGTTTCATTATGACCATATGAAGCAAACAGGATGCAACTTCTTGTAAGATGACCATGTTTATAGAGGGAAGACGTATAAAAATTTTTAAGGTAAGCCATTTATAAGGGAGGGACAAGTGCAAAGAACATATGAATGTCATGATGCATGCATGATCCATACGTCCTCACAAACCTAACTTTGATTCTGATGTTCTAGGTGGTGGCATACATATGTTCTCTCATATATCATAACTAGTCGAATTAACATGAGCGTTGTTAGTATACCTGCAGAAAAAATTCTCATTTCAGCCCAACAATTCTCAATATGACACACAAGGAAATCAGTAACATAATTTATGCACCCCTCTCCATCTATGCATATTCCCAAATATACATGCGGAAAACAGCATCACCATAATAGGTGGAAAACACCCACACATGGGGTGCTTTCATATAAGCATGTGTGTAACATGTAAATACTCCAGCACAAATAAACACTAGATCGGCGTTTGTCCGATCATGCTCTCACAACTCACCTTACCTTGGCGATGATACAAACATTAGCACTAGCAACATATATGGCTATTTCATATATGAAGGTTACCACCATCATTAGACCACAGGGTAACAATTGTGGTCAAGTTATCACTCTTCATACCTTAGCAAGGGCGTCGATGAAAAATTTAAATCCCCCCCAAATTAGTACTTAACTAAGCCGCCTATAAATCCTTGTATGGGCATAAATGATATGAACACTGGCAACCTTTAGATTAAGATTAAGTTTTCACAAAAGCATTTGTTTTAAATACACAAATGACGTGTTTAGTGTTGAACCATGCTCCGATGCCAGCTGCCACAGAACCGTCCAATCTATACAAGATCAAGTACGGATGTCCCCACTAATACGTTGACACGCACCTACTTTCACTTATATAAACCTGATAGTCCAATGAAATCACGAAGGATTTCAAACCAACTTGCAACAAACCAAGATCATAGTAATTCAGCATAACCACATCACTTGTTACAACATTTCACAAATAATCTACATAGATTACATAACATCGGAGTACACTTTAATTATTACAAACCAAAATATAAAGTAGCGGAAGTAACATAGTTTTAAAAACACAAGTCCATAGTTTAAGGATTACATTACCAGTTCTGGTTCACATCCCACAAAAGCATTAAAAGATAAGTAGTCTAGTAGAGACCATGCCCAATGGTCTAGTCTTCATCCCCGGCTTGGAGAAGGCAGTTCTTACAGCAAAGGTGTCATCTGCAACAAGAGGGAATAAACCCTGAGTATGAGAAGGTACTCAGCTAGTCTTACCCATCATAAATTAAAAATAAAGACTCCAAGGATTATGCAAGCTATTATAGGTGGAGTTGGCTTGAATCATTTTGCATAAAGGCCTTAAGTGAAAAGAGTAACCATTTTATTATTAGCCTCAAGTTAATATTCATTAACCTGTCATCTATATTTGCACTGTGCTAAACAAGCAATTGAGTAGAGAATTACATAACCATATCGGGTTCATCATCAGCTATCTTGTGAAGCATCATTAACCATCCAATCAATTTAACGTTTTCAAGTATGGAGATGTTCCCGTCAAGTTTCTCACTATCCAGAAGACGATGGCGATTCGAATTGATTACTACCCAGCTGGGGAAAATATTCATAACACCAACCAGGCATGCTTTGCACGCAGGAATCGCGAGTCTGAGTAGTGCCTCACTACCAAGGTCACCACCATGCCAGGAGGGTTAGGAATTATAACACCTGCCGCTGGACTTACGAACATGAGTTCCCACGCATACTTACTACCTCCAATAGTGAGCACTTGGTACTCCTCGATTTTCGGCTTGAGTTGAGCTACTAGGCTTCGCGGCGGATAACCTCTTATCCAACCAGCTAAGTGCTAGACACTGTTCAACATGACAAAGAAGGGCTCCATGCCTTGGGAGTGATTAATCGGCATGACGGTCCCCTTCACTTAACAAGGCACGCCGACCTTGTAACTTTCACGTTCCGTATTACCGTCGATTTACATCCATATGGTTATTTGCACGATAGCACATATAGCCAACCGTGAACCATCATCCTAATTCTCGCAAGTGATTAATAATCACTTGACTTTTATTGTTTAAGCATGGCTAAGCAATACTACGGTATCATACCATTGGGATTTCAAGTAATGTAAACTGGACAAAGAAAAATGGATATACAGCAAGGGTTCCAATTCAATTCCTAGAACTTAATGCAACAAGCATAAAATATTTAGTAATTACAAAAAGTTAGGAGGTTAAAATGCTTTAGGGCTTGCCTTTCACGAATGTTGCGGGTTCGTGCTGCAGGCACTCAAGAACAACTTCTTCTTTGACTTCTGGATTGGCTGGAGGAGCCTCTTGCTCTTGAGGTCCCTCCTGATCTTTCCGACACATTCCCTCGAACTCCAACAGGGTCACTCCTGCTGGCACACCCCTATTGCATGCATATGCATAAAATGAGCATCATGAATGCATAAGTGAGAATAGTGATCATGACATGATGCTTATGATGACAAGATGCCCTAACCATATCACTGGACACTCGTTTACCGAGTTCTCCAACCCTATTCAAATCACTATAAAGAAGAGCACCTTACTTTACTCACGAAAATAAATTCACACTTACCGAATCTACACAACTTAACATATAATAGTTCATCTTCAGTTAAAGACCTAACATGTGCATCTAAGATCTTACCTTAATGAGTTTAAGTATATAAAACATCATGTATGACAAGTCACATGATATGAAGAAAAACAATTAAAACAAATCATTTCATGTACTAAAAAGAATACGATAATATAATTATAAAGAAGAAAAATTCATAACTTCCTCATACAACATCCAAATGTCCTCAAATTTAAACTATGGCCTACTCATAGCACCAACAAGATCTCATAAAATTTTTAAAACAATTGGATAAACAGATCAAGAGATATGAATTTCCCCTTTTCAAGCATAATTAAAAGGCATAAATCATAACTAATTATTTTACTACTAAACATGTCGGTTTCATATTTTTAATAAAAACTAGACATCACCAGAAAGCTAAGAAAACTTGGTTCACCAAATTTGGACTAGTAAAACTCGAGATATGATTTTCCAAAGATCTGATCTAACCCTAATACTAGATGTGCCATTGACAGGTGGGGCCCAGGGGTCAACAGACCCACTGGACAGAGAGACAGAGCAGGGGAGCGACCTTTGACCAGCCGTAGCTCGACGAAGGCGAGCTTTCCGGCGAAGCCAACACCACCATTGGCTTCGTCTCGACGAGACGAGTCCATCGGGATAGGTTACCGTAAAAAGTTTCAACGTTTGGACAACGGCGTAGACAGGGTGGCTCTGGCGGGGTAGTAGCACATACGTACGACGTACACATGGCGGAGCTGCTGCCGTTCCCGGCCATGGCAGCCCCAACCAAGTGCGGCGCGAGCTTCTAGGGTTCGAGGCGGAGGTCAGAGAGAAGAAGATGAAGGACTGCGAGGGTAGCTGGCCGCGGAGCACTCAAGCTCCCGGTAAAGTCCGGCCATGGCGGAAAGAGGAAAACAGGCCGATTGGCTCTTACCATGGCGCGATCGACGGTACCCGAGGCAGCACGAGGTGGAGAGAACCACGACGAAGCGCTACGCGAGCTTTGGGCGGCTGCGGTGCGGTGGATTGCGGCGGCGATGGCGTGAGCTGCGGCTGCCGGTGCTGTGCTCTGCCTGTGGAGAAGAAGATGAGCGAGGAGGGGCAGAGGAGTGGGTGGGGAGAGTGAATGGAGAGGATGGAGGTGGCAGCAGCTTCGTGACGTCGACCACGCGGTCGGCAACGCGACCGGGCGCGAGAAGGGCCGCGATAGCCACGGCATTGACGGTGAACAGAGGGAGGAGGTAAGAGAAGCTCGGGGTACTGTAGCAGTAGGTTAGAACTTTTCCCTTTTTCATTTGCTCAAAATTTCATATTGAAACTTAAAAAATTTCCAATACGAAAGTTGCTCAAAATAATTAGAACTACACTTTTGCTTTTTGGACCATAGCCAAATTCTTGATATTTTTGAAAGTAGGTTTTCAGGATTTGAATTTGAATTTAAAATTCAAATACTTCAGACAAATCATAATGCAATGTCATTAATCAATTAAATGATGCTTATGCACATGTAATGCAATGCAATTAGGACAATAACACTTGCGGTGTTACATTTTGTCTTTTGTACCACAACAAAATGCGTATGCATTACCTCTTTTCAAGCGAAAGAGTTTCAGTTCATTCAGATTCATGGCAAACTCCCATTCTTTTTTCACCTATTCTGTCCCCACTGATACATCAGATTACTCCATAAGACCATCAGGAGTTCAGATGAGTTGAGAACTGAACAGCTTGCATGATTATTCCGGGGAAAACACACGTATCAAGTGGATAGTTGATCTGAAGCTTAATGGCACGCATTATGGATCACAAAATCAACTCAGATGGTAGTTCGAAGAAAGAGCATACATTCCATTTGCTTCAGGAACACACAACTAATAACATGGACAACAAAAGCATCAGAGTCATAAGGACAATTAATTTATAAGCTTGCCTTAGTTCCACAAGGACCATTCCAGTTCCAACCGAAAATAACATAATAACATAAACATGTTTTAGATCAAACTGATACCCTCGTAGTAAGTTGAAATCACTACCCTCAAGCAACAGATATAAACACCAAACTTACTGAGATCAGAGTCTTAAGTGATAAGCACCGACCAAAGCATTTAACAGCTGGCAATCTCAGTGACAGCATCACTTCAGACCGGAGGGAAGAGCCACGTTCCAGGTACAGAGAAATTCTCCCAATGCACACTTGGTACAAAGGGCGAGACAGTGCCATCTCTCATGTCATAGACCTTGCAAGAATCAGAGGCATAATCCCCCACTTGGAACCAGTCCTCTTTCTCCAGGAAGACAATGCGGTTCCTCGGCATCTGCTCTGGAGAGACGCAAACGAATTTGGAGCACCGCCTTCGCAGGAAAAGCACCTGGTCATTGCCACCTTGGTCCATTTGGACTGCTGGAAGTCTGCCCTGAACTCCTCGAACTCAATCCGCTCTGGTAGGATAAATGTGCCCGCTGCTAACCCTCTGGGTTCTGTCCTCACCTTGCCGTATGTCCTCACGGCAGCCTGGTCCGCTGGGATACATTTTGATCTGTGCCTGTAATTGCAGGACTACGAATCACGATGCCGCTGATTACTGGCCGAACTCGAGAAACCCATGGATCTCCCGTTCTGTGGTCCACACTGATGTCAATTGCAAAAAGGCGGCCATTGTGAACGTTAGTGAGGATGTAAAGCTTTCCTTGGTGGAATGCCATATCATCAAACAGTGCAAACTCGCGATCCATATGAACTGACCACCAGATCGCCCCTGGCAGGCACACCGCAAGCCTAGTGCTGTTCTGAAACCTGACGAATGTGGCGATGAGTCGAGGGGAGCAAAATACCAATCTCCACGTAATCAGATTCACGGGGGCATCCTCTATTTCCACCCATGAGACCTGTGTCTCGCTCTCACCGTGGTGATGCGGGCCTTGGTAGCGGAACAGCCAAGGAAGCGTCACGGTGGCGTTGGAGAACGGATCCCTCAGGAAGGGAAGCAGCCGTTCTCGGTTGAGAATGCCAGCCAGTTGCCAGAGGCATCAGCATAGCCTGCGCAGCCGGGGAAGTGCAGCGGCTTGCTCCCTGGGAGAGAGTACACGGTGCCGTCTGGGAGGGCGAGCAGCGGCAGCAGCGAGGGCAGGGGGACCTCCCGCGCGGCGGCGCGCCACTGGGGGCACACGGCGGTGAACCGGACGCGGTCCACGAGCGCGGGCTGGCGGTAGAGGAACAGGCCGGCCACCTCCAGCGGGATGTCCGCCCACGACGGTGACGGTGGCGCCATCGGTGCGCGGACGCTGCAGACAGAAGCAAAGATGTCAAGAGTGAGGAAACAAGGTGAATCAAAAGGCTGAAAGCAAAACGCCGGCAACGATGAACATGGCGGCACGAACACGCAGGCAATTCGTCGAACACCTCGCGTACGCGACCACCGGCGAGATCAAGACAAACAAAACGATGAAGGGGCGGGGAGTGAAAGCGTCGAAGGTGGGGTGGAATACCAGGAATCGTTCTCTGGACTCCAGGTTCCCGGCTTCCCGCCGGCGTCAGAGACTCTGGTAGCGGCCGCCGGGCGACGGCGTGTGGAATGGAGTCGTTCAATTTGTGGCTAGTGGGTTTTTAACAACACGGCTAAAGATTACCTTATGGTGGTACCCGAGTAATTTGTGCCTTTTTTTATCTGCTCAAAAAAATGATTGTGCAATTTTATATATAATAATAAGATAATAATAATAAAATAACTTCTAATTATGATCGGACCGGACATCAAACCAGTGTGGCTGTCGGTTTTATTCGTTCTATTGGTCCAACTGTTAAGAACCCATTGAACCGCCAATCGATAGTTTTGGACCAGATGAACTGAACCGCACACAAATACTTCAAAACGGTAAATATAGTGATATATAACAAATAATTAGCAACATTTTGATCATATATATACCAATAAGCAAATAAATTTGTGTAAGCATTTTAAGCTAATATACTCCCCCCTTTCCAAAAAAAATGCAATTGGGAAGCGTGCCAGTTAAACTATGTCAACTTTGATCAAATTTATAGCAATAAGTATTAGCATTTATGTCTTAAAATAAATTCATTATGAAAATATATTTCATAATTAATCTAATGATACTTATTTTGACTTGCGTTAATATTTTTTATATAATTTTAGTCAAAATTCGTGATGTTTGACTTCTTGGGATGTGAGAATCGCATGTTGTCAAAATTCGTGATGTTTGACTCCTCACATGTTTTTTGGAACAGAGGAGTAGCTACAATGTAACATCCCAAAAATCTGAACTACAAAATTTTTTCTAAATAAACCCTTGTTTGTTGCTTGTCGTATAGAAAACCCCACTAGTTGCTTATAGAGAACCTATGCTTAGTTGTTAAGCTCTGTGACGCGACAGCACCACATGTGACCTAATGTGGATCTTAAGCCACATGTGATCAGGACCCTGTGCAAACCTCCTATACTTGCCGGTGAGAGCCCATGAACAACCCATAACTATAGTATGCCCTGGTGATAGCCCCTGGGTCATAAACCTAAACCCTAGCAACCCTATGCTGCACCCAGTAGCAATACTACCAAGGTGTAACGTGTATACGTGTTCACCTGCCCATAGTAGAAACCCTACCATTAGCTACAACCTAACTAGAGCTAACTAGTGGTTAGTGTTACCACCCCAACCCGAGACTTAGTGATGTGAACCTCTGCCCATGACTCCACATGGGGGAGCCACGATCCTAGACCTAAGCCATGATAGTAGAACCCATCCAGTACCCCAGTGACTATCTACAAGACACTAGTTGGTTGGAGACTAGTAACACATGCCAACCCATAGTAACACCTCTCTACTTGAGAACGTTGATATTTAGTGTCATGATAATAGGAGCTACCTACCTTAGCTCGACTAGTTACCTCACCACTCTTGGCTGAACCCCACCAGACCACCCTAGTGGAGCAACCTACTAACTATGCCAACTTATAGAGGGATGCCCTAGCCCTATGCTTAACACCTAGTGGACCCTTAGGTCGCCGTGGTGTTATGTGAAGTATGACTAGCAGTTAGTCTGGGTATAGCTACCTAGTTTCCCATCCATGATCTAGATGCTTAGCCAATCTAGATAGAGCACCTACTGCTAACTCTAGAGGGGATGATATGCCCCAAAGAAACCTATCCATGGTCGCCTGTTGGACTAAACCTAGCCTTGCACCTCAATGCATCATGAGCTAGTGTCTCAGACAAGTTACGCGAATCACTCATAGGTACCACCCTCTTATAGCCTAGGCTTTATGCCATCGTGTCGCTTGTGTGATGTTTATGTTGGGCCCGTGATATATCTATTAAGGTGTTATACAACATGATTGGTTTGGATTTGGATTTTATTGGATTCTTGTATTGATTAATAAATCAACAACCCAACATCTATTTATTTATACAATAAATGGATGAAATAATATATATATTATGGGACTAATATCCCAACAAGCCTATGACCAAGCTATGACCACCATGAAATGAGGTGCAAGGGATACAAAGCACCATGTATACCTACACAGATGCTACCTAGCCAAAAACAGAAATAGAAGAAAGAAAAAGAAATGGAAAAGGTAAAAGAAATGCTTTGGAAAATGGTAAAGACCAATTCGGCCCAGGTGTAACGTCCCGCCCCTCCGAGGCCGGGCCCGCTTACATCTGGCCGCTTAACTAGGATATAGACTGCCCTCACAGACCAACACCAGTCTTTTCTGCACACTTTGTCCTCACTCATGCGCACCCGGGAAGAACTTCCCGGTCGGTCACCCATCGCTCCAGGCCAAGCACGCTTAACTTTGGAGTTTTTACTAGATGGGCTTCCGGAAAAGAAGTTGCAACTTGTTGATATGAGTATCCTATTAATCCTGTTAAGCTCTGGGCCGGGGTGTTACACCAGGCCATCCAGCTGGCCCGCCAACCTCTCTATTCTTTCTCCTTTATTTTTCCAGCCAAACGGCCCAGATCGGCCCGCTGGAGCTTTTCCTTCTTCCCAACCGAGTCGGCCCAACCGGCTTGCCTTCCTTTTTCCTTTTCTTTCCAATCGACACTGCCGGCCCACAAAACCTCCTCGCCGGCCCACCGCTACTCTTGCCAAGCCCACGAGCTCCTCCCCACTATGCCGGCCCAGCAACGCGAACCGGCCCACCTGGCCTCAATCCACGCCGCGACCAGGGAGGAGGAACTTCTGTTGTTGGAGTCGCTGATATCCGGGGCCCGCATGTCATATGTTTGGTCCCCCTCCGGTCCTCTGCTTTTGGCCATGACGACAGAGCGCACAAAACCGCCACGCCGTAGCGCCAACCACTCGATCCGCGCCGCTCTGCATCGACGCCCGCGAGGACTGCCACCTGGGCCGACAAGGCCCCGACACCCTCGGCAGAAATCACCCGCGGCCGCGACGCTTTTCCCTCCGCGCGCGCGCACTCGCGCTCTGACATTGTGGAGGAGAACATGCCTCCGCTCCCTGCCTTTCCTTGGCCGCCAAGCCAAATTGGCCGTCCCCTCTGACGACTGGAGCCCGCGTGAGGACGACAGCGACTTGCCGAGCCACACAGGCCGCCTGATCTCGGCGAGCCCGCGATCGCCGTCCACCACGCACGCCATGGGCGTCCATGGCTATAAAAGCCGGGCCTTGAGCACCGAAGCCCTAGCGCCTCCTCATCCGCCGCCGCCGCTTTGCCTTCATCTCCACTCCCCGCTCTCCACCGGCACCGCTCCCTTCTTGCCGCACGCCCACGCCAAGCGCCAACGGCCGCCGTGCCCCGCCCGCCAGCCGAGCGCACCGCACCGCCTCGCCGTCAAGCCGCGACGCCACCCCGACGCGCTGTTGCGCCGACCAACCGCGGAGCCTTGTTCCATCGTCTCGCCACAACGAGCCGGAGAAGGAGTGGTGAGGAGAAGACAGGAGGCGGGGAAAGATCGGAGCGGGACGTCATCGCCGGAACTTCTTCCTCGCCGTCGGATCAAGGAAGGCACTTCGTCGGAGAAGAAGAGGAGCAAGGCGCTGCCGGACCGCTGCCTCGAAATCGATCACGACTGCGTCTACGATGACACGGAACGCCGTCAAGCCGCGACGCTAGCCCGAGCCCTCTCCTTCCCCTACCGCGCCGGTACGTCGCCATGCCCGCTTGACCAATCTCGCCCTGCTATTTTTCCGGCCATGGCGCGTCGAGCGCGTAGGCCGAGGGCCACAGCCGGCCTCATGGCACACACGCACCCACCGAGCATGACCAGCCCAGCCACTGGAAGACCGGCGCCACCACACGCCGGTAGACCTGCCCGCCATGAGCACCGCCGCGACCATGTCCGTCGCCGAGGAGCGCCGCCGCTTCCGGCGAGTTGAAGCCCTACAGACGCGCTGAACCCCCGGGAACTACGTCCGCCGCGACGGGGCGCATCCCATGCGCCCACCGCCGGCGAGAGACGCCCTCGGGGAGGACAATTCCCCTTTCGCCACCAGAGGAGCGTCCGCGCGGGGTGCTCCGGGAGCACCACCGTGGCGCCATTTGCGCCGGCCGATTCTGGCCATCTCGCCCGTCGGGGCTGTGCCGTGAGTCACGCCGCGGGCCGCCGCATGCCGTGGCACCTCTTGGGGGTGAAGATGAGGCCTTGGAGGCCGCGCCGATGCCGAGCTGCGCGCCGCCATGCCGTCGGTGCCGCCGCGTGCTCCTTGCCGTGAGCCGCGCGCCGTCGTGCTTCTTGGCCGCCGCCGGCATGTCAAAGGAAACCCTTGCGACATGAATTGACTGGAAAAGCCCCGAATTGGACTCCAGACAACTTGTTGCCATGCGCCACCGCCGCCGGCGAGCCGCCACCGCGGCCAGCCATGTTGGAGCGCCCCGTGAGCCTAGATTCCGACCCTGATATGCTCGCCGTGCCACCGCGGAGCCCATGCGCTCGCTGGCATGGAGCGGGAGCTACCACGGCGCCGGGTTGCCCCGCCGTGCCGCCGCCGGCCATGGCATGGCCGTGCTCTGTGCACGAGATGAAGATGGGGAAAGGTAGAAGGGAGCTGGCGCTGAGTTGATGGACATGGTCCATGTGGACCCCTGTTGGTGGGTCCACTACTGCCTGTCCACCGTGCGCCTGATTCCATGAACCGAACCCCACCTGGAGATGATCCCGTGGACCTGGACTACATGGACCAAGAGTGGGAGACAAGGAAATGGACACGGTCCATCATGAACCACCCTTGCGGTCCATAGACCAACAACAGCAGGTCCACCATGAACCAGCTTCGTGGACCACAGCCCGCTTTGGACCCAGACGCGCTACGTGGCATCACCGGAGCGCGCCACGTGTTGG
Source organism: Themeda triandra (assembly GCA_018135685.1). Classification (NCBI taxonomy): domain Eukaryota; kingdom Viridiplantae; phylum Streptophyta; class Magnoliopsida; order Poales; family Poaceae; genus Themeda; species Themeda triandra. The sequence continues at coordinate 970,975 of JAENPR010000146.1, read as the reverse complement.
GCCGGGCGGCCCATATCCAGCCCAGTCGGCCCGTTACCGGCCCATGTTCGGCCCATCTGGCCCACTAGCGGCCCATTTAGGGTTGACCCGGTCAACGATGACGTCATCATGACGTCATGCGCCCCCACATGTCGCGGCCACATCGGTGCGCCACGTGGCCTAGCCCGATGCCGACACGTGTCGACTTTATATAATTCGGCTATTTATCTTTTTCGAATATTGTCTAAACTTCGAAATTCATAACTTATTCATGCGAGCTCCAAAAATTATGATCTTTATATGAAAATTCATCTAAAATCGAGATGTACGGTTTAAGCTTATGTTTGAGTGCATTTGGTTCTTCTATATTTCATTTGCTTCTTTGTGGCTTCTATAGGAGTCGCTAACGCGACAATTACGTTTTGGTTTCAGAGTCGATTCGGGGGAGGAGCGACCTGAGGACGTGAGGTGGAGATCCGCTGTACGACTACGGAGGACTTGTACCACTATTATTGGACTTGTACCACTACTGTTGGACTTGTACCACTACTTCCTCGACATCGCAGGTGTCATGGCAGCACCTTTATTTTAGAGAATCCTATTAGACATTGCATGTTTAGAACTGCTAGCGCTTTATAATTATTCCTTTGCTAGTATATGATGCATGATATTGCCTGAGCTATATTTAACTTGTTTGAAGCCCTTTTACCTTGCTACCCAGCCTTGCGCTCGCACTTATATATTACCGCCCTTCTGCATGCTTGCATTTATTATCACCATACTTATTATAACTCCACTTCGCATTGTATATGTGGTGCGGGTGGTGAACCCCTGGGAATGGTTTGGCTTGGGATGCCGGACTTGTGGTTATGGTGATGAGCGGTGTCTTTGCGTGAGTCTTGGGTGTGTGGTGAGGGTTGAGTCGGCCGGACGAGGGATTACGACGAGCTTCGAGCGAGTCTTGCCGAGGGGATACGTCCTGGGTATCCCCGCTTTGTGAGTACCTGTGGCGAGTAACTGGTTTGGATTGAGGTGTCCTTGGTGTGAGCTCCTTGGGGTGGAGCCTTGGAAAGGGGGTGCCGTGGCAGCACGGTAAAGATTAGCCCATACAGGGGAGACATCGTTGTCTGGCCAATGCCTAAGGACTTGAGGGCTAGTGACCGGATCATTGGACGCTTACTTTCCACTCGCTCTCTAATGGGATGGGAGATGGTCTAACCATCCGGTAGAACGAATGCCATTACGTGCAGGAGTAAGCGATGTGTCGGGAGGTACGGCCGAGAGTGCTCACACCCTCCTTAACCAACATAGTGACCCCCGAGGCCCGGTACTATGTCTCACGATCTCGGCGGCCGGGGTCGAGTGGCGGGATGGTATTCGCTCTAGGCTTATGGCGATCGATATCCGCCTAGGTGGGCACACCTATGATGGCTATCTTGTGGAATAGTGAAACCTCTGCGAGTGTATGGTTGATCGATCGATACATAGCCGACTCGTTGGCTATGGACCCGGTCCGTGTGATGCTTACTTGACTAGGAGAGGAGTCTTCGCCTTTCTTGGGATATGGGTATGTTACATCCGGCCGTGAGCACGGGAGGCTACGGGTCGTTGAGGCCCGACGAGAGGAGTCGTCTTGCCGGCCACGTGAAGCGTGGTGGGGTGTGGTGTGTGGGGTGTGAGGTGTGGTGATGTGTGGATGGGATGGTGGATGGATGTGTGTGTGGGATTTGGGAATGTGTTAAACTTGATTATTATTATTATATATTATACTTGTTGCTACTTCGCATGCGCTAGGATGCAAAGCACAACCAAATATAGGATCGCCGAGATCCCTTTATTTTCTCTTTTCCACTAAAGCTCATTCGGTGCTGACCATGGCCTGCACACATCCGCGGTGTGCGGTTTTCATGTGATGTTAGGGTTGAGAGGATTAGAAGGTCTCGTGCTGCGCTCAAGTTGGAGTTTGAAGCCGCTTCCGTGTTATTCTTCCACCTTCGCAAGCTGTTCCGATGTTAGATATACTTTGATTGCGCCGGTGTGGCGTTGTAAATATTAATGTAAACCCTTCTATTTGTACTTTCTGTATTCTCCGAATTCGATGTATGGAATTGATTATCAACTGTTGTATATCATTCTGTGGATTTTCCCTTCGCGGAAAATTGAGGATGTTTCAGTTGGTATCAGCTCCAGGTTTGACCCTAGGACGAGACCCTTAGGATTGGACGATAGAATAGGATGAGTCAGCCCTTCTTTCGGTTATATTACCGACCTTGCACCATTTCGTGCATGGCTTACCTCTTATAATGGACTTGCTAACCATGTTCTTAGACTCCAATGCAAATGATGGTGATCTTTTAGAAGCATGCCTTCGACCTCAAGTACCATGATGGATACGCCCAAGTTCTACAAGAAGTGCTTAAGAGCCCCTTATGGCAAGTGACAATAGACGTGCCACAAATAGGTAGTGCCTAGAAGAGCCGAAGTCTACTTTATGATGTCCCTATAGAACCTCCTAGGAAAGGAAATGCCGTAACAAAGCCTTGTACCATTCCTAAGGTAGAAGACACAACCGTACTGCTATGCAACTTATTTTCCATATGGCTATTCATGCGTACGAACTCTTCGAGCATGGCCTCCTGCCGTCTATTACCCCGTGCCCTCGATGCCTTTAGAAGTGCCATAGGGTAATGGGAAGAAGTTCATCAATGTACATAGAGAAAGTACCTGACTCATGCCCAACCATGTAGATGGAAGAAAGTTCTTCGACCCCACCTATCTAAATTCCTAGACAAGACTCATCATGATAAGGGGGTAGGAAGAGGATGATTAGAATAAGCCATGTATAGCTAAAAGTTGTGCCATGAATAGAGTAGAATGTCTACCATTTTAAGTTACCTATGTGTAGTACGTTTTCTCCGCGGATCTCTTGGCGTAGCTACCAAGGATATCGCTTTGTAATAAACCCAATGTAATGAGTGCTTGGTTTTTATCGGATTTTATGGTTCTTCATGCTTCTTTGTATGAGTGTAGGATAGATTTAAATGTTTTTAAATTGTTTAAATCATCTAAACTCAAGTTAAAATTGTTAATAAATCATGTCACTTGCACATGATTCCGATCCTTATGACCCTTACAACGGGATGCCCAACCGGTAATCGGGTAGCTTGAACCATTGCTCAACCCCTTCGAAGACACCATGGACAAGTGATCAAGGTAGTCACAAGCCATCCCCGAGGACTCAACCCCGAGAAGGAAGAACTCCATGGAACCCCCACCGAAGAACCGTCCAACAAATCTCAGCATGAGCAAGGGAATTCATCTCTGATGAAGCTCCCTACTTTCGATGGAACCGACGAAGATCCTATCACCGCTGTAGACTGGCTATATGATATGGCAGAAGAGTTAGACTTGACCACCTACACTGAAGAAGAAAGCGTGAAGGTTGCAGCCCATCAACTCATAGGTTCCGCACGTACATGGTGGAACACTTTTAGCAATGCCCATTCCAACCCAACCAACATCTCATGGAGAGAGTTCAGCGAAGCCTTTCGCAAACACTATGTACCAGATGATGCAATGGAAGACTTGAAAAGAGAGATTCGAAGCGTAAGGCAAGGAACAAGAAGTGTTCATGAGTACAACATCCGCTTCAACCGCATGTTGCGTTACGCACCTGCCGTACGAGACTCTAAGAAAGATATGATGTTCTACTACCGTAGGGGCCTAAACGATGGCATCCGAATGGTCCTTGCCGGAAGCACCTACCACACCATTGAAGAAGTAATTAACAAGGCAATTGAGATAGAAGAAGACCTTCTCAAGTATGAAATAGTCGATGGAAGGAAGAGATGCTGCATTGATGGATCATTCAGTGGCTCACTAGCACGACGAATGAGAGCAATCACAGACTCATATCGTACCCAGGCTCGAAGTATGTGGAATGCTACTGCACCTACTTCTACGGGCGGTGTGCCGTTCACTTACTATGGATCCGACCACTCTAACCTCGGGATGCCGACATCAAAGGAATGAAGACCACTCCGCCAATTCGAACCTTGGTATAAAGAACCTCATGGCAATCACAAGTAGCGTGTTTATCACCCGCTATGGATGCGACAAAATGGGCCACATGATCGCCAAGTGCCCGAAAGAAAGACTACCCCTACTACAACTCCTGTCCTCAATCTAGACAATGATACTCACTAAGCATGTAGTCAAGTATTCAATCTTGTCCGATGTAACATGCTTGAACATGTCTTCAAGATTGTATGAGAGTTCATCTTATCACTAAATACAAGGATTTTCCCTTCTGTACAAGAACACTTGTGAATGATTCCAAGATCTCCGGGATATAGGTATCTCTGCCTAATCTGATTTAAAAATCTATCTCCCCGAGTGCATTGGAAAGCCAGCTCGTTTCAAAACATGCTGCGAAAGTCTTTCATTTCAAAACAAAAGTTTTACTTTGCACATCAACCTTTGATAAAATGCTTGCAAACTAAAAATGGCTCAAGTTTTATTTTAAAATCTTTTGATTTCAACCAAGGAGCCAAACTTATTTTAAATAAAATTCATCTTCAAAATGTTTTGCAACACGTTTGCTAAACAAAATAATTGTAAAAAGGTTTTGTTTGATTGTGAAAACCAAGTTTCACAAAACGAGCGATAATTGTGAACCATTTTCAAACTACCCGTGTTTCAAATGATTGAAAAAGAGTCACGCTTTGTTTGAAGAGTAAAACCATGTTTCAAAACTTTTTGATTTTAAAACACGCTCTGATTTCAAACCTCTTCAAAATCTCCCCTAGATTTTAAAGGATTTACTCATCCTTTTCTAAAAATCACAGCCCCAACCAATAGCTTTAGATTTGCTTAGGCATCTTGGATACCCCGTACAAGTTTGGATCGGGTTACCAAATGAAGCAAAGGACGACAATTCCTTTTGCAAGATCTTCTGAAACAGCTGCACCAACAAAAAAAGCAAGGATGGCAACTACGCTTATCAGAGTAGCGCAGCGGAAGCGTGGTGGGCCCATAACCCACTGGACCCTGGATCGAAATTAGGAGCCTAAACCGCACCTCTGAAATTTAGGAAGACATGATATAGCCTAAACTAATATGTGTTCCTCCCACATACTAAACCCTGCGATGAAACATCCTACTGTGACAACTCCTCGACCATCGTCGAAGTATCTTTTTGGAAACCCTCAATATCTACTTAGTGCATTTACACAAACACCAAACCTGCGCACACTTGATCAATGATCTAGGCAAGGAAATCAGACTTCACTACTCAATCCTTCAACTCGGTGGAGCGACTACTTCAAGCCATGAGGAATTGGAAGTCAGATTCATGGATAAGGGTCACCTTGCTATTTCATAGAGTACTACACACCTTAAATCTCGGGGACGAGATTCTGATAAGGGGGTAGGACTGTAACATCCCAAAAATCTGAACTACAAAATTTTTTCTAAAATAAACCCTTGTTTGTTGCTTGTCGTATAGGAAACCCCACTAGTTGCTTATAGAGAACCTGTGCTTAGTTGTTACGCTCTGTGACGCGACAGCACCACATGTGACCTAATGTGGATCTTAAGCCACATGTGATCAGGACCCTGTGCAAACCTCCTATACTTGCCGGTGAGAGCCCATGAACAACCCATAACTATAGTATGCCCTGGTGATAGCCCCTGGGTCATAAACCTAAACCCTAGCAACCCTATGCTGGACCCAGTAGCAATACTACCAAGGTGTAACGTGTATATGTGTTCACCTGCCCATAGTAGAAAACCTACCATTAGCTACAACCTAACTAGAGCTAACTAGTGGTTAGTGTTACCACCCCAACCCGAGACTTAGTGATGTGAACCTCTACCCATGACTCCACATGGGGGAGCCACGATCCTAGACCTAAGCCATGATAGTAGAACCCATCCAGTACCCCAGTGACTATCTACAAGACACTAGTTGGTTGGAGACTAGTAACACATGCCAACCCATAGTAACACCTCTCTACTTGAGAACGTTGATACTTAATGTCATGATAATAGGAGCTACCTACTGAAAGGTCACAATGGCTAGAGGGGGGGGTGAATAGCCTAATAAAAATTCTAGCAATAAAACTAGACAACCCAATTAGATAGCGAGGCGGCAAATGTGCAAAGCAAGTGCTTCGACTACTCTATGCAAACCGTCCTACCATGCAAGGCTACTCAATTTAATTGCACACACAACAACGGTGATCAAACTACACAATGTCGGTTCACCGAAACCAACCAAGCAATTCTACCCATGGGATTTAAGCTACACAATGAGTGGTTCCCGACCGACCACACCAGGCAATTCTACTTGCGGAAAATAAAGATATGATCAAAGATTATACCGCCGCGAAGAGTAGAAGATAACCAATCACCTGTGTAGAAGCCAATCACCTAGAGAGCTCAAGCACAATCACACGGAGGTCGAAGCCTCGGCAATCACAAATCAACACAATGATTTTTTACCGAGGTTCACTTGCTTCCCGGCAAGCTACTCCTCGTTGTGGCGATACACTTGCTTGGTGAGTTGCCCGCTCAATTGGCTCGGTGCCAAAGACCCCAATGGGGAGCCGCAATCTCCACACAAGACAAGGATCCACAAGCCACGAGCAATCCACTAGAGTTTCTTTTCGCGAACTCCCGTGGGGAAGGATCGAGAACCCCTCACAAGAACCCGGTGTGGCCTCGAACAATCACCAAGTCGAGCTCAACCACCACCCGCTGCTCCAAACCGTCTACGATGACGGGAATCACTGAAGAGTAACAAGAATCCACAGCTCACTCGATGAACAAGTGCCTCTAGATGCAACTCTCAATGCAAATCACTTGTTCTCACTCAAATCTCTCTCAAGATTAGCAAAGGAATCAAAGAGATGAGTGGGGGAGTGTCTCTCCTGCTCAAAGTATGCTCAAGTGAGTAGAAATGGCGAAGAGAGCGTCCCCAAGCCGGCCAACCCTCTATTTATAGACCCAAGGTCGAAATAGAGCCGTTGCCCTCCCTGGGCCGGCGCTTCACAACGCCGGACGCGTCCCGGGACGCTACAAATGGGCGGACGCGTCCGCCGCTCTCTGCCGCGCCGTCGTCAGTCGACCTTTGGAGTTTTGAAGAGGCCACGTCACCAAGCGCCGGACGATGAACAGTGATCCGCCCGTCGTCCCGCGCGCGCGTCCGCGGAGCGTCCGACGGTGAGCCAAGCGAGATCGCGCTCGGCCAGAAACTTTCTGGTCCGCGTCCGGGGGACCGCCGGACACGCCACGGCCGCGTCCGGCGCACACTGCGCCCGGCCACCATCCCAGCGCCGACTTCAGCACGCGCCGGACGCGTCCGGCCCTCTGGCCCGGCGTCCGACGCCCGCGTCCGGCGCCCACTGAAGGTGTCTTCTCCGTAGAAACTTGCGCCGTCTTCGCTCCAAGTCCAATTTCTTGCCTTGAGTACCAACTCCACCAAGTGTAGACCTCGTCTTAAGCACCGGAGTTAGTAGAACAAGCACGACCACGTCGGCAAGAGTTAGCCCTCTAGTTAATCTCTCATGCATCATGTAAAGTCACAACTAGAGGCGCTTAGGACCGCGAATGAACCGAGGAAACCCCTCTTGATAGTCGGTTATCGATCCTAAATGTGGTCACACTCGCTAAGTGTCTTGACCACTAAACCGGAAAGCCCTATCAAGTACCTTCGCCTTGATCTCCATGGGCCTCCGTCGGAGCTCGATCACTTTACATCCTTCATGTTCGTCACCGTGATCACCATGCTCCATCATCCACCGTCACGTTGCTATGTGTCTAACCACACTTAGAGCAAAGCATTAGCAACGTTGAGTGTCATTAATTACCAAAACCAAACCGGAGCTTTCAATCTCCCCCTTTTTGGTAATTGATGACAACCCCTCGACAAACTCACAAAGATATGGAAATTGAATTCAATATGAAATTGAATTGCTTGCCCAAGACATTTTGATCATGAATCTTGGAATGGACAAGCATTTCAATTCCGGTTTTGGTAGTGGTAGCTCCCCCTACATGTGTGCATCAAATGTTTGGTCGATTTTCAAGCACACATGCATAGATGAAACTTTTGTGAGAGTTACCACAACCAAAATGGTACTAAGGTTTATAGAATTGACCTTTGAAGCATGATACCAATCGGAGTGCAATAATAAACCTTCCTTAGCACCATGGGAATCTAGACATCATCAAAACTCAAGATACCTCATGAGATCACATTAGTGGCAAGGTACTTTGAACAAGAGAAACTCTATGTCTAGAAACCACCTAAGCATGCTAGTACTTCAATTCATCAATCAAGTGCTATACTAGCATTACACCAAACAAGCATGAATATTGAATTTAGCTTGCAACGAACCATATCATCATGAATGCACACACAATATGCAACAAATAGTCTATGAGCTTGCTCCCCCTATTTGTGTGCTCATGGTTGGGTCATATCATAAAAATTGATCCCCTTCCATTGCTCTTTGTGACTTATTTCTCCCCCCTAGGTCTATACTTTCTTCTCCCCCTTTGTCATCAATGACCAAGAAGGTGCATAAGATGAGAGAAACAAGTCAATCAACTATGGCCAAATCTAAACCACATGCCTAGAAAATGTATCTCGGTTTGAACCAAGGGCAAGCTTCTTCACACCTCATAAGAATAAGGGTTATCTTGACCATGTTGAGATGCACATCATGAGCAAGTGCTAAAGATTCAACACTAGGTTCACAAGCTCACAAACAAGTCATATGCCATCACTAGATCAAATCAAGCATAGAAACAATAGTGATGCCATATATCCTTCAAATTCATTTGATTTGCAATGAATGATCCTAGCAAGATGCACATGTATACATGTCTACACAACTAGCAAGGGATGCATGAAATGCAACAACCAACTTTACCTTGCTATGTTAGAGGAGAGGCATGTCATATATGGTGTGCATCAATCCATGTTGGAGAAGCTAAGTATGTTCAACTCATTCCTCAACTTGCAATATCTTTTCTCATCAAGAGGCTTGGTGAATATGTTGGCTAGTTGATCTTCGGTGCCAATGCTTTCAATGCTAATATCACCCTTTTGTTGATGATCTCTAATGAAGTGGTGCCTTACATCAATGTGCTTGCTTGAATGTTGAACCGGATTGTTTGTCATCTTGATTGCACTTTCATTGTCACAAAACAAAGGCACATGCTTGAACTTGATCCCATAGTCCTTCAAGTTGGCTTTCATCCATAGCAATTGTGCACAACAATTCCCTGCACTAATATATTTGGCTTCGGCGGTGGAAAGTGCCACACTATTTTGCTTCTTTGAAGACCATGACACAAGAGATCTTCCTAGCACTTGGCATGTTCCACTTGTGCTCTTCCTATCAATCTTGCAACCGGCATAGTCGGAGTCGGAGTATCCAATCAACTCAAAGCTTGACCCCTTGGGATACCATAGACCAACATCTTGGGTACCCTTCAAGTATCTCAATATCTTCTTGGTTGCCGTCAAGTGACTCTCTCTTGGAGAAGCTTGAAATCTTGCACACATGCACACACTAAACATGACATCCGGCCTTGAAGCGGTCACATATAGCAAGCTTCCAATCATTGATCTATATAGCTTTTGCTCAATTATCTTGCCACTATCATCAATGTCCAAGCCGCCATTTGTTCCCATTGGTGTGCTAATGGCTTTAGCATCTTGCAACCCAAACTTCTTGATCATGTCCTTGATGTACTTGCCTTGACTCACAAAGGTGCCATTCTTCATTTGCTTGATTTGAAGACCAAGGAAGTAGCTCAACTCTCCAAGCATTGACATCTCAAACTCACTAGCCATCATCTTAGCAAACTCTTCACAAAAAAATTGATTTGTTGATCCAAAGATGATATCATCCACATAGATTTGCAACACAAACAAGTCATCTTCTATCTTCTTGGTGAAGAGAGTGGTGTCAACTTTTCCCATCTTGAAGCCTTTGGATATGAGAAAGTCCCTTAATCTTTCATACCATGCTCTTGGAGCTTGCTTCAATCCATACAATGCCTTCTTGAGCTTGTAGACATGGTTGGGCTTCTTGTCATCTTCAAAACCGGGAGGTTGTGCGACATACACTTCCTCATTGATGAAGCCATTGACAAATGCACTCTTCACATCCATTTGATAGAGCTTGATATTGTGAGCACAAGCATAGGCTAATAAGATTCTAATTGCTTCCAATCTTGCCACCGGTGCATATGTTTCTCCAAAGTCAAGACCCTCAACTTGTGTGTAACCTTGTGCCACTAGTCTTGCTTTGTTTCTCACTACCAAGCCATCTTGATCTTGCTTGTTCTTGAAGACCCACTTGGTTCCAATCACATTGTGCTTCTTCGGACTTTCAACAAGCTCCCACACATCATTTCTAGTGAAGTTGTTCAATTCCTCATGCATGGCATTTATCCAATCCGGATCCTTCAATACCTCATCAATCTTAGTTGGCTCAATGAATGACACAAAGGAGTAGTGCTCACATATGATAGCCAATCTTGATCTTGTTTGCACACCTCTTTGAATGTCACCAATGATATGATCTAGAGGATGATCTCTTGCAATGTTTGAAGGTTGAAGAACTAGCTCATTTGCATTGCTTGCTTGACCTTGATCTTGATCTTGATCTTGATGTTGAGTACCACTTGTGCTTGCCTCATTGGAATCTTCTATCACAACTTGAGTTGGCACTTGTACTTCATCACCATCATCCACTTGCCTCGGCCTAATGTCACCAATGTCCATGTGTCTCATTGCATTGCTCAATTGATCTCCACCCACATCTTCTTGATTTTGACCTCCAACTTGAGAGCCTTGGGTTTCATCAAATTCAACATCATGAACCTCTTCAACTAGTCCACTAGCCAAGTTCCACACTCTATAAGCCTTGGTAGAAGTAGAGTAGCCAAGAAGAAATCCCTCATCGCATCTCTTGTCAAACTTGCCAAGTCTTTGCCCCTTCTTGAGTATGTAGCACTTGCAACCAAAGACCCGGAAGTAAGCAATATTGGGCTTCCTTCCATTCAAGATTTCATATGGAGTCTTTTCTAACTTCCCATGGCAATAGAGGCGGTTGCTATAGTAGCAAGCCGTGTTGATAGCATCACTCCAAAACTTCTCACTCACATTGTACTCAAGTAGCATAGTTCTTGCCATCTCAATCAAGGTCCTATTCTTCCTCTCAACTACACCATTGGATTGGGGAGTGTAGGTTGGTGAGAATTGATGCACAATTCCAAGCTCATCACACAACTCTTCAACTCTTGTGTTCTTGAATTCACTCCCATTGTCACTTCTTATCTTCTTGATGGTAGTGTCAAACTCATTTTGCACCCTCTTGACAAATGACTTGAATAGATCATAGACTTCACTTTTGTCATAGAGAAAGAACACCCAAGTGTATCTTGTGTAATCATCCACAATCACAAAACCATACTTGTTGCCCCCAATTGATGTGTAGTGAGTTGGGCCAAACAAGTCCATATGCAACAACTCAAATGCTCTTGAGGTTGACATCTCATTCTTCTTGGGATGTGAGTTCCCATGTTGCTTGCCGGCTTGACATGCACTACACGGTCTATCCTTCTCAAATGTGACATTATTCAAGCCTCTCACTAGATCATGCTTCACCAACTTGTTCAATTGCTTCATGCCAACATGTCCAAGGCGCCTATTCCATAGCCATCCCTTGCTTGACTTGCCAATCAAACATGATGAAAGTTGGGCTTCACTAGCATTGAAATCCACCAAGTACAAGCTTCCATGCCTAAATCCCTTGAAGATGATATTTGCTTGATCCTTACTCACCACCTCAACATGCTTGTCATCAAATATGCACTTGTAGCCAAGATCACACAATTGTGCTACCGACAAAAGATTGAAGTTCAAAGTATCAACTAGCAACACATTGGAGAGCTCCTTGTCATTGGAAATTGCAACCTTTCCAAGCCCCATGACATCACCCTTGCTATTGTCACCAAATGTGATGGAGTTGAATCCACCATTGTCATTCTTGTCAAGTGACTTGAACATACTATCTTCACCGGTCATATGATTTGATGCACCACTATCAAGCACCCAATGCCTCCTCCGGCTTTGTAATTGACCTACAAGAAGACATCAAGCTTTAGGTACCCATTTTTGCTTGGGTCCTTGAAGGTTAGTCACTAGAGTCTTTGGCACCCAAATAGCTTTCTTCTTTGAGCTCATCCATGGTGCACCAATGAATCTAGCACTCACACCACTCTCACTCTTAACTAGCATGTAAAAATCACTCAACTTGTAAGAGGAGGCACTAGTGTTCTTGTTCTTGCATGCATGCTCTTCATGACCCACTTGCTTGCAACTCTTGCAATAGCTACCATTGTCCTTCACAAAACAAGTCTTGTGAGAAGCAAAAGCGGCCTTGCCATTCTTGGGGTTATAGCCCAATCCCTCTTTGAAAAGAGAAGCTCTTTGGCTACCCAAGCACATAAGCAAGCGGTCCTCACCACCATAAGCCTTAGCCAAGGTGTGATTGAGCTCCTTGACTTCCTTCTTAAGAGACTCATTCTCAACTACTAGTGTAGAATCACATGCATGATCAACACTACTAGATGAAGTAGAGGCATAAGAGCATGAAGGGCCAAGTGATGCAACAACAATTGAATCATCAAGTGAATCACATGATGTAGACACATCTTTCTTCTCTATAATCACCACTTGTGATTGCACTTTCTCTTGCTTCTCAACTAGAGAAGAATGAGCTTTTTCAAGCTTGGAGTGAGCAATCTCTAGCTTCTTATGGTCTACCTTTAGACTCTCATAAGATGCCCTCAACTCCATAAGTTCTTGCTCAAGGTTTTGTTTATCCTTGCGCAAGCCCCTACATTCTTTCCTAGAGTCATTGAAAGCACCTTTGCAATCCTCAAGCATGACCCATAGTTCTTCTTTTGTGGTGTCGTCATCATCATCACTCTCATCATCACTATCGGGTGGAGGTTGTACCTTAGTGGCCTTGGCCATGAAGCAAGATGATGGAGCACCAAATAGAGAAAGCTTCTTTTGAATGGCAATGCTTGCGTGCCCCTTCTTCTTCTTCTTGGGATCATCATCTTCATCACTTGAGGAAGATGAATCACTCTCCCAAGTTGCCACATGAGATTCACCCTTCTTCTTCTTGTGAGAGGAGTCTTTCTCCTCCTTCTTCTTCTCTTGCTTCTTCCTCTCCTTCCTCATGGCATCTTCATCATCACTTGCATATGGACACTTGGCAATGAGATGATCTTTGCTATTGCACCGGAAGCACTTCATGGGACGGTCACTAGACTTGGATGAGCTTCTCTTGCCCTTGGACCGGTACCCCTTCTTCATGAGCTTCCCCATTCTCTTCACAAGGAGTGCCATTTGTTCACTCACTTCTTCTTCTTGCCCACTTGAGCTAGAGCATGGTTCATCTTCACTTGATGACTCTTCTTTCTTCTTCTTGCCCTTGCTCTTGGATGATGTGGCCTTGAATGCCACGCTCTTCTTGTCATCATCCTTCTTCTCATTCTCCTTCTTCTTCTTCTTCACCAACTCTTCCTTCTCATGATCTTCTCTAAACTCATCATCGGCCATTATCTCTTGAAGAACTTGGTTGGGAGTTGGCTTCTCCTTCATTGTTGTCTTCACCATGACGGTCTTCAACATATCAAATCTCTTGGGAAGACACCTCATGAACTTGGTGGAGAATTGAGAGTCCTTGATCTCTTCCCCAAGTCCCTTGAGCTCATTGACAATGACTTGGAGCCTATGGAACATCTCCGGCACACTCTCATCCTCCTTCATTGAGAAGCTTGCAAACTTCTCTTGCAACATGTAGGCTCTTGCGGTCTTGACACTTTCAGTGCCCTCATAAGCTTCTTCTAGCTTCTTCCAAATGTCATGAGCCACCTCAAGGTTTTTGATGAGCTCAAAAGCTTTATCTTCAAGTGCCTCATGGAAAGCACTCACGGCAATGTCATTTGCTTGTTGCTTCTTCTCTTCGGCCGGTGTTGGCACCGCACCCTCAACAAGCTCAAACTTTGTCTCCACCACTTTCCACACCTCAAGGTTGATTGACTTGAGATGACTCTTCATCTTGAGCTTCCATTTTGCATAGTCATCACCTCGAAATGATGGTGCCTTTTTGGTGTTGTTGATATGCATAACCAATGCCATTGCTTCACCGTAGGATGTTAATCCAACTCAAACAAACGGTGCCCGGCTCCGATACCACGTGAAAGGTCACAATGGCTAGGGGGTGAATAGCCTAATAAAAATTCTAGCAATAAAACTAGACAACCCAATTAGATAGCGAGGCGGCAAATGTGCAAAGCAAGTGCTTCGACTACTCTATGCAAACCGTCCTACCATGCAAGGCTACTCAATTTAATTGCACACACAACAACGGTGATCAAACTACACAATGTCGGTTCACCGAAACCAACCAAGCAATTCTACCCACGGGATTTAAGCTACACAATGAGTGGTTCCCGACCGACCACACCAGGCAATTCTACTTGCGGAAAATAAAGATATGATCAAAGATTATACCGCCGCGAAGAGTAGAAGATAACCAATCACCGGTGTAGAAGCCAATCACCTAGAGAGCTCAAGCACAATCACACGGAGGTCGAAGCCTCGGCAATCACAAATCAACACAATGATTTTTTACCGAGGTTCACTTGCTTCCCGGCAAGCTACTCCTCGTTGTGGCGATACACTTGCTTGGTGAGTTGCCCGCTCAATTGGCTCGGTGCCAAAGACCCCAATGGGGAGCCGCAATCTCCACACAAGACAAGGATCCACAAGCCACGAGCAATCCACTAGAGTATCCTTTCGCGAACTCCCGCGGGGAAGGATCAAGAACCCCTCACAAGAACCCGGTGTGGCCTCGAACAATCACCAAGTCGAGCTCAACCACCACCCGCTGCTCCAAACCATCTACGGTGACGGGAATCACCGAAGAGTAACAAGAATCCGCAGCTCACTCGATGAACAAGTGCCTCTAGATGCAACTCTCAATGCAAATCACTTGTTCTCACTCAAATCTCTCTCAAGATTAGCAAAGGAATCAAAGAGATGAGTGGGGGAGTGTCTCTCCTGCTCAAAGTATGCTCAAGTGAGTAGAAATGGCGAAGAGAGCGTCCCCAAGCCGGCCAACCCTCTATTTATAGACCCAAGGTCGAAATAGAGCCGTTGCCCTCGGGCTGGCGCTTCACAACGCGCCGGACGCGTCCGGCGCTCAGCCGGCGGACGCGTCCGCCGCTCTCTGCCGCGCCGTCGTCAGTCGACCGTTGGAGTTTTGAAGAGGCCATGTCACCAAGCGCCGGACGATGAACAGTGATTCGCCAGCGTCCGCCGCGCGCATCCGCCGAGCGTCCGACGGGTGAGCCAAGCGAGATCGCGCTCGGCCAGAAACTTTCTGGTCCGCGTCCGGGGGACCGCCGGACGCGCCACGGCCGCGTCCGGCGCACACGCGCCGGCCACCGTCCCGGCGCCGATTTCGGCACGCGCGGGCGCGTCCGGCCCTCTGGCCCGACGTCCGACGCCCGCGTCCGGCGCCCACTGAAGGTGTCTTCTCCGTAGAAACTTGCGCCGTCTTCGCTCCAAGTCCAATTTCTTGCCTTGAGTACCAACTCCACCAAGTGTAGACCTCGTCTTAAGCACCGGAGTTAGTAGAACAAGCACGACCACGTCGGCAAGAGTTAGCCCTCTAGTTAATCTCTCGTGCATCATGTAAAGTCACAACTAGAGGCACTTAGGACCGTGAATGAACCGAGGAAACCCCTCTTGATAGTCGGTTATCGATCCTAAATGTGGTCACACTCGCTAAGTGTCTTGACCACTAAACCGGAAAGCCCTATCAAGTACCTTCGCCTTGATCTCCATGGGCCTCCGTCGGAGCTCGATCACTTTACATCCTTCATGTTCGTCACCGTGATCACCATGCTCCATCATCCACCGTCATGTTGCTATGTGTCTAACCACACTTAGAGCAAAGCATTAGCAACGTTGAGTGTCATTAATTACCAAAACCAAACCGGAGCTTTCACCTACCTTAGCTCGACTAGTTACCTCACCACTCTGATGGCTGAACCCCACTAGACCACCCTAGTGGAGCAACCTACTAACTATGCCAACTTATAGAGGGATGCCCTAGCCCTATGCTTAACACCTAGTGGACCCTTAGGTCGCCGTGGTGTTATGTGAAGTATGACTAGCAGTTAGTCTGGGTATAGCTACCTAGTTGCCCATCCATGATCTAGATGCTTAGCCAATCTAGATAGAGCACCTAGTGCTAACTCTAGAGGGGATGATATGCCCCAAAGAAACTATCCATGGTCGCCTGTTGGACTAAACCTAGCCTTGCACCTCAATGCATCATGAGCTAGTGTCTCAGACAAGTTACGCGGATCACTCATAGGTACCACCCTCTTATAGCCTAGGCTTTATACCATCATGTCGCTTGTGTGATGTTTATGTTGGGCCCGTGATATATCTATTAAGGTGTTATACAACATGATTGGTTTGGATTTGGATTTTATTGGATTCTTGTATTGATTAATAAATCAACAACCCAACATCTATTTATTTATACAATAAATGGATGAAATAATATATATATTATGGGACTAATATCCCAACAAGCCTATGACCAAGCTATGACCACCATGAAATGAGGTGCAAGGGATACAAAGCACCATGTATACCTACACAGATGCTACCTAGCCAAAAATAGAAATAGAAGAAAGAAAAAGAAATGGAAAAGGTAAAAGAAATGCTCTGGAAAATGGTAAAGACCAATTCGGCCCAGGCCATCCTGCTGGCCCGCCAACCTCTCTATTCTTTCTCCTTTATTTTTCCAGCCGAACGGCCCAGATCGGCCCGCTGGAGCTTTTCCTTCTTCCCAACCGAGTCGGCCCAACCGGCTTGCCTTCCTTTTTCCTTTTCTTTCCAGTCGACACTGCCGGCCCACAAAACCTCCTCGTCGGCCCAGCCTGCTACTCTTGCCAAGCCCACGAGCTCCTCCCCACTATGCCGGCCCAGCAACGCGAACCAGCCCACCTGGCCTCAATCCACGCCGCGACCAGGGAGGAGGAACTTCGTTGTTGGAGTCGCGATATCCGGGGCCCGCATGTCATATGTTTGGTCCCCTCCGGTCCTCGCTTTTGGCCATGACGACGAGCGCACAAAACCGCCACGCCGTAGCGCCAACCACTCGATCCGCGCCGCTGCATCGACGCCCGCGAGGACTGCCACCTGGGCCGACAAGGCCCCGACACCCTCGGCAGAAATCACCCGTGGCCGCGACGCTTTTCCCTCCGCGCGTGCGCACTCGCGCTCTGACATTGTGGAGGAGAACATGCCTCCACTCCCTGCCTTTCCTTGGCCGCCAAGCCAAATTGGCCGTCCCCTCTGACGACTGGAGCCCGCGTGAGGACGACAGCGACTTGCCGAGCCACCTGGAGCCGCCTGATCTCGCTGAGCCCGCGATCGCCGTCCACCACGCACGCCATGGGCGTCCATGGCTATAAAAGCCAGGCCTTGAGCACCGAAGCCCTAGCACCCTCCTCATCCGCCGCCGCCGCTTTGCCTTCATCTCCACCCTGCCCTCTCCACCGGCACCGCTCCCTTCTTGCTGCACAGCCACGCCAAGCGCCAACAGCCGCCGTGCCCCGCCAGCAGCCGAGCGCACCGCACCGCCTCGCCGTCAAGCCGCGACGCCACCCCGACGCTGTTGCGCTGACCAACCGCGGAGCCTTGTTCCATCGTCTCGCCACAACGAGCCGGAGAAGGAGTGGTGAGGAGAAGACAGGAGGCGGGGAAAGATCGGAGCGGGACGTCATCGCCGGAACTTCTTCCTCGCCGTCGGATCAAGGAAGGCACTTCGCCGGAGAAGAAGAGGAGCAAGGCGCTGCCGGACCGCTGCCTCGAGATCGATCACGATTGCGTCTACGACGACACGGAACGCCGTCAAGCCGCGAAGCTAGCCCGAGCCCTCTCCTTCCCCTACCACGCCGGTACGTCGCCATGCCCGCTTGACCAATCTCGCCATGCTATTTTTCTGGCCATGGCGCGTCGAGCGCGTAGGCCGAGGGCCACAGCCGGCCTCATGGCACACACGCACCCACCGAGCACGACCAGCCCAGCCACTGGAAGACCGGCGCCACCACACACCGGTAGACCTGCCCGCCATGAGCACCGCCGCGACCATGTCCGTCGCCGCGGAGCGCCGCCGCTTCTGGCGAGTTGAAGCCCTACAGACGCGCTGAACCCCCGGGAACTACGTCCGCCGCGACGGGGCACATCCCATGCACCCGCCGCCAGCGAGAGACGCCCCCGGGGAGGACAATTCCCCTTTCGCCACCAGAGGAGCGTCCGCGCGGGGTGCTCCGGGAGCACCACCGTGGCGCCATTTGCGCCGGCCGATTCCGGCCGTCTCGCCCGTCGGGGCTGTGCCGTGAGTCTCGCCGCGGGCCGCCGCATGCCGTGGCACCTCTTGGGGGTGAAGATGAGGCCTTGGAGGCCGCGCCGATGCCGAGCTGCGCGCCGCTATGCCGTCGGTGCCGCCGCGTGCTCCTTGCCGTGAGCCGCGCGCCGTCGTGCTTCTTGGCCGCCGCCGGCATGTCAAACGAAACCCTTGCGACACGAATTGACTGGAAAGGCCCCGAATTGGACTCCAGACAACTTGTTGCCACGCGCCACCGCCGCCGGCGAGCCGCTACCGCGGCCAGCCATGTTGGAGCGCCCCGTGAGCCTAGATTCCGACCCTGATATGCTCGCCATGCCACCGCGGAGCCCATGCGCTCGCTGGCATAGAGCGGGAGCTACCACGGCGCCGGGTTGCCCCGCCGTGCTGCCGCCGGCCATGGCATGGCCGTGCTCTGTGCACGAGATGAAGATGGGGAAAGGTAGAAGGGACATGGTCCATGTGGACCGAGCCCCTGTTGGTGGGTCCACTACTGCGTGTCCACCGTGCGCCTGATTCCATGAACCGAACCCCACCTGGAGATGATCCCGTGGACCTGGACTACATGGACCAAGAGTGGGAGACAAGGAAATGGACACGGTCCATCATGAACCACCCTTGCGGTCCATAGACCAACAACAGTAGGTCCACCATGAACCAGCTTCGTGGACCACAGCCCGCTTTGGACCCAGACGCGCTACGTGGCATCACCAGAGCGCGCCACGTGTTGGGCCGGGCGGCCCATATCCAGCCCAGTCGGCCCGTTACCGGCCCATGTTTGGCCCATCTGGCCCACTAGCGGCCCATTTAGGGTTGACCCGGTCAATGATGACGTCATCATGACGTCATGCTGGCCCCACATGTCAGCAGCCCTGTCGGTGCGCCATGTGGCCTAGCCCGATGCTGACACGTGTCGACTTTATATAATTCGGCTATTTATCTTTTTCAGAATATTGTCTAAACTTCAAAAATTCATAACTTATTCATGCGAGCTCCAAAAATTATGATCTTTATATGGAAATTCATCTAAAATCGAGATGTACAGTTTAAGCTTATGTTTGAGTGCATTTGGTTCTTCTATATTTCATTTGCTTCTTTGTGGCTTCTATAGGAGTCGCTAACGCGACAATTACGTTTCGGTTTCAGAGTCGATTCGGGGGAGGAGCGACCTGAGGACGTGAGGTGGTGATCCGCTGTACGACTACGGAGGACTTGTACCACTACTGTTGGACTTGTACCACTACTGTTGGACTTGTACCACTACTTCCTCGACATCGCAGGTGTCATGGCAGCACCTTTATTTTAGAGAATCCTATTAGACATTGCATGTTTAGAACTGCTGGCGCTTTATAATTATTCCTTTGCTAGTATATGATGCATGATATTGCCTGAGCTATATTTACCTTGTTTGAAGCCCTTTTACCATGCTACCCAGCCTTGCGCTCGCACTTATATATTACCGCCCTTCTGCATGCTTGCATTTATTATCACCATACTTATTATAACTCCACTTCGCATTGTATATGTGGTGCGGGTGGTGAACCCCAGGGAATGGTTTGGCTTGGGATGCCGACTTGTGGTTATGGTGATGAGCGGTGTCTTTGCGTGAGTCTTGGGTGTGTGGTGAGGGTTGAGTCGGCCGGACAGGGGACGACGAGCTTCGGAGCGAGTCTTGCCGAGGGGATACGGCCTGGGTATCCCCGCTTTGTGAGCACTGTGGCGGGTAACTGGTTTGGATTGAGGTGTCCTTGGTGTGAGCTCCTTGGGGTGGAGCCTTGGAAAGGGGGTGCCGTGGCAGCATGGTAAAGATTAGCCCATACAGGGGAGACATCGCTGTATGGCCAATGCCTAAGGACTTGAGGGCTAGTGACCGGATCATTGGACGCTTACTTTCCACTCGCTCTCTAATGGGATGGGAGACGGTCTAACCATCTGGTAGAACGAATGCCATTACATGCTGGAGTAAGCGGATGTGTCGGGAGGTACGGGCCGATAGTGCTCACACCCTCCTTAACCAACATAGTGACCCCGAGGCTGGTACTATGTCTCACGTCTCGGCGGCCGGGTCGAGTGGCGGATGGTATTCGCTCTAGGCTTATGGCGATCGATATCTGCCTAGGTGGGCACACCTATGATGGCTATCTTGTGGAATAGTGAAACCTCTGCAGAGTGTATGGTTGATCGATCGATACATAGCTGACTCGTTGGCTATGGACCAGTCCCGTGTGATGCTTACTTGACTAGGAGAGGAGTTTTCTACTTTTCTTGGGATATGGGTATGTTACATCCGGCCGTGAGCCTGGGAGGCTGCGGGTTGTTGAGGCCTGACGAGAGGGAGTCGTCTTGCCGGCCACGTGAAGCGTGGTGGGGTGTGGTGTGTGGGGTGTGAGGTGTGGTGATGTGTGGATGGGATGGTGGATGGATGTGTGTGTGGGATTTGGGAATGTGTTAAACTTGATTATTATTATTATATATTATACTTGTTGCTACTTCGCATGCGCTAGGATGCAAACCACAGCCAAATATAGGATCGCGGATCCCTTTATTTTCTCTTTTCCACTAAAGCTCATTCGGTGCTTGACCATGGCACGCACACATCCGGCGGTGTGCGGTTTTCTGTGATGTTAGGGTTGAGAGGATTAGAAGGCCTCGTGCACTGCGCTCAAGTTGGAGTTTGAAGCTTGCTTCCGCGTTATTCTTCCACCTTCGCAAGCTGTTCTGGATGTTAGATATACTTTGATTGCGCCAAAGGTGTGGCGTTGTAAATATTAATGTAAACCCTTCTATTTGTACTCGTATTCTCCGAATTCGATGTATGGAATTGATTATCAACTGTTGTATATCATTCTGTGGATTTTCCCTTCGCGGAAAATTGAGGATGTTTCATACAAGTCCTCAACGGTTACTCCAAAATCAACATGTGTTTGTTGCTAGTTTTTAACTCAAATCCTGTTGTAAAAAAAAAACCCCAAATCCGACTGCCAAAAGTATAGTGATAATATTTCATAACCATAGCAAGCTAGACCAAAATTGACAAGTTAAATAAGTTTTTGGTGTTTCAGAGTTATTTTATAGGATATACTTGAAAAATGTGCATGGAAAGAAATATATAGAGTACTTACGAGTTGGTTCAAAAAGTAATTCAGATATTCTCTATTGCAAAAATAGTCTTAAATGTTGAAATATAGTGTACCATTGCGAAGAGCTCATCCAAATAATTCTTCTGGCAAATGGACACAGTTGGGGAACACTACCTCATTGTAGAAACTAGAAAGCAAGGAAGTGATTTCTAAACAACCATTTTAGTCTCGATTGAAACAAGTTAAGCAAAGAAGAAATACCTAAATAAGCCATTTACTCTCACACACTAAAGGTCCCTAGTTCGAACCTGTGCTCAAACACAAATTTATCTTTTTATTTTAAAATATTATTTCATCTTCAAATGTATTTGTTTTCAGTACAGCAACAAATACAAATTCTTTTCTGTGCAGAAACAAATGCACTTTTTTTGCCCTTTTTGCTTTTCAAAATACCATTTCAGGGCTAACACACAATTAACATTTTTTTTCCTTTCTTGCTTTTCAAAATATCATTTCATTTTCAAATGTATTTGTTTCTTGTGCAACAACAAATGCACAATTCTTTCCTTTTTTTGCCTTTTCAAATATCATTTCAGGTCCAAGACACAATTTTAGTTCTTTTTTCCTTTTCTGAAATATCATTTCATTTTAAATGTATCTGTTTTCTGTACAATAACAAATTGCCTATATATGGAATACAGTTAAGTCTTGCCTATGTATGGATTACAGTTAAGTCATAGTTCCATCGTGCAGATGATTTCAGCTCATGTAGCACAGAGCTCCCATTCTTTTCCACATCTACAGTCCCCCAGATATCTCAGATTACTCCATATAAGACCATCAGGATTCAGGACTGGACACCGTGCATGATTCCAGGGAAAACACACTTATCAGATGGCATGTTGATCTGAAGCTTAATGGCACACATCATCACGGATCACAATAAAATCAGATGTTAGTTCAGAGAAAAAACATGCATTCCATTTGCTTCAGGAACACGCGACTTATAACATGGACAATAAAAGCATCAGAATCATAAGATGATTACAATATAAGCTCGTCTTAGTTCCACATGGACCATTCCACTTCCAACACAGAATAACATAATACGATATGCCAAACTAACATCAAACATATTTCAGATCTAACTGATACCGTTTGTAGTAAGTTGAAATCACTACCCTGATACCCTTTGAGCATGAAAATATAAACACCAGACTTATTGAGATCACAATCTCAGTGATAAGAAGTGATCGAAGCATTTAACAGCAGGCAATCTCAGTGACAGCATCACTTCAGACCTGAGGGAAGAGCCACGTTGCAGGTGCAGAGCGACGCTCCCAATGCAAACTTGGTAGAAAGGGCGAGACAATGCCATCTCTCATGTCATAGACCTTGCAAGAATCAGAGGTAGGGCCCCCATGTTCGTACAAGTCATGATCCTCATCATCTTTGACCAGGAAGATAATGTGGTCCCCCTACATCTCCTCTGGAGAGACGCGAATGAACCTGGAGCACCGCCTCCGCAGGAAAAGCACCTGTTTATGGCCAATGGTCGTCACCTTTGTCCACTTTGACTGTTGGAAGTCCGCCCTGAACACCTCAAACTCGAAAACCCCGGATGGAATAAAATGGCCTGCCACTAACCATCTGGGTCCTGTCCTCCCCTTGCCGTATGTCTTCCTATGCACCATCAGCAAGGTGCCATGCGATTCAGATTCGACTAGGTAGAGCATCTCCGGATGTTCATTTCGGCATATGCCTCTAATTGCAGGATATGGAATCGGGATGCCGCTGATAACCTATCGAACTTGACAAATCCATGGATCTCCCGTTCTGTGGTCCACGCTGATGTCCATTGCAAAAAGGCTATGGTCGTCGCCATTGAGGATGTAGAGCTTTCCTTGGTGGAATACCATATCATCACACAGCTCAAACCAGTGATCCACATGTACCGACCACCAGGAGGCTGCCCCCGGCTGGCACACTGCAACCATAGTGCTGAACTGAAACATGATGAACGTGGCGACGAGTTGATGGGAGCAAAATATGGGTTTGTACATAGTAAGCTTCTCGGGGACCCACTCAAGTTCAAGCCATGAGATGAGCCTCTCACCGCGGTGACATGGGGTTCGGAGACGGAGCAGCTGAGGAAGTGTCATGGTGGCGCTGGAGAACGGATCCCTCAAGAAGCAGCCATCCTTGTTTGAGAAGGCCAGCCAGTTGCCGCAGGCATCATCATAGCCTGTGCAGCCGGCGAAGCGGAGCGGCTCGCTCCCAGGTAGAGAGTATGCGGTGCCGTCTGGGAGTGCGAGCAGCGGCCAGGGCAGGGGGAACTCGCGTGCAGCGGCGCGCCACTGCAGGCACACGGCGACGAACCGGACGCGGTCCACGTGTGCTGGCAGGCAGCGCAGGACCAGGCCAGCCAGCTCCAGCGGGATGTCCAACCATAGTGACGACGGCGCCATCGCGTGCGCGGACGCTGCGAAGACAACAGCACAGGGGTCAGGAGTGAGGATACACCACGAACGACAACGAGGGCAGCGCAAGAACGCAGACAATTCGTCAAAGGTGGGATGGGATGCAAGACAAGGAATGGGATGGAGCCGGGGAGTGCAGGCGGGCGAAGGTGGGTTGGAGTACCGGAAATAGTCTACGGTAGTGGAAGAATCGTACTCCTGGCTCCCGCCGGCGTCAGAGGCGGTGGCGGCCGCCGCCGGGCGATGGTGGGGACTGGAGTTGCGGGATTGAATGTGAACAGAACCGAACCGTCCACTTTGTGCTTAGTGGGCTTTTAATAACACAGTGGAGGTGGTGGCGTGGTGCAAACAAATAAAAATAAAAGAACAGTAATTTTTTTAAAAAGTAATTTGTGTGTTTGTTTTTACATATAATTTTTTTCGAAAACATGCTTATGCGCGAATTGGTTTTTACATATAACTTCTACTGCTTATCTCTCGGTAATTATAACTTTCTAAAAAAATTAATTTGTTTTTACATATAACTTAAAAAAGTAATTGTTTTTCACTACTAAATAAAATACCACTCGATGGTCTAGGTGTGCTAGCACATGATGGTTTACATGGTACTATTAAATTATGCATGAAAATTCTAAGAGCAACTCCAACAGATATGTTATCCTTATTAGGTAGGCTATTTATAGATTTTTAGAGAGAAAAAATAAACTCCAACAGATTTGTTATATAATTTTGTAAAATAGCAAACATGACAACCCTGAAATCTCAATGGTCATATATAGCCAGCCATAGCGATTTGCTATCTAACTTTGTAAAATAGCAAGGTTTTCGTAGACCTCTTCTTTTTTAAGAAGTTTTCTATTTTACAAAAAGCTAAATAAGAAAATTTGGCTATTAAGTTTACCCAAGTTATTGGAGTTGCTTAAAAACCAATTGAAAATTGGCATGATAATAATGTACAACTGGTTGTTAAAAAGCTGGTTGTAATATGCGCACTTATGCTATCCCAAAGATTGCCTTCAATATGTACTAGTTCAAAGGTCCTGATATTCACAAAATCATCAAAGATTTTTAACCGTTGACGAACACACTACTTATCACTGAGGAATAATTAGCCAGATTTAAGTACTTCTATTAAGTCCAAGACTCGTATCCAGGTGGATTGCTTAGATAATGGATTAGAACAAATGAGCTGCTCCATAATTTTGCATCATTCTGGAAGAATTTAACTCTCAACTCATATTTTAAACCCAAAGAAATACAGTCAAGAACAAACCAATACGTTAAAGAGGCAATACCTTGAAACTAAACCTTGTTGATGCAAAATTATTCCTCAAAAGGCAATACCTTGAAAGAGGCAATGCATGGGATCATGGCTGTTCGACCCCAAAAGGCTAAAAGAACACTATAAACCTCTCACGTCATAACAAATAATATATACAGACGATTCTGAAGGACCGGAAACGGCGACCAGAGGGGGAGGGTGAATGGGAGCCTCAAAAATTTCTTCTGAAACTTTTAGGTCCTAGGCCCAAACAATCGACCTTAAAATGCGAAACACAAACCGTAGTGATCACGACCCTATTGAGAGAATGGATGTTCCCTAGGAACACAGCGGATCACTACAAAACCAACGCAACAAACCGGAAGCAAATTGGAGACTAAACGGACAAGCTACGGACGAAGAACAGCGTCTCGGATGTACTATCGGTAGTACCGGTAATACTATCGGTAGTACCGGTGCTACTATCGGTAGTACCGGTGTCTAAAAATCAGCAAGAACAGAATCGCGCGAAAATCGCCCGGGACAAGAAAAACTCGATTTCTCAGTCAAATCAACTCCGATTGCCACGAAATTTTTACCATAGGTTCACAAGGCAATAGGGAGGCTACCTCTAAAAGGTCATGTCCCAATTTGACATGAATCAAGAGAAATCGAGAAGGAGATGAAGAAAAGCGTTCTTGCGCACTCGAACACAAATTCGCGTGGATCTTTGATCTCAAGAGGAATCAGGAGATTTCCTTCGGTGGAAACATCACTCTTGTGTCATAGATCGATCCACCGCAAAAAGAACGAGCTCAAACGGTCTCAAAATGAAGGAATCACATGATGAACACAAGAGGCAAAAGAGAGCTCGGACTGTCTGCTGTATACACCTGTTGACTGTCCGAGATCACGAAAACCACAACTTCAACTCAAGAATCACCGACACATGATTAAACCCAGAGGAAACAACAGAGACTAGGTGCTCTGCTTGCCACACACACACTAGTTCGAGTACAAATCGAAGATTTGCAGACCTCTCTCTCACACAGCAACTAGAGGAAGGGAAAGCCTAAAGGAGAAAATGCAAAAAGAAAGAGGTGAAGAGGTGAGGGGGAAGGGAGACCCTCATCCTTTATTTATAGGGGCAAGACTATTTTACATTCCTTCTTTGCCCTTGGATACATGAAGAGCCAAACCACTTAGCCAGGGGCATAAGGGTCCAACTCAGGCTTCTCTTGATCCGACGGCCACCGCGCCTCCTCACCAGTAGCCTTGCTCCCAAACAATCTCCCCGATGCCACCACGTGCCGTCCGTCCGCGTGGGACCTCCACCTCGGTTTTGAGGCACAAACCAGGGAAACCCGCCATCGATGGTTTTGAGGCGAAACCACCAAACCCTCCACGAGTAGCGTTGCCCGTACGCGTCCCCCGCCGTGTACACTTGCGCTTGTCTATGTCCCAGCTATCAGCCACCACGGCTGGCCGCCCGGTTCTCAGGTCCCTCGATCCAAGCCTCACATCCGCCCTTCACCGCACCCGGTCCGTCAGCACGGCACGCCCTACTTGATCTTCACCAACCGTCGACCACCGTCTCCGAGCTCGACACCTGCAAACAACACAAGCCAAGAGACGCCATTGTTTGACACGAAATCGCGTGCCATCGGTTAGCAGAAACACACACACGCCATTGTGTTGGCATGTTGGCAATCACTCATCACAAAAGGTCCACACAATGGTTACGATAAAAACCATGTGTCTGTTGGTATAAATTAAGTGCAACTAAAATATGAAGGATTCCGCAAGCGCCTGAGAACTTACCATTGTAGCATTTTACCGGAGTAAACCAGGTATCGTTATTTATATTTTACCACGGGGAAGCAAGGGTTAAAGAATCGATAATTCACCATCATGTATCTACTAACTTAGTAAACCAACTAGACTAAAGCGGGGGTAAATGATATATATGTAAGATAATATAAATAATAAAGCACACATGAGAATTCTATGATAAATGAGTAGCTAGTTAAATTGAGAGGACAATGGGAGAGATCAAGGTTCCTAACTACTTCTCTAATACTTTGGTTCAAGGATAACGAGGTAATGGTTAGATATAGCGATCACACAATAGCACTTTGGAGCAGCAGGTCCTTTCCAACTCTCGAAGAAGACTGGGTAAAGAGTAGTTGGGAGAAGGCTGCCAGCTCTATGAAACACCAACCCGAACGTGGTGGAATACGAAGGCCCGACGTAGCCGTCACCTGCAGGGCTACCACAACTATCCGTGGGATTGGGCGCAACCTCGGGTAACCTATAGTCTAGACACCATGCCTACACTATCGATTACTACTCTAATTACTTAAGATAACTAGAGCACTCAATACGAGCGAAGATCCCATGCCAAGGTATAACAACTATACTAATCATACATATGAAGGCATAAAGTAGATAGAGAAGATGAATATATAAAGCGTAAGTCTCGTAAAGAATAGATACAACGACATACCAAATCTCGAAGACTTCTCCGGAGCTGGAGCGCAGCTCCGCTCTCCCTAACTCTCATCTAGATCTAATCTACTACATTGGAAAGTCTAGCTCGAATTCTCTAGAGAAGAGAAGTCATCCATTCAAGGGACGCCTCTACAACTCGATCCCACCGGAGATAATGAATTAGGGTTTAAGGGATGCCTCCTCCGGGGGCCGGGGGCCCCGTTTATATAGCCCTCTAGGATGCACCACGGCCCTCGGATCAAACCGACCTAAACGGACGATTATTATTCATCCTCAAAGGCGGTGGAACAGGATCCGCGAGGCCGACACCGATTGGCCGAGGTGCCCGGTCGGCCGCCCAAGGGGGAGTCGGCCGACTCTCCACCGAGCCCGTTCGGGCTCCCGTTTGGTCCAGAGCCTTCTCGAACCCTCCAGTTACAGAATTTTCACCGGTTCCCGATTATCTCTATGTAAACCCGACATGTGGGCCTTCCTTGGGTATTTTCAGGTGACACCTGCGAAAACGGACATTCACCAAAACTCGTGGAATTCTATCGTATAACCCCTATATATAGTTGGTGAACATATTTTAGTCCTTTCTCATGTCTAGTTGACGATAAAAATTGGCACTTAACGACCGTCAACAACTCCCCCAAGCTTTCCTTTTGCTCGTCCCTGAGCAAAGATAAACTCGTGTGGATCGGGAGTTGCTACAATGCTTTCACGCCTCAAAAGAACACATGCGTTCAAACAAGAACTCTCCTCGGATTAGAGTGAACTATTCGACTCAAAACTTACTCATATTACCTTTCATCATGGGGCTTGTAACCATCACTTGGGTCTTGAGCAGTTGAAAGACAGAACGGTCAAGTCAAGCGCTATGTTTCTCGCTCTTTGATCATCTATTATTCTGGACTTTTTGCAAGATTTTCAAATAAAACTCAGAGTTCCTTGTATGAACCTTTCAGGTCTCTCATTTGTGGTATTTTTGGATCCTCTCCAAGGCATGTGCGTAGCGTATGCCTTCCCTTCTTCTTTCAGAATATGTGGTATTTATGGAACTAAGGCATAGTGGAAAGAGCCTTCTCTCTCTCACCCTACTTCTAATAGGCTTATGTGGAGCTCATAGGTGGGGAGACACTCAAACTCACTTGCATATATTGCACAGTTAAGACATGGATCCAATAGGAACTAAAATAATAATAAAGTCATATGTGCATGTGAGAGAGGAAATGAAATGAATGATAAGATGATGATAGGATGATGATGGTGATAGGAAAAATGATTATGAGGGGTACTCAACTGGTGAACATCTACTTCTATACTTGCTCCTTTGGGGATAACATGACTCCCTTTATTTGGAAACCTTGAAACTTCTTGAAAGGAAGGACTTGGCTACTCTTTTCTTTTCTCTTTTTTTTTCTTTTTCTTTTTTTTTTAGAGAAAACCAATCCTCTCGAAACGAACTTTAGCAACGGGGAGTGTATAACTTGAAATGATAACGATTTGGAGCTTTTATGTAGGCAAATGGAACAGCGATGATTATTTCTAGATGTTCACTCCCGGGATAGGAGTAGAACCTTTTGGATGAAGTGAAATGAATGGAGTATGTGTATGTGGATGGATGGATGGATGGATGCGTACTCCCGGGGTAAGAGCAGCATAGGTGCGTATCTCCGGGTAGAGACAACACAATATGTGGGGGAATGCGTATTCCCGGGGTAGGAAAGATAAGTGCGTATCTCCAGAGTAGAGATAGCACAATATGTGGTGGATATGGATCTGTATGCAGGTGGTACCTCTAAAGACAGAAGTAGCACATAATGAATATAACATTTATAAAATGGGTGCATGCTTCTGATGACAGAAGTAGCATAGATCAATGGATGGAGAGCACATAGTATTGACTTTAACTGCATGACTGATTCCTTATGGGTCCACAGCATAACCACACTCAATGCCTATAAAGACTATACTCAAGCCTACAATATGATCTATATAAACAGATGGGTTTTCCTAGTCTAGTAAGCATGAATATATGGCTGTGGTAGGAATTTGAACTCTAATCATAAAGGAACTCATCATGCAGAAATTTAATATTTTCAAAGATAAATTTTCCAGAACTCTAGTATCTCTAGGAACAAGATGGACAGCAGCTCAAAACCTTCCCATATCATACCCGTCAACCACCTAGACTTAGATCAAGTGTTTGCTACCCACAAGTTTCGGGTTCGAGCGAATCTTAAATCTAAACAAGTTGTGTCCAAAACTCGGGAGAGTGCAAGGTTGAAAACTAGGTACTTGAAAGGAATTATGGCGAGCAACTATTCATCATCTCCATGTAGAGTTTATTCTAGGGATCACTTTAAAGACAGTTAATAAGAGCTCTCCAAAAGTAGAAAAGATAAATAAGGAAATCTTTACTCGGGTTTCTAAGGTTATGCATCTTTTTTAGTTGTTTTAACAAAGCAAGCTCTATGAATAAATAGATAAGTTGGAACACTTAGCTTGATACACGGGGATGCTCTCCCCCAAGCCGGATGTTGACATAGTCTGCGGATATTGCCGACGAGCGGTGAAGGAGTTCTAGTCTTCCGGAGTTTCATGGATAGTTGCTTTGTTGGAGGCAGCGTTCAATTGTTGAGGGCAGCACTTCAACGAGACTGGACATCCTTCAATGCGTTAGCTCTTCTTGATCCTTTATGTTCGGTGAAGCTCAAATAGACAACAAAGCTTGTGGAACTGATTAAGCGTTAGTGATAAAAACCTCTAAGCCTTGGATGTCTAGAACCTTCTTAACACATAAAATCTTTTTAGCGGGATCTTTAATATTTTTACAATTTTATATTTTATGGTATGTAGACGAAAAATGCAACTAAGATGAAAACTTATTTTTATGCCACCACAAAGGATATCTTTGTGAGTCAGTCGCACCATAAAATTATTCACATGGGGCTTAACATTTTCTAGATGTAATGCATGACAAAATTATTTTCTTTTCTAATGCGGATGCAACAAAGCAAATATGCAACAAGAATTGATTATGCAAAAATTAAATATGCTAAAGTAAAGACTTATGCAATGCTGAAATGGGAAATATGAATAACTACCAAGTTACCTCCTTGGCGAAGGTTCGGTGTTTTAAGTCCTCGAATAGGACTTCTTGTCATGTTCAATCCTTCGGTGCATCATTTGTTCTCAAAGGTAGAGACCTTGGGAACTACACCTCTTGAGATGGTAACTCGAGGAAGATTTCACCCATATTATTTCCTTGTCCGATGGTCGAAGTGAAGCTTTAATTGTGAAGCGGCAAAAGATCTTGTTTTAGTGTGTATGTTGCGGTTCGAACTTTCACTTTGGAGCGGCTTGTGATGAAGAGTGGATGCTTCTAGTGGTCCTTTCTAGACCTTGCGCTCCACTTATTGTTTCTTCTCTCGAGAGGATTAGTGGACAACACATACCCGAAGAAATATAATAACGGGGTAGATTTGTCATAGAGCTAAGGTCATATTCCATGCTACAAAAAAGATTGGGTTGAAAATTTTAATTAGCATAGAACATCTACTCACCATTACTTCTTTTCTTAAGGATTTATTTTACTTTGTCTTAAGTTTGATTCGTGTGTATGACATCTATAGAAAACAACCAAACTTATAGAGAGGAAGTAATTGTGAGTAGGGATTGCAAACCAGTGTGCCAGAGCGACGAGGGCTTGAGAAGAGGAAGAGCATTGTTGGATCATTATTAGAGGAGTCGGCGGCCTTCCTCCCCCAAGCTTGTTGTTGCTCGTCACTGGAAGCCAAGTGTGTGTGTTGAATCATCCCTCGAAGTGTGTTGTAATAACTCCACGTCTTTAGACATTGTCTATCCTCTGTTCTTAAGTCTGTCGAAGAGGGCTCTTGATTCTAAGTCTGTTGAGCAAAGATCTCTCCTTGGCATTCTTCTTTTCGTTGGACTATCCAATCCAGGACAGACAGTTGCATGATCTTCTTTTGTCGACCATTCTTGATTTTTGCTGAGTCTTGGTTGACTAATTGATGTTCATTGGAGATGTAGACTCGAATTCTTCCTTGAAGGTCTTTTTCTTCTAGCGGCATGGCGAAGAGTTGCAGTTAATGATACGCCATCCGTCTTGATGATCAAGGAAGGAGCTTCTTTAGTATTTGTATGCAGACTTCATCTCCAATGGCTTAGGGACATCATCTTGCAACCATGGTCATGGTCCTTCAAGGCTTGGTCGGTGGTCAACCCTTGATTGATGATTGGTTGACACAAGGATGCATGCTTATCATGCCATCCTTGTCCTTCTTTGCCAATGTGCAAGATGGTGTCTTCACTCTTCGGGAACAATGAGAGCAGGTCTTTGATTGGCTAAAATGAGATGAGTTGCACCCTGCTCCTCATTGGCATCCTAGCTCGAGTTTTGGGCTCAATGCTATGATGTCCTCAAGGTTGCTCATAGCTTGTCGCCTTGATCCACTTCTTTGAGTGAGTTCAAGATGTTGGATAGGCACATCGTAGATTCTTTCAATTCATCCTTGGACGATGAATGAGTTGTGTCTTTTGTGCGAAGTTATTGGAGTTCATCATATGCCTTGCTTCATCTATGAAGTGAGTTCATCTCTTGACTTACCCAAATTGGATTTGAGAGTTTTCTGCAGGGGTTAGTCCAACAAAATAACCAATATCTACTAAAACATAATTTTAGCTCAATAACCAAACTAGACTCATGTCTAATTTAATTAAGGAAGGCTATTTAACCTAAGCACTATGCTTAATTTAAAAGCCAATGGAAGTATTTCGAGTACTTCCAAACCAAAGCATGCTTTAGCAAACAAAGGTAGCATGAAAGCATTATAGAGAGTTACTTAAACAGAGATGACAGAGCATGATCATGGTGAGGATTTTTTTTTTCTTTTAGATGCAAATGGCATGGATGAATGCAAGAAACAAAACATGCAATGGATTGAGCAAATATCAAAGAATAGAGTGGATGCATGAATTCTTAAAAGTAAACAGGTAGTGAGATGCAAGAAGTTAAAAAGATAACTACTCATCAATTTTAAAGTCCATGAGCAAGACTATCTCACCTTTCTTGATCATACTTACCATGACTCACATGATGAAATATTGTGAGTGGTGCAGCATCTATGTTCGTCACTTGTGATGTGATTTGAAATTCTTGTGACGACGACCTTTTCTACATTCTGTGAGGTGGCAGGGTTCCAATGTTGATGAATGTTGAATGTTGGGGGACCCCGGGCTCTTCATTGTATTGTGGAAACTTGTCGGAAGGTCGAAACAACATCTTTTGTCCCGTCTATTCCACACTCAACGGAACAAGGGGTAATCCTACTAAAGCTAGTGATACACCAAATTAGCGAGATATCAAGATCATTATCAAAATCTTAACACCGATTGCTTCCCCGGCAACGGAGCCAAAAATGCTTGTTGGTATAAATTAAGTGCAACTAAAATATGAAGGATTCCGCAAGCGCACGTAACTTACCATTGTAGCATTTTACCGGAGTAAACCGGGTATCGTTATTTATATTTTACCACGGGAAGCAAGGGTTAAAGAATCTGATAATTCACCATCATGTATCTACTAACTTAGTAAACCAACTAGACTAAAGCGAGGGGTAAATGATATATATGTAAGATAATATAAATAATAAAGCACACATGAGAATTCTATGATAAATGAGTAGCTAGTTAAAGTGAGAGGACAACGGGAGAGATCAAGGTTCCTAACTACTTCTCTAATACTTTGTTTCAAGGATAACAGGTAATGGTTAGATATAGCAATCACACAATAGCACTTTGGAGCAGCAGGTCCTTTCCAACTCTTGAAGAAGACTGGGTAAAGAGTAGTTGGGAGAAGGCTGCCGAAAGCTCTACGAAAGACCAACCCGAACGTGGTGGAATACGAAGGCCTGACAGAGCTGTCACCTCTGGGGCTACCACAACTATCCATGGGATTGGGCGCAACCTCAGGTAACCTATAGTCTAGACACCATGCCTACACTATCGATTACTACTCTAATTACTTAAGATAACTAGAGCACTCAATACGAGCGAAGATCCCATGCCAAGGTATAACAACTATACTAATCATACATATGAAGGCATAAAGTAGATAGAGAAGATGAATATATAAAGCGTAAGTCTCATAAAGAATAGATACAACGACATACCAAATCTCTGAAGACTTCTCCAGAACTGGAGCGCAGCTCCGCTCTCCCTAACTCTCATCTAGATCTAATCTACTACATTGGTAAGTCTAGCTCTAATTCTCTAGAGAAGAGAAGTCATCCATTCAAGGGACGCCTCTACAACTCTGATCCCGCTGGGAGATAATGAATTAGGGTTTAAGGGATGCCTCCTCCGGGGGCCGGGGGCCCTGTTTATATAGCCCACTAGGATGCACCACGGCCCTCGGATCAAACCGACCTAAACGGACGATTATTATTCATCCTCAAAGGCGGTGGAACGGGGATCCGCGAGGCCGACACGATTGGCCGAGGTGCCCGGTCGGCCGCCCAAGGGGGAGTCGGCCGACTCTCCACCGAGCCCGTTCGGGCTCCCGTTTGGTCCAGAGCCTTCTCGAACCTTCCGGATTACAGAATTTTCACCGGTTCCCGATTATCTCTATGTAAACCCGACATGTGGGCCTTCCTTGGGTATTTTCACCGACACCTGCGAAAACGGACATTCACCAAAACTCGTGGAATTCTATCGTATAACCCCTATATATAGTTGGTGAACATATTTTAGTCCTTTCTCATGTCTAGTTGACGATAAAAATTGGCACTTAACGACCGTCAACAGTGTCCTCAATCTCCCCCTTGATGAGTGCATTGTCAACATCAACACAAACCAGAGACAACTCATCCAAATAACCAAGAGCCAAAGAAAAGCAGAAAACGGGTCATTTGAAGTGAGCAAAGCAAGATCACAACTTGGTCCCCAAAGATATGGGCAACGGCTCGACGCGACCAAGAAAACCAAAGCTAGCCCTCAAGAAGAGGCAAAAGGCTCAACACCACTAGCAAAGCACAGAACACCTGGAAAGCGGCTAGACCCTCAAGAAGAGGCAACAGATCAACACATCTAGCAAAGGAAGGCAATTCAAAACAGCTAGACCCTAAAGAAAAGGCAACGGCTCAACACATCTAGCAAAGAAAAGCAATTCAAAACCGTTTGGAGTGCAACTCCCCCTTGACAAATGCATCCTCACAAATAAACTCTCTGGATTTGTGGATATTTCTCTCCCTTGTTGGCAAATGCACTTATCAAGATCAAAGCAAAAGAGACTGCAACTCCCCCTCAAAACATGCCATGAAAGAGATGCAAAAATGCAGAGCTTCAAAAGTATAGCAATCCGAGTACATAGATGCTCTAGCAAGTATGGCAAGTGTATAGCAACAAGCACAAGGCAAATTCAATGCTCGAACGATCAAGTGAAACAAAATATGATACATAAGCATTTTTGGATCAGTTTTAACCATTTCCATAAAAATAGGGGTTCACCATCAAGTTTAGCACATAGCAAACATAAGCTGAAAGCCAACCCGACTCTAACCTGTGCACCCCAAAGGACTATCTCATGCATTTGCCTTGTCAAAGGCCCACCAGTCCCTTATGCTTGGTCTCTTGCCACACGGTCACGTAGGCACTTGCCAGTCCCTTATGCACTCAGTTGTTTCTTTTCCCTTGTTTTTCCTTGTTTTAGTTGTTTTTTTTAATGACCATAAAAAGAGTCTTTCTATTATTACCACAAGGTCACGTAGGTGCTTAACCAGTCAAGTAAACAAAGCATGAGCCATAGTCGCTTAGCGTACACAGAGTAGAATAAGGGACTTCACAATCCTGTGCATGCTAAGGACCAAACTAGATGGTGAACATTTTTAAGGTTCATCATGTATTAATCAAGTTCACATACTGAAAAGCGGGCTTAGCTCATAACATGTAACAAGTGATCAAAAGGAGCCTAAGCTGCAAGCACCATTATGTATAAACAAGGCATACTAGCAGGAGCATAGATGTAATCAAAACTGCTATAGTCATGAAGCTCAACAAAAGTACTATGATACATGATGAAATGTAGTATGATACAAAAGAACAAAAAGAAAGCCAAAGAACCAAAAGCAAAAGAGAAAGCCAAAGAACACTATACATCAAGATACAGCTACCCAACTCTAAAAAGGGTAGCAAACGCCCAACTCCACTCTCAAGTGAGCAAACTAGGTTTGGTCGAGGGGCTTTGTGAAAATATCTGCGAGCTGGTCGTGGGTTCGATTGGGCTGAAGGTCTATGTCTCCTTTCTCTTGGTGGTCTCTCAGGAAATGATAGCGGATCTCAATGTGCTTGGTTTTTGAGTGGAGTACTGAGTTTTTGGCAACGCTTATGGCACTGGTGCTGTCATAGAAAAGAGGCACTCTACTGAAGTTTAACCCATAATCCTTCAAAGTAGCAACTATCCAAGGCAGCTGAGAGCAACAAGCAGCGGCAGCGACATACTCAGCCTCAGAAGTGGATTGAGAAATAGAAGACTGCTTACGAGAAGACCAAGAGATCAAAGACGAACCTAAAAACTCACAAGTACCCGAAGTAGACTTCGTCTTGACTCGATCATCCATATAATCGGCATCAGAATAACCCAAAAGAGAGAGAGTCGAAGAGGTCGAGTACCAAAGACCAAGCTCAGGTGTGAAGTGTAGGTCCCGTAAGATGCGTTTGATGGCCTGCCGATGCGAAGTGCACGGTGAAGACTGGAAGCGTGCGCGGTGAAGACTGGAAGCGTGCGCCGAGAGGCAGACCGCAAACTGGATGTCGGGCCTCGTCACCGTCAAGTACAGTAGTGACCCGATCATGCTGTGGTACTCTTTCTGGTCCACGACTTCACCTTTCGAGTCACCGTCCAACGCTGTCGTGGTCGACATGGGAGTTTGAAGTGGCTTGGCATCACCCATGTCGAAGCGCTTCAGCAGATCCTTCGTGTACTTGCCTTGGTGTACAAATGTCCTGTCTCAGGTTTGCTTGATTTGCAACCCGAGAAAGAACGTCAGCTCGCCCATCATGCTCATCTCGAACTCCCTGCTCATCATATCTGAAAACTTTGCAATAAGAGCATGTGAAGAGCCACCAAAAATGATGTGATCGACATAAATCTGCACCAAGAGAGTGTCATTTCCATGCCTGAGGAGAAACAAGGTTTTGTCGACCGACCCCATGGTAAAACCCTTGCCCAACAAAAAGGACTTCAGTCGCTCATACCATGCTCTCGAGGCTTGTTTGAGACCATACAGGGCTTTGTGAAGTTTATAGACATAGTCGGGATGCTTGGGATTTTCAAAACCTGGGGGTTGCCTCACATACACCTCCTCATCTATGAACCCATTCGAAATGCACTCTTTACATCCATCGATACGCCTTGAACCCTTTCGAAGCCGCAAAGGCCGGAAAGATCCTAATGGCTTCTAAACGTGCAACGGAGCAAAGGTTTCCTCATAATCTATCCCCTCTTTACGGCAATACCCCCGAGCAACCAACCTAGCCTTGTTTCTCACCACAACCCCATCCTCACTCGCTTGTTTTTGAACACCCACTTGGTTCCTATGGGATGACACGAGGTGGAGGTGGCACTAAAACCCACACTTGGTTTCTCTCAAAGTTCTCAAGCTCCTCATGCATAGCATTGACCCAATCTGGATTAGTTAATGCCTCAACCACTTCCTTGGGCTCAAAA
This sequence comes from Themeda triandra, assembly GCA_018135685.1. Classification (NCBI taxonomy): domain Eukaryota; kingdom Viridiplantae; phylum Streptophyta; class Magnoliopsida; order Poales; family Poaceae; genus Themeda; species Themeda triandra. The sequence goes on along the minus strand of JAENPR010000146.1, from coordinate 933,401 downwards.
TCAGCAACAAAAGCAGAATGTGCAAAGTGTGAAATCTCATAAGATCTGTTGCGAGTGACGCGCTCATTTATGTTACCAATCATGGTTGAAGGAGGATGGCGATGCTGAATGTGCCGAGGTGCTTCCCTTGATGAAGTCGCCTCCCCCTCAACAGCAGCTGGAGCTCCCTCAGGTGTAGCTGGTGCAAGTTGAGGAGCCTGGTCGTACGGCCCCCAAGTGGTAGAAGGAGTGGGAGTGGAGCCGTCAACCGAAGTAGTCGTCGTAGGGTCAACTGGGGCAGCCGGTGGAATCGGCTCGGGATCACCCCAATCGGCATCGTCCTGCTCCTCCTCCACAAAAATGCTCTCATTCATCTCCTCATCACCTGCATGCTCAAAAACAGGAGAGGAACAAGGTGCGGTCTCGTCGAAGGTAACTTCACAAGTCTCCATGACACGGTTAGTTTCAAGGTTAAGTACTCGATAAGCATGCAAATGAGATGCATAACCAAGAAAAATCCCGTCTGAAGATCTTGATTCAAATTTGTCCAAGTTTCCCTTCTTCAAGATGAAGCACTTGCAACCAAACACCCGAAAATGGCTCACTTTAGGCAACCAGCCAAACCGCAACTCATAAGAAGTCTTCTTCGTGAAAGCTCGAAGGAAAATGTGGTTTGAAACGTGACAAGCCATGTTGATTGCTTCAGCCCAATAGTGCCTAGGAGTCCTATGCTCATCAAGCATCGTCCTGGCCATCTCAACAAGGGTCCGATTCTTGCGCTCAACAATCCCATTTTGCTGTGGGACATACAGCGAGGAAAACTGATGTTCAAGACCTATAGATGAGCAGAAGGTCTCAAAATGAGTATTTTTGAATTCAGTGCCATTGTCACTGCGGATAGCTCACATGGCATGCTTTGGTAACTCATTTTGCAACCTTAAGATCAGGTTATCAACATGAGTGAAAAACTCATCTTTACTCTCCATGAAAAAGACCCACGAATAGTGAGAAAAGTCATCAACCATGACCAACACGTACCACTTGCCACCATCTGACCGGACCCAAGCTGGACCTACAGTGTCCATATGTGAAAGCTCATCGGGCCCCTTGGTCATCACCTGGTTCATGGGAGGATGAGAAGCTGCAATCATCTTCCCATGATGGCACGGGTGACAAACAAGATCCTTCCCAAACTTGAGCTTGGACAATCCTCGGATTAGATCAAGTGAGCTCAATCTTTCAAGCAAGTCGAAACTCAAATGACCAAGTCTACGATGCCACTTCCAGAGCTCAGAGGAGCAACTTGCCACCAAACAATGAGAAAGACCAAAAGATCGAGAAAAATCAGCTCGAAACACTTTCCCAAAAGGCACAATCTTGCAAACGAGGTTTTCCTGAGCATCAAGAACACGACAAAGTCTGGGCTTAAAACGAACCTTAAAACCATCATCAAGAAGCTACGAGATAGAAAGCAAATTGAAGTGCAAATTTGACACCAAAGCCACATCCTTAAGCTTCAGACGAATGGACCCACGTGAGAGCACTTTACCCTTGCTGTTATCCCCAAATGTAATGTACTCACTACACTTCATTTGGGTAAGGCTGGAGAACCACTTTGAGTTTTTGGTCATGTGACGAGAGCAACCAGAATCAATGAGCCACGTGTTCTCCAGCCCTTCATCCTGCATCAATAATGAGACATGGGATGAGCAAATGATCCAACACTGGGGTTAGTAAACTGAGGAGAAAACCAGTGTTGGCTCATTCGCCCACGAGAAGTATTAGCAAAAGCACCATACATGCCATGTCTCATTTGAGTGGAGCGATCACCACGATGAGGAAAACGTGGTCTGCTCAACCTGTAAGACTGAAAGCCACGGTCATGAGATCCAAGGTCATAAGGAGGGCCTGAACCCCATCGGGCACGACCACCTCGTGGTCTCACACCTTGAGGCCTAGGTCCTTGAGATGTTGCACCTCTTGGCCTAGCACTGTGCCTCTGAAAACGTGGAGCAAACACACCATGAGTAGAGTTATGGAAAAGCTCATACTCATGCCGCTCATCTCTCTTCCTCCAAAAACAAAACTCAAACAAGCGACCATCATGGTGACAATAAGCACAGTGATACACCTCTCTCTTGGGTGGTGGTTGACTCACTCTCTTATGGGTATGGTTCACTCTTTGGGTTTGCTTTTTCTTTGGAGGGGGTTTAATAGAGATGTCGGGAAGTGTGTCAAGTGAGTTCCTTAGGTGGTTTGGTTTTGGAGTCCACACTTGCTTTGGAGGTGGAGCTTTGGGAGGTTCCTCAAACACACCATTTCTCACATCGGGCTTGTTAGGCTGTGGTGGAGTGATTTTGATCAACTTGGGGGTAGTGGAAGGCTTGGTGGATTTCTCAGATGCACTCATACCACTGTGATCACCAACCTTGCTAAAAATATTTTCACCCTTCCCACCTGTAGCAAAGCCAAATCCTGTTGTGTCAGTTCCCCTCTTGAACTGACTCATCAGCATGCCAAGTTGCGGCTCACTGCAAGACAACCAACTAAGCATTGACCGAAGATTTGTGATTTCTTCTTTGGCCCTTTTCTTATCATGCCTACAAGAGTTCAGTTCAAGCTCCAAAGCCTCACAACAAGCACATGTAACACCCTAAAATTTGCATGGATTTAAAATAGTTAAAATGATTTAATTAAGATTTTGTGTGGGCATTAAACCTAGGCCAAACATTAATTTTTATGAAATATAAAATCTTGGGTCGGTCAAGAAGCATCTCGTGCATCATGCTTTGCTTTGCATAATTTTTGTTGTGATGATTGGTTTTGGTTTGAATTCAAAATGGATTGAAAATCTATTTCAAAATTCCATTTGAGAAGGTTCAAATAAAAAGAAAAAGGGTTTTCACTTCTCTCCTAAGCCATCCTTGGCTTTTGGCCCGAGCCGGCCCAACCGGCTCTCGCTTTGGCGCCACTCCCCTCCTCTCGGCCGTAAGCCTTTTCTTTTCCTTCGGCCCAGCTTGGATTGGCCACTCCTCTTTCTTTCTCTACTGGGCCGACGGCCACCTTCTCCCATCGCCGGCCCACTGGCCTCCTTCTCCCTCCTTTTCGTTTTCAGCAGCGCGGGCCCGCTCCACTCTCTTGGGCCGCGAAGAGGGGCAAAGCCCATCAAGCCGAGCCCACAGCGAAGCGCCGCCACTTTCCTTTTTCTCCAGCTGATGCCACGACCCCACCGGTCAGCTGCTCCTTTCTCCTGTTCGTGTCCGAAGTGGACACCGCTGCCAGAGGCCGACGCGGCTACGTCTCCCCTCCGCTCCGCGTGCTGCTCACGCAAGCCGCGTCATAAATAGCGCGTGCCACGGCCGCCTCGCTCCCTATCGATGCCCTAGAGCAAACTCGCAACCGCCTAAACCCTAGCTCGCAGCGCCGCCGCAAGCTTCCGCCACCGCCGCCTTCGAATCCGCCGACCCGCTGCACTAACTCTGCCATTGGCAAGTCGCCGGGTTTCTTTTCATCCTCGTGAACTCGCCAAGTCGTCTTTTGCTCGATTTCATGCTCAATTGACCTCACGGTGCCTCACCAGATTTTACAGAGCGACGCCGTCCGCTGGAGCTTGCCTTCCGCCGTGCACCAGCCGCCTCGACCCTTCTTTTCGATGTTGGTGAGATCCCCAAGTCCTCATCTTTCTTTTGCATCTAGTCCCGAGTCGTTTGGTGCACCAGAGCCCGTTTTTCAGATTCGCCGGCGACCTCGGCTCGCCGCCGGCCATTTCCGTCGCTGGGGCAGTCTTCTTCTCCGGCGAGCACCCCCCAGCTATTCCCATGTTCTAATCTCGGCCGTCCAAATCAGGTCTGAAGGATCAGATTAGCCCGTACCCCTTCGGGTGTACGTTTTGCAGAAAACCCCCTCTATTTTATCCAATTCTATTAAGAGTCCCTAGCCACGTGTATAATTCCGATTTCGAGATTTATTTTATTTCAAAATAGTTCCAATTATTTACGGATTTGCCACTGATTTCAAATGCCTATAACTTCGTCGTTTTAGCTCCAAATTGAGTCGTTCAAGATGCGTTAGAATCGTCATATCGAGACCTATCTGTTAGTATCACTTTTAGATCTATTTGTAGCTTTTGAATTTTGAGTTTGAATTAAATTCAATTATTTTATAATAGGAAACTTGTAAAACCCATAACCTTTCCGTTATAGCTCCGATTTTGGTGATCTTTACGTCTATGTGATCGTAGTGACAAGTAGAGTAATCTTATGAGCTTTCCTTTTCTATTTTATTCTGTTTGGTTTATTGTTCTAATAGAAAGTATTTATTTGCCTTGTGTATGTATGCTCGGATGTTTGTGTGTTGCTACTTGTCGGTTTTAATTGAGTTCAGACGGTGAGGGTTTCGTTGAAGGCCCGGATTTCTTTGGGGACCAGAAGAAACAATAGGAGCTAGAGGATCAAGGCAAGTATAGTAGGACCATCCTTGTGTCCTATTCACCATTACACTAAATTCATATGCAGGTGCCCTTTGTCACCCTATTTAGGATTCCCTAGTCTTGTTTACTTGTTACCTTGTGAACTCGGGTTATTGCATATGGGTAGTGATGCTAGTACTTATAAACATGATCTTCTAACTTGACTAATGAATTATGCAACAATCTTAAAAGATGATTTTTAGCAACTTGGAATCTAGGGGGTTAAGGTGAATGGCTGTTTCCATTCACTTGATGTTCCCCCTCCTTAAGGACTTATCTATACGTGATCATACGGGATTTCACATGCCACTGTGAGGGCTATATGGCTCTGGCACTAGTGCATTCAAGAGACCTTTTCTAGCTTGTGAGAGGGATGGTCGAATTGGGTATAGGGCTTTCTCTGTCCTATGTGTATAGCTGGGAAAGAATATGCCATATGGAAGAGGGGTTCTATATCCGATGACTAAGCAACCCTTGCTTGTTAGATGAACTTTTGGGTGGCTTTATAGTGAGACCCTGCTTACTCACCTTGGAAGTGTGTTTGGGGAGTCATGACCCCTAGCAAATGGGAATCATGACTCACAGGTAAAGGGTACACCTCTGCGCAGAGTTAAATCGATTTATCGTCCGTGCCCACGGTTAGGGCAGCTCTGAGACATTGCAGAATAGATGACCATTGTTTATTAATGCTTATTGTTAATATTGATGTTAATTATATTCTTTAATCATGTTTACCTAATCATGTGGTTATGGGAACACTACCTTGATGCTAAATGCTAAAACATAACATACACTAAAAGCTACTGCAGTATAACTGTGTCTACCATTTGAGCCTCATGAACCCCCTACTATGCTTGCTAAGTACGAAAGTGCTTACACTTGTTTTATTTCATTACTTGGAAAATCCTGAATGGGTAACAGATTTGGATTTGATTGAGAGCTATCGTCAAGACTACAAAGCTTGATTCAACCAGTCAACTTGTCCCTGTGTTGGAGCTTCCGCGTCGAGAGTCTTTATAGTATTTATCTACTCATGTTTGAGACTATGTGATTCATTCGTTATGTAATAAACTCTGTGATGATACCTTTATACAATTTATCAACTTATGTGAGTGACTTCCGGTTATTCACATAAGGTTTGGATGCATCTTATTTTTGTCCTTAAAAATGAGGTGTGACAGATTGGTATCAGAGCCAGGTTGACTGTAGGACGCAAGCCTAGTTAGAATGGTCATTTTTAGTTTTCCTTGCTTCATCTAATTCTTTCTTTCCATCTTGATCTTATTAATTGCTAAAATTTTTATGCTATCCTATCTTAATTTCTTGTGAAAAACTTGTCTCTAATCTAATTCAATCAATTTTGTAGATGACTCGTGCCCGCAAGACCGCTCGCATTACCACTTTGCGGATACTTTCCACCCCGAGCAGTGTATGAGCCACAAGAGCCCAAAGATGGTGCAGTGTCTGAATGGGACAGTGAGGATGACAGAGATGTTCACCCAGCACCTGTGCAGTCGCCATTCTACCCGTCATCTCCTACTCCTGAGGTCGAAGAAGAAGAAGAGGATCTACAAGAAGTGGTGCCTCCTGAGGTCAAAGAAGAAGAAGAAGAGGATCCAGAAGAAGTGGTGCCAGTGATCGACATCAGTAGTGATGAGGAAGAAGAAGTCCAAGAGAACGTTGCACAAGATGGTGGGTAGCCTCAATCACCTTCCCATGGAAGCTCACCTTCGCATGGAAGCTCTGGCAGTGGAGGAGATCAAAACCCTCCAATGGGATGGTTCACTAGAGTTCACTACCCTGAAATCATCCACACTAACTTCCATCATCGCCTGGTGGGACTGCTCCTCAACCACTACTCAGATTGGGAAGCCTCTCAGCTGTACACTTGTACAGAGTACTATCATCCCCTGCAAGACACCTACTGGAAGACGAGTGTGGTCATCACCTCAAAGACAGGGGTAGGAAGCATGGCTATGATGGAGTTTACTCACATTACACATTGTGCTACCATAAATCAAAGCATTAATGAAGCCGCCATGGAAGCTTGGGTGTTCCTTCGAGGTTATCATCCTCAGAATGACAACAACCATTATCTACCCATTGGGAATCAAGAAGGTAGTGGTTGGATTATGGAGGACACCGGGAGCTTGATGGAACCCGCCACTCGGCAGGTGGCTGATTATGCTTTCGATGTGATGCAAAAGTGTGATCGTCTACGCTGTGAGCTGCGTCTCATTCAGAAGGCTTTCAGGAAGATGCAAAAGGAGGAAGATGATCAAAGGGAAGCCAGGGGTGAAGCAAGAATCTATGACAAGTTTGAAGCCCCACCACAGCCATAGGACCAGGATTGTCCTATTTATCAAAGTCGCTAGAATCGTTAGTCTAGTCTAGTAAGAGTCTTTTGTGCAAGTGAACTTTGGTGTGCTCGTTGAGTTGTCTTTATGCTTTTGAGTGATTTGGATTTTTGTAATGAGTGCTGGAAAGTTTTGGGCCTGTCCATAACAATCCTTAGTTAAACATATTAGTATTTGGGGTCTTTAATAAAGGTATTTTGGGTCAATCTCAAATCTGTCCTTTGCTGAAATTTCTGAGCAGTCTTCAATGTTTCCATTATATCTCAAAATTGGCTACCGAAAATCTGGTGAAAATTTTATGGCAATAACTAGACCTCTGTACCTTTCCAATGCTGCAAAAAGCACGTTAAAATCTTTTCTGAGTTGGGAGAACCATTGGTCACAATTTGAGGGTTCTGTGCAGCCTGGAAGTCAGAAACAGTTTCTGTTGTGTCCTCTTTTTGGCAATCTTAATCACCTAATCTGTAAAAATGTTCTGAATAAAAGTTTTAGCTAACTTCATAAGCTTTCCAACCATATAAAGTTTGTCAGAATTGGATGTCTGGAACTTCAGATATGACTGTTGTACTGATCTGTTGCAATTGCACCTCGTCCAGAAAATTTCAGAATCATTATCTAATGGCAGAATTATAGTCTTGGGTTTATCTAAGATGTCCTTCATGTGAATTGGAATGTAGATGCCACCAAGGAGAGGTAACCGCAACAATGCCGGAGGCAACAACCCACCACCCATGACTCCAGAGCAGGTGATGGCCATGCAAGGACAGCTGATGCAGACAATGATGGCTTACTTCCAGAATCAGAACAACCAACCTGCAGGAGGGTGTGGAGGTATAAACTCCATATACCCCCACGGCCTAGTTTGGGCCGACATGCTATCGCCAGGCCGGCCCATCAAGCTTCAAGACCGATCGGCTCAGGCTGGTCGGACAGCTTAAAACAGGCAAGAATATCGAAGACCGACAAGGAGGACAAGACCTAGGCGAGATAGGAAAGTTTAGACTTGTAAAGTATGTAAACTTAGTACCGGATAGGCTAGTTCCGACTTGTAACCTTGCTCCCGTGATATATAAGGAGAGCAAGGACCCCCGTGCGGAAGGACGAGAATCGGCATAATGCACGGACTCATACATCCACATCATAATCGAAACAGAGAGCAGGACTAGGGTTTTACGCATCTTTGCGGCCTGAACCTGGGTAAACCTCGTGTGATTGCTCCCTGTTTACGTCTTGCTCGCAATCTCGTGCGCCTTCCTCCAATCCATTACCGGTCAGGGCATACCCCTGGTCGGACTATCGCCGATATTTCATCGACAGAGGGCCACAACCCAATCACCCTCCTAGAGACAAACGCAAGGAGTTCATGTATGGACATCCGCCATTCTTCTCTCATCCTATCCAACCTCTGGACACGGATGATTGGGTGCGTGCTGTGGAGAAGCAATTGGAGCTTGCGCAATGCAATGACCAGGAGAAAGTGCTCTTTGCATCTGGACAACTGCAGGGGGCAACACAAACATGGTGGGATTCCTATAGAGCTTCTCATCCCCATAATGCTCCTGCTATCACTTGGGATGAGTTTGTCAGGGATTTCAAGGCTCACCATATTCCAGAAGGGCTAATTGAAGAGAAGCAGGAGGAGTTCAGGAATCTCAAACTGGGAAACATGACCATGAGCGAGTATCATAACAAGTTCAATGAGCTTGCTCGCTATGCACCAAATGAAGTGAGGGAAGAAGCTAACAAGAGGCGTCACTTCCTCAATGGGATCTACTATGAGCTCAGGCTGCAGTTGGCTGGTCAGAAGCATGCCAATTTCCAGGAGTTGGTGAATAGCGCTATTGTGCTTGACAATATGCACAGGGATAAGGATCGGAAGAGAAGGATGGAGGGACAAGGATATGGAAGCAACACTCGCTCCCGTTCCAACTATCAGGGTTACCAGCAGAGGTATCAAGGACCAGTGAGTCAGTGGAACCGTGGTCAGAACCAGCAGGGCAATCGGTTCCAGCAGCGCCAGCAGTATGGGGCTCAGCAGCAGAATGGGAACCAGCGCCCATAGCAGCAGCAAGGCAACCAAACACCTCATCTAAGTGCACCCAACAACACTCCTATCAAGAGTTCTCCTGGCACTCCTCAAGTGTGCTATCGTTGTGGTCAGCCTGGGCATTATGCTAATGCCTGTCCTCAGGGAGCGAATAGGCAGAATCAGCAGACACCTCAGAGGAATGGAAGCAACCAGAAGTCGACACTCAACTCCGGAAGGGTGAATCATGTGGCTCCAGAGACCGTTCCTAATATTCTAGAAATTCCAGAAGTTATGTTGGGTACGTTCAGCATAAACTCTATCACTGCTATAGTACTTTTTGATTCTGGAGCTTCGCATACCTTTATTTCTCAAGCATTCATTAGAGATCATAAAATACTAGTAGTAGCCATGAGAAACCAAATGCTAGTAAATTCACCGGGTGGAGGTATTCCTGCAAGTTATTATTGCCCCGCCATAAGTCTTACTTTAAGGGGTGTAGACTTTCCAGTCAGTCCTATTGTGTTGAAGTCCTCTGGCATTGACATGATTCTGGGTTTGGACTGGATGAAGAAGCACCATGTGGTGATACAGTGTAAGGAGAAGGTTATGGTTCTGACAACACCTAAAGGAGATCATATCAGTGTTGAGGTAGTGGAGAAAGAACCCACAGCTGTCGTGAATCTATTAGAAGAAGATGACAACCCTCAAGATCATGTCGTGGGAGAGTTTCCAGATGTTTTCCCTGATGATTTGCCAGGTATGCCACCTGACCATGACATTGAGTTTATTATTGAGTTATTACCTGGTACTGCACCTATAGCTAAGCATCCATATAGAATGGGGGTTGATGAATTAGAAGAACTTAAGAAACAGTTGAAGGAGTTGCTGGATAAAGGTTTCATACGTCCTATTGCATCTCCATGGGGCGCTCCGGTGATCTTTGTGGACAAGAAAGATGGAACTCAGCGAATGTGTGTTGACTATCGCTCTCTCAATGAAGTTACCATCAAGAACAAGTACCCGTTGCCTAGAATCGAAGATTTGTTTGATCAACTCAGAGGTGCGTGTGTGTTCTCTAAGATCGATCTACGTTTCGGCTATCATCAGTTGAAGATTCGTAATACAGACATACCCAAGACTGCTTTCACCATGAGGTATGGGTTGTATGAGTATACTGTTATGTCTCTTGGGTTGACCAATGCCCCTGCCTACTTCATGTACATAATGAACAAAGTGTTCATGGAGTATCTTGACAAGTTCATGGTGGTTTTCATCGATGATATTCTGGTGTATTCCAAGAATGAAGAGGAGCATGCTGAGCATCGGAGGTTAGTTCTACAGAAGCCGAGGGTACATTAGTTGTATGCTAAGAAGAGTAAGTGTGAATTCTGGTTTAAAGAAGTTTCTTTTCTGGGTCATGTTATTTCCAATGGAGGTGTAGCAGTGGATCCAAAGAAGGTGAAGGATGTTCTAGATTGGCAACCGCCGGTTGATGTGAATCAGATTCGCAGGTTTCTTGGTATGGCTGGTTACTATAGAAGATTTATTGAAGGATTCTCCAAACTAGCTAAACCCATGACATCCCTGCTAGAGAAGAACACTAAGTTTGTATGGTCAGATAAGTGTCAAGCTAGCTTTGAAAAGTTAAAAGAGAAGTTGACTACAGCCCTTGTGTTGACATTTCCAGATCTGAGCAAGAAATTCTCTATCTATTGCGATGCATCACGTCTTGGTTTGGGTTGTGTTCTAATGCAAGAGGGTAGAGTTGTTGCTTATGCATCAAGGCAATTGAGAAAGGATGAGTTAAACTATCCCACTCATGACTTAGAGTTAGCAGCTGTGGTTCATGCATTGAAGATCTGGAGACACTATCTGATTGGGCACAAGTGTGATATCTACACTGATCACAAAAGCTTGAAGTACATTTTCACTCAGTTAGATCTGAATCTACGACAGCGTCGTTGGTTGGAGTTGATCAAGGATTATGATCTAGAAGTGCATTATCACCCTAGAAAGGTGAATGTCGTAGCCAATGCCCTTAGTAGGAAGAGCTACAGTGAGCCTCGGACGACACCAGTGACTGATGCGTTGTGTGCAGAATTCAATCATCTGAATCTTGGTATTGCCACTAATGCTATGGAGATAGAAGTGACACCTACTTTGGAGCAAGAGATACGCAAGGGTCAGCTAGAAGATGAGAAGCTAAGAGAAATAGCAGAGAATGTAGTGCTTGGAAAGGTGCCTGGTTTCCACTTAGATGAGAATGGTACACCATGGTTTGGGAAAAGGATATGTGTGCCTGAGGTGAAGTCTATTAGAGATGCAATTCTGCGAGAAGCTCATGAATCAGCCTACTCTATTCATCCTGGAAGTACCAAGATGTACCTAGATATGAAGGAGAAGTATTGGTGGTATGGTTTGAAGAGAGATGTTGCAGAATATGTAGCTCTGTGTGACACGTGCCAACATGTGAAGGCTGAACATCAGAGACCAGCTGGATTGTTGCAACCAATGAAGATACCTGAATGGAAGTGGGAAGAAGTTGGAATGGACTTTATAGTGGGTTTGCCACGGACTAAAAAGGGCTATGACTCAATATGGGTGATAGTTGATCGGCTAACCAAGGTAGCACACTTCATACCTATTAAGACAACATATACTGGTCCGCAGTTAGCCGAGCTATATATGGAAAGGATTGTATGTTTGCATGGAGTTCCAAAGAAGATTGTGTCAGATAGGGGTACTCAGTTTACGTCTCATTTTTGGAAGGCAGTTCATAGTGCCTTGGGGAAGGTTACAAGGAGTCGGATCATCAAGATGCTGAAGGTTCAGTGGAATCGGTATTCAGAGGCAGAGGCAACTTGGGAAAGAGAAGAGGAATTGAAGAAGGCATATCCATGGTTCTTTGAGTAAGCAGCTCAAATCTTGAGGACGAGATTCTTTTAAGGGGGGTAGATTTGTAACACCCTAAAATTTGCATGGATTTTAAAATAGTTAAAATGATTTAATTAAGCTTTTGTGTGGGCATTAAACCTAGGCCAAACATTAATTTTTACGAAATATAAAATCTTGGGTAGGTCAAGAAGCATCTCTGTGCATCATGCTACTTTTTGCATAATTTTTGTTGTGATGATTGGTTTTGGTTTGAATTCAAAATGGATTGAAAATCTATTTCAAAATTCCATTTGAAAAGGTTCAAATAAAAGGAAAAAGGGTTTTCACTTCTCTCCTAAGCCATCCTTGCCTTTTGGCCCGAGCCGGCCCAACCAGCTCTGCTGGCCTGGCGCCACTCCCCTCCTCTCTGGCCGCAGGCCTTTTCTTTTTCTTTCGGCCCAGCTCGGATTGGCCACTCCCCTTTCTTTCTCTACTGGGCCGATGGCCACCTTCTCCCATCGCCGGCCCACTGGCCTCCTCCTCCCTCCTTTTCGTTTTCAGCAGCGTGGGCCCGCTCCACTCTCTTGGGCCACGAAGAGGGGCAAAGCCCATCAAGCCAAGCCCGCAGCGAAGCGCCGCCACTTTCCTTTTTCTCCCGCTGAGGCTGTGACCCCACCAGTCAGCTGCTCCTTTCTCCTCCTATTCGTGTCCGAAGTGGACACCGCCGGCAGAGGCAGACGCGCCTACGTCTCCCCTCCACTCCGTGTGCTGCTCACGCAAGCCGCATCATAAATAGCGCGTGTTGCGGCCGCCTCGCTCCCTATCAACACCCTAGCACAAGCTCGCAGCCGCCTAAACCCTAGCTCGCAGCGCCGCCGCAAGCTTCTGCCACCGCCGCCTTCGAATCCGCCGACCCGCTGCCCTAACTCTACCATTGGCAACTCGCCGAGTCGTCTTTTGCTCGATTTCATGCTCAAGTGACCTCACGGTGCCTCATCGGATTTTGCAGAGCATTGCCGTCCGCCAGAGCTTGCCTTCCGCCATCCACCAGCCGCCTCGACCCTTCTTTTCAACGTTGGTGAGATCCCCAAGTCCTCATCTTTCTTTTGCATCTAGTCCCGAGTCGTTTGGTGCACCAGAGCCCATTTTTCAGATTCGCCGGCGACCTCGGCTCATCGTCGGGGCAGTCTTCTTCTCCGGCGAGCACCCCCCACCTATTCCCATGTTCTAATCTCGACTGTCCAAATCAGATCCGAAGGATCAGATTAGCCCCGTACCCCTTCGGGTGTCCATTTTGGAGAAAACCCCCTCTATTTTATCCTATTCTTAAGAGTCCCCGGCCACCCGTATACTTCCGATTTCCAGATTTTTTTATTTCAAAATAGTTCCAGTTATTTACGGATTTGCCACTGATTTCAAATGCCTATAACTTCGTCGTTTTAGCTCTAAATTGAGTCATTCAAGATGCGTTAGAATCGTCATCTCGAGACCTATCTGTTAGTATCACTTTTAGATCTATTTGCAACTTTTGAATTCTGAGTTTGAATTAAATTCAATTATTTTATAATAGGAAACTTGTAAAACTCATAACCTCTCCGTTATAGCTCCAATTTTGGTGATCTTTACGTCTATGTGATCGTAGTGACGAGTAGAGTAATCTTATGAGCTTTTCTTTTCTATTTTATTCTGTTTGGTGTACTATTCTAATAGAAAGTATTTGTTTGCCTTGTGTATGTATGCTCGGATGTTTGTGTGTTGCTGCTTGTCGGTTGCAATTGAGTTCAGACGGTGAGGGTTTCGTTGAAGGCCCGGATTTCTTTGGAGACCAGCAGGAACCACAGGAGCTAGAGGATCAAGGCAAGTATAGTAGGACCATCCTTGTGCCCTATTGACCATTACACTAAATTCATATGCATGTGTCCTTTGTCACCCTATGTAGGATTCCCTAGTCTTGTTTACTTGTTACCTTGTGAACTCGGGTTATTGCATATGGGTAGTGATGCTAGTGCTTATAAACATGATCTTGTAACTTGATTAATGAATTATGCAACAATCTTAAAAGATGATTTTTAGCAACTTGGAATCTAGGGGGTTAAGGTGAATGGCTGTTTCCATTCACTTGATGTTCCCCCTCCTTAAGGACTTATCTGTACGTGATCATATGGGATTTAATGTGCCACTATGAGGGCTACATGGCTCTGGCTCTAATACATTCAACAGACCTTTTCTAGCTTGTGAAAGGGAGGGCCGAATTGGGTATAGGGCTTTCTCTGTCCTATGTGTATAGCTAGGAAAGAATGTGCCATATGGAAGAGGGGTTCTATACCCAATGACTAAGCAACCCTTGCTTGTTAGATGAACTTTTGGGTGGCTTTATAGTGAGACCCTGCTTACTCACCTTGGAAGTGTGTTTGGGGAGTCATGACCCCTAGCAAATGGGAATCACGACTCACAGGTAAAGGGTACACCTCTGCGCAGAGTTAAATCGATTTATCGTCCGTGCCCACGGTTAGGGCGGCCCTGAGACATTGCAGAATAGATGACCACTGTTTATTAATGCTTATTGTTAATATTGATGTTAATTGTATTCTTTAATCATGTTTACCTAATCATGTGGTTACGGGAACACTACCTTGATGCTAAATGCTAAAACATGACATACACTAAAAGCTACTGCAGTATAACCGTGTCTACCATTTGAGCCTCATGAACCCCCTACTATGCTTGCTAAGTACGAAAGTGCTTACACTTATTTTATTTCATTACTTGGAAAATCCTGGATGGGTAACAGATTTGGATTGGATTGAGAGCTATCGCCAAGACTACTAAGCTTGAGTCAACCAGTCAACTTGTCCCTATGTTGGAGCTTCCACATCGAGAGTCTTTATAGTATTTATCTACTCATGTTTGAAACTATGTGATTCATTCATTATGTAATAAACTCTGTGATGATACCTTTATACAATTTGTCAGCTTATGTGAGTGACTTCCGGGGATTCACATAAGGTTTGGATGCATCTTATTTTTGTCCTTGAAAATGAGGTGTGACAGCACATCTAGTAACATGGCTAGATTTCTCAAGTAAAGCAATCCTAGAAGTTTTCTCATCTAGAGCAGACTGTAACTCAGCACAAGACTTGCAAAGACTCACAGAAGCAAGCTTAGCCTTAACCTCATCAAGCTCATCTACTAAAGCCACATACTTAGATTGCACATCAGCAAGGTTAGCCATATGAATAGCACAAGCATCACATTCAGACTCATCAGAGATAGCTACGGACCCCTTAACAAACTCAAGCTCTTTGACTGCAAGCCCCTACTTAGCCTTAAACTCTTTTCTCTCACGAGCAGCAAGTCTAAGCAGTCTATCTTGACTAAGCAAAGCATCACCCATGGACTCTAGCTCAGCAGTAAGAGACTCAAGATTTTGTTCTACCTTGGGATCGGGGTCGACGTTCTTCTCAGTGCTTGTGGTAGACTCATCGAGTGCCATGGTGCAGTAGCCTCCAAGCTTGGAGTCGATGAAGAAGCACAACCTGTTGAACCTGTTCTTGACCTTCCGCTCGGCCTCATCATCGCCTGGGGGTGAGCCGCTGTCGGAGTCATCGTCGAGGTCACTGAGCGATGCGAGGAAAGCTCGCTGCTTCACCTCATGCTTCTCCAGGTACTTCTTCTTGATGGCCTCCTTGTCGAATCCTCCCTTGTACTTGTACTTGTACTTGTGGGAAGAGGACTTGTGCTTGTCCTTGTGCTTGCCGTAGTCGTTCTTGTTGTAGGAGTTCTTGTTGGCCTTGGGGCAGTTGGCGATGTAGTGGTCGGGATCTCCACACCCGAAGCAGCCTTGCTTGGTGATGCCACACCGGCGATTCAAACGGTTGTTGTGAAACCATGAGAACCGGCTGATCACCAAAGCGAGCTCGTCGTCCCCAAGAGCCTCCATCTGCTCCTCTGTAGCTGAGACCAAAGATGACTAGGCAAGAGACAATTGTGAAGGGTTAGCCGAAAAACTTGAACCTCCTGTACTTGAGACCAAAGCCATGGTAGGGGTAGACGGATTTCTAATCCTCGCCTGTGTCTGGTGGTCAATCTCAGTAGACTTGAGCTTACTAAATAGCTCATCCACAGTGAGAGTCTCATAGCTGGGCGATTCGATGATTGCCGAGACTTTCACTTCCCAAACTCTCCGATCAAGAGCATATAGAAGCTTCAGAGCTTTTTGATGATCGTCATAGGGCATCTGAGGGTTGTTTGCCCTCATCTTGTTCACGATGGTCTGAAAGCGAGTGAACAAAGAATCGATCGATTCACCATCAGTTTGAACAAAGTTCTCATACTCTCTCTTGTGTGTCTCATAGAGTCTGGTATTGACATGGGCAGTACCCTCATGATAGCTCTGCAGTCTAGACCAGATCTCTCGAGCAGTTGCACAATCAGAAACACACTCAAATTCTTGCAAAGAGAAAGCAGAGAACAAAATAGTTCTGGCAGTATTGTTCGCCTTGTGTTGGTCGATCTGTGCTTGGTCAACACGGGCAACAAGTACCACGTAGTCCGCATTCTCACAGATCTTCCAAACACGCAAATCAATCCCTTGGAGATGCGCCGACATGCATATCTTCTAATAGGGATAGTTCGTGCCATCGAAGTGCGGTGGCCTGCCAAGCCCACGGTTCTCCATAATGTCGCCTTCGGGGATCATGGATCGATTAAGGTGAAGTAATCCTTAACCGGCTCCGATACCAATTGAAGGACCGGAAACGGCAACCAGAGAGGGGGGGTGAATGGGAGCCTCAAAAATTTCTTTTGAAACTTTTAGGTCCTAGGCCCAAACAATCAACCCCAAAATGCGATACACAAACCGTAGTGATCACGACCCTATTGAGAGGATGGATGTTCCCTAGGAACACAGCGGATCACTACAAAACCAACGCAACAAACCGGAAGCAAATCGGAGACTAAACGGACAAGCTACGAACGAAGAACAGCGTCTCGGATGTACTATCGGTAGTACCGGTAATACTATCGGTAGTACCGGTAATGTGCTACCGGTAGTAACGGTGCTACTATCGGTAGTACCGGTGTCTAAAAATCAGCACAAACAGAATCGCGCGGAAATCGCCCGGGACAACCAAAACTCGATTTCTCAGTCAAATCAACTCCGATTGCCACGAAATTTTTACCATAGGTTCACAAGGCAATAGGGAGACTACCTCTAAAAGGTCATGGCCCAATTTGACACGAATCAAGAGAAATCGAGAAGGAGATGAAGAAAAGCGTTCTTGCACACTCGAACACAAATTCGCGTGGATCTTTGATCTCAAGAGGAATCAGGAGATTTTCTTCAGTGTAAACATCACTCTTGTGTTATAGATCGATCCACCGCAAAAATAACGAGCTTAAATGGTCTCAAAACGAAGAAATCACACGATGAACACAAGAGGCAAAAGAGAGCTCGGACTGTCTGCTGTATACACCTGCTGACTGTCCGAGATCACGAAAACCACAACTTCAACTCAAGAATCATAGACACATGATTAAACCCGAAGGAAACAACAGAGACTAGGTGCTCTGCTTGCCACACACACACTGCTTCGAGTACAAATTGAAGATTTACAGACCTCTCTCTCACACAGCAACTAGAGGAAGGGAAAGCCTAAAGGAGAAAATGCAAAAAGAAAGAGGTGAAGAGGTGAGGGGGAAGGGAGACCCTCATCCTTTATTTATAGGGGCAAGACTATTTTATATTCCTTCTTTGTCCTTGGATACAGGAAGAGCCAAACCACTTAGCCAGGGGCATAAGAGTCCAACTCAGGCTTCTCTTGATCCGACGGCCACCGCGCCTCCTCACCGGTAGCCTTGCTCCCAAGCAATCTCCCCGATGCCGCCACGTGCCGTCCGTCCGCATAGGACCTCCACCCTGGTTTTGAGGCACAAACCAGGGAAACCCGCCATCGATGGTTTTGAGGCGAAACCACCAAACCCTCCGCGAGTAGCGCTACCCGTACACGTCCCCTGCCGTGTACACTTGCGCTTGTCGATGTCCCAGCTATCAGCCACCACGGCCGGCCGCCCGGTTCTCAGGTCCCTCGATCCAAGCCTCACGTCCGCCCTTCACAGCACCCGGTCCGTTAGCACGGCACGCCCTACTTGATCTTCACCAACCGTCGATCAACGTCTCTGAGCTCGACACCTGCAAACAACACAAGCCAAGAGACACCATTGTTTGACACGAAACCGCGTGCCATCGGTTAGCAGAAACACACACACGCCATTGTGTTGGCATGTTGGCAATCACTCATCACAAAAGGTCCACACAATGGTTATGGTAAAAACCATGTGTCCTCAGATTCAACATAACGATGGTTAAGATCGATCATATTAAACAGCTTGCTACCTCCCCAACTAGAGACACCACTACGGGTGCCAAGCTCACAGAATAGGTCCATAGCAGCAGATAGCAATGCCAAAAGATCCATCAGAGATGTTCACAGACTAATAATGGCACAATCAACACATAGTCACACCATACTTCGACTAGACAGGTACTGATACGCTTAGCTTCTGTTATCATCAGAGACCACTAAACATACTACGAGGATAAGATAAGTTGGTTCGACAAATTTAACACCTAGCCCAGCAACAGCTTGGCTTCAGTTATGAGGGAAGAGCCAAGTCCCAAACACCATGCGATGCTTCCATGACACCATTGGCAGTGGGGTGGATACTTTGCTGTCCGTCATGCTGTAAACACTGCAGGAACCCAGTGTACCATACCCACCACAATCCTTGTCATCATTTTCCAGGAAGAAGATGCAATCCCCTGGCAACGCATTATGAGAAACACAAACAGACCTGCTGCATCGCCGGCGTAGAAACAAAACCTCATTGTTCCCAATTGTCGTCACCTTCAGCCACTTTGACTGACTGAGGTTAGCTTTAAACACCTCAAACTCATCGTGTTCAACTGCATCTGCTGCATTCACATCAGTAAATGGGTAGCGCAACAGCCGCAACTTCCTCAACACCAGCAGCAACACACCACATGATTCAACAAGATAGGCCCTCTCTCGACAATGGAGAAAAGATATGACCGAATGTGGACTGAGGA
This sequence comes from Themeda triandra, assembly GCA_018135685.1. NCBI lineage: Eukaryota > Viridiplantae > Streptophyta > Magnoliopsida > Poales > Poaceae > Themeda > Themeda triandra. Next base: position 914,586 of record JAENPR010000146.1, on the reverse strand, counting down.
TGACCTTTCCCATCTGAGAAATCCATGGATCAGCTCTGTGGTCCATGCTGACATTGACGGTGACAAGTGCTTTGTGGAGGTCTAGGGCATATAGCCTGCCTTGATAGAATGCCATGTCAAATAAGTTTTCACAGTGATTGTCCAAACATACAGACCACCACGAGGTGGTCTGTGCCTGGCACACAACAATCCGTTTGCGTCCTTTGAACTGGACTGTTGCTATAATGAAATCTGGTGAACAAAGACACAATTTCCACTCCTTTGTGCACTTCTCCAAAATTTGACTCCAAACTGCTCTGCCGTCCCTGCCCACCCGGAGGGCTCGGACGCGGGAAAGAGGTGGAAGTGTTAGAGAAAGGATCCCTCAGGAAGAAGCCCTCTTCACTTGAAAACACCAACCAGTCGCCACAAGCGTCTGTGTACCCCTGTTGGGTGACAACCGGGACCTGGGCACCCCGTCCCGCCGAAACGACGAGTTGTCGATTCGGTTGACCTAACCGAATCGGCCGCCGGGTCAATTCGGCCCGTTAAACCGGCCGATGGGCGGTGAACGGACGTTTCGGTTTGCTAACCGAAGAGTGCCAAGGGCGATTCGGTCGAGTACGCTATCTGACAGGTTGATTGATGGGTTAGCCACCCGGGCGCCAGGACAATGAAGCACCTGAGCGTGAGGGGCTTCGGTGCCTTTGCCGAATCGGCACCAGGTGGCCGATGATGTGTTTTACCTGTGCAGGGACAGGACGCCGCTGCTCTTGTGAAGATTGCTCGCTGCCTGGTGGGCCTGGAGTTGTCGGCCATTCGGACTGCAACCCGGAAAAGCACCAAGAAGATTGTTACGCCCCCGCTACCTACCCACGCGAGAAATCAGGAGAAGCGGCTCAAGGGCATTATAGTTATGTAAATGCCTACGGGCTCCTGTAAATACGGCCCTGATGGGACTGTAAAGGGGGATCGGAATACAATGAAATGCATTGAGCTTGTGTTTTGTTCATCTTGTGTTCTGTATGCCATTTCGTAGTGATATTCAGCATTTCTCATTGAGTATATTCGGGTTTACTATCGGAGGGGGTTCTAAGATTCTGCCTTAGAACAACATTGGCGCCCACCGTGGTTGTCGCCGAACATACCATGGCTCCGAAAGGCAAGGCGAAGACAGGTGCAGGGTCATCCAAGGAACCTGTAGTCACAGATTCGGTTACACCCACCGAAGGTCTACAGCAGTCCGGTACTTTGCAATCGGGAGTATCTACTCAGCAAGCCGAAGGTGCGGTGGCACCAGCATCGACCAACGACGCAGCGGTCCAGTACAATCAAGAGGGCGGCACAAGTGAACTTGGTGCACTAGGAGGTGCGCTTCCGGAGGCCCGCATAACCGAAGACCCGAAGAAGAAGAAACCGAAGAGCCCGAGGGATCGGACGTGCAAAACGCCCGGCTCGAAGCGGTTAGAAGAGCGTACGCAAGGTGAATGCCACTGAAGCATCGCGATCGGTTGCGAGCCCAAACGGCGACACAAAACCGAATGCGGCAACCCAAGAGGCAATCAACCAAGCAAGAGAAGAAGCGAGAGAAACTAGAAAGGGAAATTCGGATCCTCCGATCATCCTCGGGAAGAATCGGGGAGAAAGATGTTATCATCTTGGGAGAAAAATCACGAAGCGAAATAGCCGAAGCAATAGACTTGGCATCCCCATTATCACTGGAAATCCAAAGATGTCCTTGGCCACCGGGTTACGGACCGAAGTTGCCAAGTTTCAATGGGCAGTCCAACCCGAGAAGATTTATTACAAGTTATGAAGCATGTGTCCATTCGGCTGGCGGCAACGACATGATCCTCGCAAAATCGTTGGTCATGGCTTTAACAGATGTAGCATACGACTGGTTCGTGTCCCAACGACCGTTGTCAGTCACTTCATGGCATCAGGTGAAGGCGGACCTGCTCGCCACCTTTCAAGGGTTCCAAACAGACAAGAAAACAACGGCGGATCTCATGAATGCGATTTCCCGGCCGGACGACGAATCACCGTCAAAATACCTGGAGAGGATAATTCAGTTGAAAGCTCGGCTACCGAATGTGTCAGACGATATTGTCATCACCGCGGCGATCAAGGGACTGAAGATAGGGCCCTGCGCTCAAGCCATGTCTGGTGTACCACCAACAACAATCAAGCAGTTGTTTGATCAGATGCGCCAGTTCGCTAGATCGAGAGGAAGATTTAGTGCAACGGAAGGCAACAAGGTATAACATCAAGCAAGCATCACCCAAGTCCAACCAACCGAATCAGCAAATTCAGCGAGAAGAATGAGCCAAAGTCCACCGCCGTGAACAATGTGCGGGAAGACTCAACCCCGAACCAGGCCGAATCAAACCAAAAACTTTGGTAACCGGGCGAGGGCGGTAGAGGTTCCGGCGGGGCGCGGAGGGGCGAGAGCGGAGGCCAGCCCAGAACACAGTATTGTGTCGTGTGTGGCGAGGACAAGGGCCATACAACAAAAGAGTGCAAATATACCCAGCTAGCAAAGGAGCAGCGGGAAAAGGACGAAGCAGCCAAACCGAATGAGGCAGGAAAGCACGTTTATCACACCATGGCACCTCCTCAGCAAGTATTTCACCATCCGGCTTTCACCCAGGTACCATGTAACCTGCCGCCGGCGCAGGTATACCAGCAACCGATGGCGTGGCCGATGCCCCATGCGGCGCAATATCACCAACCTATGCCAATGCACAATCAGGCATTTCAGGCAGCCGCATCATCTTCAGCCACGATTGATCAGCACGCGGCAAGCGGCGGTCGGCGAACCCGAAACTTCAAGAGAGCTGCAAATAGTCAACACGGTCGCACCAACTAACATGATGAACTCCAGCGGGCATATCTACGCCATCACGGGTGGATCCAACTTGGAGCACGATAACAAGAGGGCCAGACGTGATTTTGTCAAGAGAGTATTGACCATCTCGCCAAAAACACCGATAGCACACCCTGCTTGGAAGACAACCCCTATCACCTTTTCGGAATCCGACTTCAGGGTGAAGGACTTCCCACACTGTGATGCCTTGGTAGTTACAGCGTATGTTGGAGGATATACCCTCCACAACATTACGATCGACAACGCGGTTCGCGAGACATACTCTTCACCAAGGCATTTGACGGTATGAAACTAGACCGAAAAACACTTGACCAGGCAGGGAACCCCCTATTCAGTTTCGGTGGAAGGAGAATAGACGTGATTGGCAAGAAAACAATCACGGTTGCGTTTAGCGAGGATACAAAAGTCAGAGCGGAAGAAATCGCATTCGATATAGTCGACATTGACTACCCGTATACAGCCATTTTCGGCAGAGGTATCATCAGCAAATTCGACATGGTGATTCGGCAAACTCACCTCTGTATGAAAATACCTTCACCCACCGGCATCATTTCGGTATTCGGAGATCAGATTTCAGCAAGGAGAATCGATGGGAAACCCATACCAGGATACAGCATGGTGCACGAGGTGAAATCCAAACTCAAACAGAAGGAACAGGAAGACCAAAGTAACAACAAAGAGCCAAAGGCGCTCCCTGCAAAAGAAACAATTCGGGTGTCTTTGAGCCCGAATCGGCCTGACGAATGCGTCAATATCGGCGCAAGTTTGCGTCAGGGTGAAGCCTCAAGATTGACGGAATTCCTGTTGGAAAACCGAGACGTGTTTGCTTGGTCAACACGCGATCTGCAGGGAGTAGACCGAAGCCTTGCAAAGACACGGCTGAACGTGAACAGTCGGCCCGGCCTAGAAAGCGAAGCTCCGCAAAATATCGAGGCGAAAGAGCGGCGCGGCAGCCCGAAATACGAGAGAGGCTTTTGGATGCCGACGTAATCAGAAAAGTGCGGTACCCCGAATGGCTAGCAAACGTGGCCATGGTAAAGAAGAAGAATGGCAAATGGCGAATGTGCATTGATTTCACCGACCTCAACAAGCATTGCCCGAAGGACCCATATCCATTGCCCAGGATAGATAAATTGGTGGACATTGCGGCTGGTTGTGAGATAATGAGTTTGCTTGACTGTTTTTCGGGCTATCATCAGATATGGCTCGACCCGGAAGACCAGGAAAAGACAAGCTTCATCACACCAGACGGCACTTTTTGTTACAAGAGAATGCCCGAAGGGCTAAGGAACGCCGGACCGACTTTCTCCAGGTTAACGGACGAAATATTCCGGGAGCAGAAGAAGAAGAACAATCTCGTTTCCTATGTGGACGACATTGTGGTAAAGAGCGACCAAAGAGACGCACACATCGATGATCTCAGAGAAACATTCGCAAATCTACGCTCAAGTGGCCTCAAACTTAACCCCGACAAGTGTGTATTCGGTATCAACAAAGGGAAGCTACTCGGTTATCTTGTCTCCGCCAGAGGTATAGAAGCCAATCCAGAAAAGATTGCAGCCATCGCAAACATGGCGCCGCCTCAAAACAGGAAGCAGGTGCAGAAACTCACAGGGAGAATTGCAGCCTTGAGTAGGTTCATATCAAGATCAGCCGAAAGGGGATTACCATTTTTCGAGCACTTCGGAATGCATCGACTTTCGGTTGGGGACACGAACAACGCAAGCTTTCGAGGAACTCAAGAAGTATCTCACTAGACTCACCACTCTTGTCGAAGCCAACATCCGGAGCAACTGCGATATTATATCTAGCGAAACGGCGCCGGCGCGATAAGCGCGCGCATTGATTGAGGAGAAGGAATACGAGGGGAAAATGCAGCGGTTCCCCATCTACTTCGTCTCGAAGCCCTTTCGGGTGCTAAGGTGAATTACACGAGCTGGAAAAGATTGCATACACGGTAGTGATGGCTTCCGAAAGCTCAAGCACTATTTCCAAGCACACCCGATTCGGGTCTTGTCATCTCGGCCCACTGGAATCTTTATTTCGCAACACCGAAGCAATAGGCCGAATCGGCAAGTGGGCGGCAGGCTGAATGAATACATAATATCATTTGAGCACGAGATCAACCATCAAGTCACGGGTGTTAGCGAGACTTCATAGCGATCGGACACCGAATGCGGATGACTCCACAAAGCGGTTTGATGAACCCGAATGGACCGTACACGGCGACGGGTCGTGGTGTTCGACGGGCGGGAATATCGGCCATGCGACACCACCGAATGGGCCAAGAATACGGTACGCGGCTAGATTGCGGTTCCTCACCACGAACAACACGGCCGAATACGAAGCGATGCTGGCTGGGGTTCTGGCTCGAGCACTCGGAGTCCGACGTTGTGTGATTCGGTCTGGTTCACAGATAGTGGTCGGCCACGTCCAAAAAGAATACACAGCAAAGGACCCCGAGCTAGCCACATACCTGGCCACCGTAAGGAGAATGGAGAAATATTTCATAGGTTTCACCCTGAAGTATATTCCAAGGTCGGAGAACAACTGAAGCCGACGAGTTAGCAAAAGCGGGCCAATGCCGAGTCCATTGCCGGTGATGTCTTTTACCAAGTCCTAACGATCAAGGCATCAAGGAAGAAGAAGAGTCACCTTCGGTCGTTCATGCAATCGCAAGCGGCAGGAGGGCGCCCATCTGGGCATACCTCAACGGCTCATACGAACCAGCCTCAAAGAAAGACATGCGCCGAATTAACTCCAGGACGAAGCAATTCTCCATTGTTGGGGAAAACATGTACAAGGAAGGCGTAGTTGCTCCAATGCTCAAGTGCATAAGCAGAGGAGAAGGGAAACAGCTGCTTACCGAGATACATTCGGGTTCATGTGGAGCTCACAGAGGTCATCACGAAATTGCCCATAGAGCAATGAGGCAGGGATTCTATTGGCCGACGGCCGTAATCGACGCTAAAGAGATTGTGAAAACATGCAGGGGTTGTCAGATGTTCGCCAAGAAGCAGAATTCTCCAGCTAACCCCACGTCACCCGTATTCCCGACCTGGCCGCTTCAGCGTTGGGGTGTGGACATTGTTGGACCGTTACCCCTGGCTCCCGGGAACCTCAAATATGCAGCAGTGGCTCTGGAGTATTTCACCAAATGGGTGGAAGCCAAGCCGCTAGCTAAGATAACCCGGGGACTTTGGTGAATTTCGTATGGCGAATCATCTGCCGCCGATTCGGGGTACCCTCGTACATCACGGTTGACAATGGCAAACAATTTGATTCGGCACGGTTCGAACGTTACGTGAGGAAACTGGGAATTAAACTGTCATTCGCTTCGGTGAATCACCCGGAGTTGAATGGGGCAGTCGAAAGAGTCAATGGTGATATCTTCACCACTTTCAAAACGCTCGAGGAGTCAAAGAAGGGGAAATGGGCTCAAGAACTGGTCACCGCTGTTTGGGGCCACAATGTCTCTAGATCCAGAGCTACGGGTTTCACCCCATTTCGGTTGTTGTTCGGTGAAGAAGCTATAACACCAGAAGAAGTAAGGATGGGTTCGTTCAGAACGGAGATATCGCCTACCAACCCGATTCAAAGAATGGTGGATGTGGAAACGTCTGATCAAAGGAAGCTACAGGCCGCAGATAATCTGGACAAATATCACGCCGAAACCAAAAGTTGGAGGGACAAGAAAATCCTGAGGAAAGACATTAATCCGGGGATATGGTTCTTATCCGCCAACCAGATAAACAAGGCAAACTGTAGTCACCGTGGTACGGACCGTACATCGTGGCAAGAAGAGTCAGCACTGGCGTATTCACCTTGGTAACCGAAGATGGAAGCGAATCAGCCCACACTTGGAACGCAGATAATCTGCGTCGATTCTATCCATGACTATGGCGTGCTCCGGACAGGGAGATGTAATAATTTAATTTCATGTAACTTCGGTACTCTTGTCTAAAGACATTCGGGGCTCTGCACTCTTTTTCCTCACTGAGGTTTTTTTAATGAGGCATCCCATGTAATAAGTTTAACTTCGTCTATGATTATGCTTCGCGGAATTATATTCATGTCTGCGACACAGCCACCGAATGAGCTTCGGTTGGCAACAATAGCAAAAGGTTGTAAGCAACCTATAAAGCCAGAGAAGGCTAGGAACTCCTGCGGAAACAGCAGGAGATATCCCAAACGTACAGATACGTCCGTACGATTGGTTGTATGACTGAGTTACTCAGAAAGGCAGTAACATCAGCTACACAATCACCGAAAATGGTCAGGCAACAAACGCCTGTCCATATATTCGGTATCAATTCAAAAGGTTGCAAGCAACCAAAACAAACCGAAAGGGCAAGGAAAAAAATCCTCCAACACACAGACATGTGCGCTACAGCAGGCGTAATTAATAACGAAAAGTACCTGTTAGAATTTAATAACCAAGGTAGCTCAATGTAGTTATGAACCCTTGGGTCACTGAACCCTATATAAGAGCACCCAAAACTCTCTTGCAGATCATTCCATCAAGAATGTTCTAGCTCAAACATGAGAGAGGTGCTAAGTCGTTGTCAAAATAGGCATGAGAGGCCTCAGGAAGGAGCGAATTCGGGTGGCAGAGAGATATGCCACATTTGGTTTCAGTGTTCCTGGTGAGGACAATTCGGTCTTCACAAGATATACCTCAGCGGTCACAGTCCCAAGGTCAGACCCGGGATCAGTCCGCCAAGTGGCCGAAAAGCACGCGCCCTTCACCGCGTTCTGTTCTGCACGACCATGCGCCAGCTAATGGTAATGTGGAACCACTATGAGGTTCCCATAGATCATGGTGCAACACAGCGCGATGTCAGCATCGGGGCCTGTTGCCAAGGCTTCGGTTAGCTCACCGAAGCCACTACCCCGCGTGTCTTGGCCGGTGTCAGCCGACTCGAGAGCAACCGCATCCACCACGGGTTTGTGCATCCTAGCCACAAACTGCAGAGCCACATGCCGGTTTCGGTCAAACCAAAGATATTTCGGGTGGTGATGCGCAATCTTCAATTGTAACAGCGCCACATGCTGGTGTCGGTCAAACCAAAGATATTTCGGGTGGTGATGCGCAACCTTCAATTGTAACAGCGCACTCTTGTAATAAGAGAATAAAAGGAAATATTTCTACATTTTTTGTTTAAAGCTATTTCCCCAGTCCAAAAAGACGGGGCGGAATGGGTTGCAGGACTCACCTACCAAATCCTATAAACACCAATTCGGTGCAATGGCCGAACAAGTCGGATTAAGCTAACCAGCGTGCACCCCTTCGGTCTAAAAAGCCGGGGTGGGACGGCGCTCTCCAAACGCACCTCAATCAGGAATGAACACCGAAGGGTTGGCCGGCAACTATCCGACTTATAAATACAATCAAATAAAGTTGGCATGTACTTGGCCCCGAAAAACAATAACCGCCGAGACGGTGGTGATTCGGTTATGGAAACCGAATCTTCATTTGAAGCTTAACCAATCGTTCGCTCTTCGGTCTAAAAAGACGGGCGGGACGGCGCTTTTAAAAAAAAAAGTATTCGGCTCGAAGACCGAAGACCATCACACATCAAAGTAAGCATCAAATCCAGCAACACGCTTTCGGTCGGACTAAACACCGAAAGCATTGTTTTAGGCAACTCGGCTTTAAGAGCCGAAGCCACAATCCAACTCGAACTTGTAGCAATACAAAACACCCACAGACGACCAACACCCTGGCCGAATAAGTTCAACAAACATAACAAAGTGTCATGGCTATCTCAGCAAATCACAACCACATAGTTCAAACACCAGGCGCTGAGGTAGAAGCGTCCAAAGCAGGAGCCCCATGAGGGCCGGCAGCCGAAGCAGATTCGGTTTGATCTCTTCCATCTTGAACGCCAGGTGCTTGCGCCGCGGCTGCGGGTTCTTCAGCAGAGGCATGGGGGGCATCGGGAGTACCAACTGGAGTTTGCACGGCTGGGGAACCCTCCCGGGCATTACGCCCCTCCATGTAGGCCTCGACCCTAGCCTTGATAGCTGGTCGTTCACTGGGATCCTGCGAAAGGCGAATCGACTCATATCAAAATCGGCGAGAGCAACCGAATCTGCAAGGCAAACCGAATACGACAACCGAATATGACAGAAAAAGTCACTTACCCTGGCGCAAGCATATGCAGCTCGGAGAAGAGCCAAGTCTCGCCCCCCGGCTTCGGTCCAGAAGAGGTCAAAGAACCACTTCTTGGCAGCAGCTTGAACGTCTTCGTCAGGCTTCTAGTAACTCATGTCGCTTTCAAAACAACTGGCCCTGGCAAAGTGATCACAGCCCTCCTCTTTCATCGCTTTCATCAGAGCGCGCATGGTTTCAAAACCAGCATATTCACGGCCCAGTTGAATGGCATGGTCGAGCTGGGACATCTCTTGATCGAGAAACCGAATCTTTGCAAGCGCCGATTCGGTAGCAGCAGGGGGCTTAGAGTCTCCACCAACGCCATTTAAGATTCGGCGCAGTAAGAGAGTTAGCTCATCTAGCTTCTCACCAGCAGTGCATTCAGCGGCTTGGCTCCTTTCGGCGGCACGACGTGCATCCCGCTCAAGCTGCTTCTGGGTCTCCAGGGCGGTTTCGGCTCGCCTTTGGGCATCCAGGGCTGCTTCGGTCTTCCCAACCTCTTGAGTAAGGAGGTTTTCGGTGTCTGCAAGCTTAGCTTCCAGCCGTTTCACCTCCTTCTCCCGAAGAAGAAGTTGATTCTCAGCATGGGCAAGGGTGGCATGGCCCTGCTTTGCCAGCGCGCCAGACAAGACCGAAGCCTGCGAACAAATAGGCAGATAGATACTAGTACTTGTAAAAGTCATTGAAAAACATAAAGCTGAGCATTCAAGCGTCGTAGGGCATTTACCGAAATGGCATGGAAGTTTATAGCTGAAAGCAGCTCATTCCGGTCCGTCGCCAGCAAGGCTTGTTCGGTTTGGCTCGCCGAAAAGGACGATCCGCATTCCATACCGAAGCTTACAGCAGCTTGAGAGGGTAAAATACCCACTTCGCGAGGATCCACATACGCCACCAAACGGGCATCAGAGTCAACTCCTAAAGCACGAGCAAGTTCATAAGTCTCTTCCCGTTCGGGGCTGTGTTCGTCAGCGGAGCACGAGCCCGAATACACCTTCATCGGACCGAATCGAAAGCTAGACGGTTCAAGGGAAACAAAACCCTTGCCGAATAGGACATTTGTGGACATCTCAGGCGTCATGCGCGTTGATTCGGCATGAAACGAGACTTACCATGTTGACGAGCAGGGCGGGGTAATCTTTGCGAAGCCCACCGGCACCTCCAAGCCACCGCCCGCCGTAGCTTGAGCTGGCGCTTCGGTGGCCCGGGTAGCAAGTCGGGCCGGAGCACCAAGACTCAGGCCGCTGGTTGCAGCTACCGGCCCAAGCTGAGTCTAAGGAGCCGAAGTGGCTCCATCCCGGACCTTCCTCCTCTTGGACGGCACCTTGAAACCGCTCACGGTCGGCTGGTCGTCGATCGCCAGGTCTCGGGCACTTCTCATCTTGCCGCCAGCCATGGATGAAGCTTCCTCGCTGGATTCCGCAAACTCCTGCCAGACAGAGAGAAAACCGAATCAAAACAAGCCGAATTACACAATAAAATGTCAGGAAGTTCAAACGAGTTAGTTGCACAATGAAAAGGGAAAGTTAGAGTCTAAGCCAAGTCTTTCTACCGTTCGACCCGACATGACCGAATCAGCTTCGGGTGCGGCAATAACTTGATTGCGGCTCTGTTTTATGGGTTTCACCCATTCACGCTTGGCAAGCATGCGACATACCCGGACGTCTTCGTCTTCTCGATGCCGTTTCGGGCGCCCAATTTCCCGGCGCCGTTGCGCTTCGGCCTGGCGCATTCCACAAGTGTTTGGAGCGCCATGTCCTGGGGCCCGGGCGCCCCAGCGACCGCGTGACGCAGACAACAATGGGGCCGAATCAGCCGGACCAGCTTCAGCATCAATCCTCCTTCTCTTAATTGGGGGTAGCCGATCAGGATACTCCACATTCATACGATCCCAGATTCGGTTGAGGCGCCGAAGGGACCCAAGTTTGGCCATGCTCAAATCGTACTCCTTATCATTGTACGGATCACACAGCCGATTAGCTCTTTTCTCCATTTCATTCACAAAATCAGAGTTAGAATCATAGCCAGGTGGCCGGGCCAGATTGCCCGAAGGCCCACGGTACCCATGATGGTATGAAAAGCCATCAAACTTTAGGCCAGTGCATAGCGGACATTGTCCAAGAGAAAGCATTTCCTCAACCAGATCTCGGCTAGTTCGCCTTTTGGCTGTCTGCCGATAAGACTCAGCGGCGGCATCATCAGCTGGCCCCATAACCATGTCAGGAGCCAAAACAAGCCCCTCCATCCGAGTCATAACAGAAACCAGTGGATGAGCTTTCGGTTGGCCTTGTTCCCTGGCGAGTGCCACATCGGCATCATCACACACGCGATAGTAAAACCAGTGTTTTTTCCAATCCTGCCACTTGTTCTTAAAAGTGGGAACTATGCAGGCGGCTGAGTTACCTCGGGCAGGAACAAAGTTACAAGACCCAACCTCCAACCGAAGTTCTTTCGTCCCCGTTTCATCAGCCCCGTAAGTGGAATATAGCTGAGTCTCATAATGCCGAGCAAACACGGGAACGCTCAATCCGCAGCCCATCATTTTCTGTGCCATGGCATAGCAGCTCAAGCGCACTATCGCATTCGGGGTCGAGATGGTGAAGCTGCGGATTAAACGCATCCAAAACCTGCGCAACAAAGCCCTCGGGGAAGTGCGGTCCCGCCTTAAAGTAGTCCCCGAACACGAGAGCTTCGGTAGGTTCGGGGTTCGGGTATTCTTCGGTTCCAGGGGAACGGCTTCGGCTTCGTTCGGTAGGCTGTCAAGATTCCATCTCGCGGATGCGATTCAGCATACGCACCGTGGACTTGGACCGATCAAGGCGGCATGTCCAGCCAGTATGCCTTGGTCCCCTTGCTGGCCTTGGTGGTCGAGCCGGGACAGATTCGGCTACTTCTTCGGCGTGAGGAGCCGAACTGCCCTCATCTCTGCCCTGAGCAACGCGAGCTTCTTTCTCATCGTCGGTCGAGTCAAAGCACTCAACATATTCATCCCCTCCTTCTTCTTCTTCCTCAGTTTCTGTTTCATCAGATTCATGAACAGTCGGCGTAACGGCCCCGAGGGCATCGGGCCGTTTCCACGGCGGCATATTCGTCCACTACTCTCGCTAGAGCTGGACCCGAAGGCCGACTCGGGGCCGAAGCCGATTGATCACCCGATTCGGCATCGAAGCCGAAATATCGAGCTAGTTGGGACCCGCGACATTGTTAGCAATACACGGTGAAAAAACCCACCGCGACTATAAAAGGAAAAACGGGGAATTAAACAAGGCAGCAAATCCAAGTATACCGAATACGAAAGTATGAACACTTCGGCAAAACCGTTCAGTGGCGAAGAATAAAAAGCAGTAAGTCGTTACCTTGAAGAAAACCGAAGAGGGGACTTGGCGGAGAGAACGAAACACGCCAATGGGCTACTAAGCTCAAGTCTCGTTTCGGTAGGACGCACCGAAACGGAACAGCCGAAACGGACGCCTGAGCACCGATTCTACAGACCGAAGCAGGTGCTAGGGCAACCGAATCGGCAAGGGGGGCTCAAGGGCGCGCGGTGGAAAGTGACCGCTGGCGGTCAGGGGGGCCTTTTATAGGCACCTCCCGCGGGCCGTTCAGCGGTTAAGCTAACCGCCTCGGTCGCGCATCCCGAGCGAGATCAACGGTAAAAAAAAAAAAAAAAAAAAAAAAAAAAAAAAAAAAAAAAAAAAAAAAAAAATCGTCCTCTCCACGGGACGGCGCTCGGTACTTCGATTATCATCGGTAAGTCGGCGGCAACCGAAGTGAAAAACAATCAATTCGGTTACCGGCGAGGGGCTCTTGTTGGGTGACAACCGGGACACAGGCACCCCGTCCCGCCGAAACGACGAGTTGTCGATTCGGTTGACCTAACCGAATCGGCCGCCGGGTCAATTCGGCCCGTTAAACCGGCCGATGGGCGGTGAACGGACGTTTCGGTTTGCTAACCGAAGAGTGCCAAGGGCGATTCGGTCGAGTACGCTGTCTGACAGGTTGATTGATGGGTTAGCCACCCGGGCGCCAGGACGATGAAGCACCTGAGCGTGAGGGGCTTCGGTGCCTTAGCCGAATCGGCACCAGGTGGCCGATGATGTGTTTTACCTGTGCAGGGACAGGACGCCGCTGCTCTTGTGAAGATTGCTCGCTGCACGGTGGGCCTGGAGTTGTCGGCCATTCGGACCGCAACCCGGAAAAGCACCAAGAAGATCGCTTACGCCCCGCTACCTACCCACGCGAGAAATCAGGAGAAGCGGCTCAAGGGCATTATAGTCATGTAAATGCCTACAGGCTCCTATAAATACGGCCCGGATGGGACTGTAAAGGGGGATCGGAATACAATGAAATGCATTGAGCTTGTGTTTTGTTCATCTTGTGTTCTGTATGCCATTTCGTAGTGATATTCAGCATTTCTCGTTGAGTATATTCGGGTTTACCACCGGAGGGGGTTCTAAGATTCTGCCTTAGAACAATAACCCCGTTCCTGTGAAGCTAGTGATGTGGAACGTCTTGCGTCCAGGTAGGCTATACATCGTACCGTCTGAGAGTAGGAGCAGAGGCAGCGGCGGTGGCAGGGGCCCGTGCCGTGTGGCAGCGCGCCACTGGGGACACACAGCGGCGAACCGGACGCGGTCGACGTGGGCAGGTATGTAGCGGAGGATCCGGCTGGCGAGGTCCAGAGGGATGTCCGACCATGACGTTCCCGTGGTATCTGCCATCGGTCGATCTGGCCCTGCAAATATGATCGGGAAAATAGCTGCTGTCAGCAAAGGACACGCTTTGCGTTCATAAATCAGCAGCAAAACGCCAGAAAATGGGCAATTCAATCAAATATATTCACAAACAAACACAATGAAGTCTCTTTTCTATGTTGATATACTCAGCATTTATCATCTATCTCATCTGTGGCTGCTGATATTCCAACTGGCATATGCCTAGAAGGCTACAACTGCTCTTCTTAAATTTCTAACTGTGTTAATTCTGTTCTTTTCTATGGCACCAAAATTTTTAGATTTGCTTTTCTAAAAGTTGGGATTCAAAATATGACTACGTCTATGAAAAGCATAGAAATAGGAACACGGATGCTGATTTGACTGTACAGGGACTATCAGTAGGTCATGCGAACAGGCAATCCATCGAACACCTTGCACACGTGACCAGCGGCGAAATTAGGAGGAACAGAGGGAGTAGGGACAGAGGAGCATCAAGTTTAGTGGAAAGAATGCTGGCGGATTACCTCCCGTGTTGCCACTGAAACTAAAAACCTCACGTGTTGCCACTGAAACTATAAAAAAATGATTTCTCATGGGCAAAGTATGATATATAGATATGAAATTTGCTCTTTTTATTTCATGCCCAGATTTCACTGGTGATTTTACCATGATTTTCTAACTTTGGAATCTTATCCTTGTGACTGTAATTTGAAGGTTTTTACACCAATTTATAAGGGGGCTCCCTAACTGACATATGACTGAAAGGCGAAAAATAGATAAACAAATGAAGAAGACGAAGATATACTAAAATCAAGGCAGACCAAATGAATCTTACGCACTTCTTTTCACACGGCGGATGTGGGCAAGCGGTGGCACCTCGCCGGACCTCGGTAGCTGCATACCTGACGCGGTAGGCAGCGCACACGGACGGCCTGGGACGCGCGGCCGGCGGGAGCTCGTCGCGGCCTCTGCTCGGCAGTTCGGGAACCCGGCAGCCTGAGCCAAGGAAGAAGAGACCGCCGCCGGTAGCTGGGGCGGCCGCCCCACCCCGCCGCTAGGGCAGCTCCGTTTTTCTGGGGGTGGCCCGGCGAGCAGCAGAGATTTGGTGCGCAGGTCTGGGAGGAGAGAGGAAATCTTGAGCCGTGCTGCCGTGGAGGTGGTGGACTCGACTGTTCAGGGTGTCATTGTTGCGAGTACTAATTGTGAGTAAATTAGCAGCAAGGGAATGGCAAAAGACGGTCTCGAAGGAAACTCCTTCCTCCGAGCATGTCCTAGGGTTTTGCATTTACACTTTGCATTCACTACTTTGTAAAAAAGTGTTAAAAAGTCATATTCAATGGTTTTGCATTTAGACATTGCAATTTCATTAACTTGGCAAATAGGGGGAAGACTTGGCATATATGCCAAGCCCCTAGCGCTTGGCAAATCGTGGTCCGCGCGTTTTTCTTCTCCCCCGCGCTACTCTCACGCTGCCTTCCTCCACCCACGCCGCCTATTTTGGGTAATTGCCAAGTCAAAATTGCAAAACGGTTGGAGATGACCTCTTTTTTTCCTTTGCATTTTATTTTAGGAGTTGACAAATGACAACAAATGCCAAAGCAAAAATACAAAACCCTTGGAGATGCTCTTAATAATCTCGCGCATATGTACCCTTGGAGATGCTCTTAATAATCTCGCGCATATCTAGTTCCTGTGCTTGCAACCGTGCGAGAAGAAAGGAAACTCCTCCGTCAATAATCTCGTGTACATCCTATGAATAGGAAGTTCTTATGGAAGTTCTTATGGGGAGAGAAACTGCCACATATAGAGATGTGCGGCTGTGGTTTGACCGAGAAGTTCTCAATGATAGAATCAACTCTAATATAACTTACTCTCTCTCGGCCATTATAACTTTCGTATTTTAATCTAAAAATAGTATTTTGTTTCGTTTGATCGTTTTTGATTGGCTGATTCTCGTTGTTGCCGATTTATTGTGAGAGAAAAACACTGTGTTTACTACTGATATCAGTCCATGGTATAGGTGTGCTAGTACATAATGATTTACATGGTACTGTTAAAGTTATGCATCATAATTCTAAAAGAACCAATTGACAATAATAATAATGTGAAATTAGTTGTTAAAAAGCTGGTTATAAAATGCCACATCCTATCCTAAAGAATGCCTTCGAGATAAGTTCAAAAGGTCTTAAGATTCACAAAATCATCAAAGATTTTTAACCGTCGATAAACACACTACTCATCACTAAATGAATAATTATCCAGATTAAAGTACTTGTATCAAGTCCAAGACTCGTACCCTGGTGGACAATTGATTAAATCAAATGAGCTGCTCTAATTTTGCATCATATCCATTTTCCTTAGATAACGGATTAGAGTAATCTCTCTCTCTCTCTCTCTCTCTCTCTCTCTCTCACTCTCTCTCTCTCTCAACATTCTGAAAGAATTTAATTCTCAACGCATATTTTAAACCCAAGCAAATATGGTCAAGAACCAACCATATGTTAAGAGGCAACACCACATGTTAATGACCGTGCACCTTGAAAGTAAACCTTATTGATCTCCACATGGATCATGGCTGTTCGATCCCAAAGGCTAAAACAACACTATAAACCTCTCATGTCATAACACATAACACATATAGAGATTCAACATATCGACGGTTATGACCGATCAAATTAAAAAGCGTACTACCACCCCAACTAGAGGCACCATTACGGGTGCCAAGCTCACAGAATAGGTCCACAGCAGCATATATCAATGCCAAAAGATCCATCAGATGTTTACAGATTGATAATGACACGATTAGCACTTAGTCACACCACACTTCGACCAGACAAGTACTGATACACTTAGCTTCTGTTATTATCAGAGACCATTAAACATACTACGAGGTTAAGATAGAGGAATTTAACACCTAGCTCATCAACAGCTTCACTTCAGCGCTGAGGGAAGAGCCAAGTCCCAAACACCATGCTAGGCTCCCATGACACCGTCGGCAGAGGGTTGGAGACCTTGCCGTCCATCATTCTGTAGACGCTGCAAGAACTTGAGGCACCATACCAACTGCAATCCTGGTCATCATTATCCAGGAAGAAGATGCAGCCCCCTGGCAAAGCATTATGAGAAACACGAACAGACTTGTTGCATTGTCGACGTAGAAACAACACATCATTGTTCCCTATTGCCGTCACCTTAAACCACTGTGACTGACTGAGATCGGCTGCAAACACCCTGAACTCAGCTTCATCTGCTACAAATAGAATATTCTGGTCTATCAATGGGTGGCGCAACCTTCTTAATACCACCAGCAACACACCACGTGATTCAACTAGATAGGCCCTCTTTTGAGGTCCAAGGTAAAAAGGATTGAGCAAACCTTGACCCTTGATGACCTTTTGTATTTGAGAAATCCATGGATCACCACTGCTATGGTCCACGCTGACATTGATGGCGAAAAGTGTAGCCATGATGTCAATGGCATACAACTTGCCCTGATGGAATGCCATGTCAACAAAGTTAGAAAAGATACGATCCACCCATACAGACCACCACGATGTGGCCCCTGGCTGGCACACTGCAATCCGTTTGCCTCCCTTGAAATCCATTGTTGCTACAATGAGATTGGAAGAACAGAGTAACAGTTTGCAACTCTTTGGTTCCTCCTCTTCCAACTCAAACATTTCAGCCATTTCCATCCATACTTGGGTTGCCACATCAATGGGCTCATCGCCCACATGCAGGGGCAGTAGAGGAACCTGACCCAAACTGCTTCACCGTCACTGCCCACAAGCCGGGTTCGGACACGGGACAGAGGTGGCAGTGTCACAGTGGCATTAGACAAAGGATCCCTCATGAACAAGCCCTCTTCGCTTGAAAACACCAGCCAGTCGCCACAAGCATGGATGCACCGCGTTTCTGTGAAGCCAGGGAAGCGGAATGGCTTGCTTCCTGGTAGGCTGTACACCGTACCGTCCGAGAGTAGGAGCAGAGGCAGCGATGCCGGCAGGGGGCCGTGCCGCGTGGCCGCACGCCACTGGGGGCACTCAGCGGCGAACCGGACGCGGTCGACGTGGGCAGGCAGGCAGCAGAGGATCCGGCCGGCCAGGTCCAGCAGGATGTCCGACCACGACGTTCCCGTGGCATCCGCCATCAGTCGATCCGACCCTGCAAATAAGATCGGGCAAAAGAGCATCACTCAGCGAAGACACAATGCGATGATAAACGGGCAGCAAAATGCCAGCTCGTGGGCGACAGGCAATGCATCGAACACCTTGTGCTCGCGAGTGCGGCGAGAGTGGGAGGAGCAGAGGGAGTAGGGACAGAGGAGCGTCAAGTTCGGGGGGGAAGGGATGCTGGCAGATTACCGGAAATCGACGACCGCGACAGCGTGGATCGTGCACCTCTAGCTGTTCGGGGCGGAGGCGGTGGCGGAGACCCGGCCAGCGGCAGAGCTCGGTGGGAACTGGGCAGGTCTGGGAGGTGGGTTTGAGGTGGGTTTCCTGCGTTGTTTAATACTGAAAGAAGAAAGCAAGACATTATTGCAATTGTAATGAGTTCGTCTGTACTAAATATCTCCTTCCGAAGAAATTTAGTGGGTGCAAACTTATTAAATTGGAATAGAATTATTGCTTCTCTACAACAATTAAACTTAATACAGGAAAGAGATGTGTTTGTTTGGGATCTCCAGGCTTCGGGGATTTTTTCGGTCAAGTCTATGTACGCTGCTTTAATTAACAATGGGGTGAGAGTTTCGCAAGATATTTGGCATACAAAGCTACCAATGAAAATAAAAATTTTCTTGTGGTATTTGAAAAGAGGTGTGACACTAACCAAAGATAATTTCTGGAGACACTTCGTGTTGTCTCTGTCATTCCTCAGAGACAATCCAACATCTCTTTTTTGATTGTTTTTATGCTAAATTTTTGTGGCGTTCTATACATATACTGTTTGGGATTTCACCACCCTCCAACATAAATGATTTGTTTGTTATTTGGTCTAAAGGGGTAACAAAAAGTATAATACATTGTTATTAACAACAGCGGCAGCACTACTGTGGGCAGTATGGCTAACTAGGAATGAAATAGTTTTTAACAAATGCAAACCCAAATCTCTTTTGCAGGTACTGTTCCGAGGGACGCACTGGCTACGTCAATGGGCCAGCTTACAGTGGCATGAGGATCTCAAAGATCAATTGATCGCTGTGGCTATGCATATCGAGACGGCGGTCTTACAATTCTTCGGCTCCAATGGTTGGCTGTCACATAGACATGTTGGATTTGCTTAGTCAAGAACCTTTTATATTTCAGTTAGTTGTGAGACTTATGGTGTGTTTATGTAATCCGTACGTTGCGTGCGTGCTTGGAGTCTGTAATAATTGGCTCGATTCTATCTTCGGATACATGAAGCCGGATATTTATATCCTTTATCTAAAAAAAAAAAGTCTGGGAGGTGGGAGAGGAAAAGTTGCGCCATGCTGCCGTGGAGGTGAAGTGATGCACTGCGAACATTTCAAAGCAGGCCAAAAAGCTCAAAGGAATTCTTTTAAAAAAATGAGGTGGTAAATAATGTTATTAATTAATCTAAAAACATAATGTTATTAATACTGTAAGTCCTTCCACAATTTTAAGTGCAATATTTTAAGAATTTGAACGTGCAATTTTGAATGGATTTCACAACATAAACTCATGCAGTATTCATGATTTTTCTAGTGTTATTTTGAACTTGTGGATTTTCTCCGTAATGAATTTTCACTATCCTTCCAAACTAGAGCATTTTCACTTAGTGCCAACCGGCCGACCACACCTAATGTTGTTGATCTTTTTCTTTTTGAATGTAAGGTGTTCCTTGGCAGCCATATATGTTTTTTTTTAAAAAAAATTATTGCAGACTTGAAATTTTGCACATTATCTCACCTACTAAAATATTATTATCTTTTGATTCTTTCCTTCTAAAATTTTAATTTGCACTATTTTCTATAGGTTGTCTATTTTACCTAGAGTTAGACCCGTTCAACCACTCACAGTTTGCACAATAGGTTTTTGTATATACACAAATGGGCTAAGAAAAAGTAGTGGCATGTCACGACAGTAAACGGCATTTAGAGGTGCTATATGTTTCTTGTTGTAGAAATCGACCGAGCCTCTTCTAAATACAAATAGAGACTAAGATGATGGATTGTCCCTAAAAATCTATTAACTTTCGAAAATTATGTAATGAATATTTCGGTTACTAAACAATTTCAAATAAAAAAAGTTTTAAACTCCAAAGTTTTAGATCTCATTGATTACAATAACTTTGATTTAGGGCGTCTCTTCATCTGAGTTGGTTTGAAAATTTCAAAATCTGAAAATTTTTGGACCCTAGATGATTTTATATGAAAAAGTCTTTAACTACAACGTTGTAGATATCTTCGGGGGCAGAGATTTGTTTAAAGTTTGTCCATCGACTTGAGGAGATTCTTCGTATGAGAGTTAGGAGGTAGGAGGTGAGGGATGATAGGGATCTTGGGGATACAATTTTCTCAAATTGAATCTTGGTTTACGCAAGCTGTGAGATAAACATCATGCCAGTGGGCACCACCACACTGGAAAGGTAGTAAGATAGTCTTCGGGTACATGAGAGCTGTGATTATTGGTCAGGAGAGATTCTAGGTGGTAAGCTAGCGTGACATCGTGGGAGAGGGACATGATGGTTAGTCACTGGATTTTGGAAGACAAGTGGGTCATGGCAATGCCCAGGAGGTGCTTGGCCACCTCCTTTGGGATGTCCCCTAGGAAGCACACAACGGTTGCTGCACTTTGCACCATGTGAGGAAAGTCAGGGGTGCGAGGAGCCTCCGCATGGCTGCATCATCGTTGATGTCATCTTGGATGATGCAAGCGTGGCCATGGGCCTAGTTCACCGGTGTGATAGAACCTCCTAAGTAATGTGGCCCACATACACCTGTCATTGTCTCAAAAGACCTCCGACAGTCATGTATGTGTTCCATACAACTTATGAAACCCTGTCGGATGTTATCAAAGAACTTTGATTAAACCATATTTTACACTCATACCCGAGATCAACAAAGGAGAAACCACAACATTACAACATTTGTTATAAAATATACATCAAAGTACGAAAGAATAATAACATTAAATTTACAAATCATAAATAAGTTAACTTTTTATAAACTTAACTTAAATTGCGGAAGTTGAGTAGAGCTACAAAAGATAACTTAGGTAGGACACCTAAGTCACGAGAGGCAACCAAATCATGTCGAGCCCAGCGACACAACCTTGGCTAGGAGCAATAGTCGGGAACCTGCAATAGGGGTAGAACAAACCCGAGTACATAAGGGTACTCCGCAAGGCTTACCCAACTAAAAGAAAAGACTCCAAGGATATGCTGGCTTTTGGAAGTAGTTGAGCTACAAAAGGAGAGTTTTGCAGAAAAACATTACTATAAGTGAATCCTTACTTTCAATATTTTAAAACGGGTTATTAGCATCATTTTTATTTGACCCACTAAAGCTAGATTAGCACATATTCTATTTTCAACAATCATATTAAGCAGTACACTTGAGATTATCTTTCCATCTGCTTCCTTCTCGAATCCACGAGTCACCAAGATCCAATTCTTTCATGTTCACTTGAGAACTACGATGCAGGTGCGAGGATCAAGTCTCCTTAAACGTGGAGCAAACGACGGTTCGAAGCGATTTTACTCAGCTGAGGATCCCTAAACACACGATATACGTGCGACTCTAACCCACAAGTATATTAGTTCTTAGCTTCGAATGTCCCAGAACTAGCCATAGCTTCCACGCCACCCGAGAGCACGGTACCCCTCGATCCCGAGACCTTGTCCCCCAAGGGTATCTGTCACTCCCGCCATCTCGCTACTCCCAGTGCGTGGGTTCGCCGTCATAGTAATGGAATCTCCTAGGCAAGAGTTTCCCCGTAGGGTATGTGAGTAGTTGCAAAGTCTTGATCCAAGTGCCAACAACGGTACAGTCCTTAACTGACACAGTCAAAAACACTACATCAAGACTCCATTCCCGATGCAAGTTACCCGACCGGTCTCAATTTAGTATTACCATATTCGTATGCTCTCATGACCCATCTTCAGGTCTAGAGAAGCAAAGATAAACTGGTAATTCATGATCAATGTTTTCAGCTTACAACTTCTACCGAAGTATAAGTATGACTAAGCATAAGAGATCGACTTACTTATACTGATGGGATATCAGGATATAAAGTAGATCAAGGTAGATATGCGGCAACGGTATCCGCCAACTCCTACTAACTTGATGCACATTACACTAGACTTAAAAGTGTAATAAAATATTTACAAAAATAGAAATAGGTTGCATGCTCCGGGGCTTGCCTGTGTTGCAGTGAAGTTAAATTCCAAACGTCAGACTTGACATCAACACCATGCAGATATGGCATCAACATCATGGATGGACAATATCAGCCCTAGGGATGGATGGCACCAACGCCAGAGATAAATGACTCCATCTTCAATGGTGGATGATACCTTCTTGAATACCATTGTCGAACGACATCTTTCCGAACTTCGACCATCATGATCCAACTCACTCTCAAAACATCTACACGTAATTAATGATGCGTATTTTAGTATGATGAGCTCTTGACATGATGCATGATGATGCATTGGTGAAAGTATAACAAGATTAGTTAACTAACTAATCATAAACCATTTAATAAGCATTAAACAAGATAAATCAATTATTAGCAAGAGAAATTCATAACTAAAAGATACAGCATCCAATACTCTTAGAATTTTAACTACAGTCTAAACATAGCATCAGCAACATCTCAACAAAATTTCAAGTCATTTAGAGCTACACAGTAAGATATATGAATTTTTCTCTTTCTAAACATAAATAAAAGGCATAAAACATAACTAATTATTTTACTACTAAACAAGACATTCCTCATATTTTTAATAAAAACTAGGCATCACTAGGAGCACAACAAAATTTGGTTCACTAAAAACGGAGTTACCAAACTCCAGATATGAATTTTCGAAGTTTCAGAAAAACTCCTACAAACAGGTCCTCGGGGCACTATTCATCTGAGTCACAGCCTTCGCAGATAGACCCCTCCCTTACTTCTAATTCTTGCACGAAGTCCTTGGTCGCGAAAGAAAAATACGGGGACGGCGATTTCCGGCGAGAGAAGGCCATGCCGGTGGCTGGGGAATGGTGGTGGAGCACCAAAGAGACCGTGCAAACGCGAAGCAACAAACAATCGAGCCCAAACGGGCCCCTGACCTATGCGGCCATGCACGCAGTGGCAGCGGCAAGACAGAGCTTCGCCGGCGACATGATGTCCGGCGAATACAGCGCGGCAAAACGAAAATTGATGGCACAATCATGTGCAGGAGATCACCGCAGACGCGGTGCTCACCAAGATGGGGTAGCGGACACGATGGAGCAGGGAGCTCAACGAAGGCGGCGTCGATGGCGGCGCGCACCGGTGGCATGAACGGCGTTCCCGCGTGTCCGAGGTCCGGCTGCAAAAACAAGCGGGTCGATCATGACCATATCGCAAAGGCAAACTCAACCACACAGATGATGAAGAGAAAGGCCTAGCAGAGCGAGCTGGCCACGGTGGAGCTACCCGCGGCGGCACTGTGGACATCGGTGAAGAAGACGACGACGTCCCGGTGGCTCAGGCGAAGTTGGACTGCGCGAGGAGGCTATATGGAATTGCGAAGGCGAGGCGAAGCTGATGGCGATGGAAAAACTGGATGATAGTGGCTGGTGGTGGCGAATTTGACGGCGGCAGCGAGCTCAGCGGCGGCCGGAAACAGAGGAAAAGAAGGAGAAACAGAACATGGCGGCCAACTTGGCGACTTAAGGACGAGCGCGAGGCTTCTGGGCGTCCAGCAGCTGCGTGAGGTCGGCCACGCAGGCATCTGCGCTGGAAACGTCGCGACGGAGCGGCCGAATGGCACACGGCGTCGACGCGGCGGCCAGACAGAGGAGCAGCATCGCGGGGTACTGCAGCAGTGCGCCCGATTTTCAAATTTATCAAATTACTCCCAAATTTTGAATAGAACTTGAAAAACTTCCAAAGTATGATTTTCATGATTTTTCAAGACCTACATTTTTCTCAATAGGAAGGTTTTCCAAATCTGCCTACAAGTAAGAGTTTTGAATCAAATTTGAAAAGGGAACAAAAATCCTAGAAACAAACATTTTAAATTTTTTTGATTTTGCTAAATAACTTGAAAATCTTCAAATGTATGGAATGCTCAAATTTTCAAACCTAACATCTTTCAAATAAAGAGTTTTTCAAAATTATGCATAAATTTTAAAATATGATTTTAAAATCAAAAGGGGACAAGTATTGGAAAACTGTATTTTTAAATTCATTTGAAATTTTTTATGGAAACTTGAAAAACTTTGTACACAACTTTTGTAGGCCTCAACCAGCTCTACAAAAGTGCTTTTTGAACCAACCCAAAATTCTTTGTAGATTTTGAACTAGATAAAAGGGGATAAATCAGGGTTTTCGAGAAAACAGGGTTTAAAAAGGAATTTGAGCTTGATTTAAATTACTTGCAGAATCACGTAACAAGAAACTTAAATAAACTCTAAGCATCATCATTTCATGTATAAGACAAAGCATGACATCAAAGGCATTATTAAAACATGAATGCATTTATGCCATGATGCTCGATGATTATGCTTTAATAAAGTACTAAATCAAGTTTTAGTTTTTAATAACATCTAGGATGTTACAACCGGGTGGCGCTCTAGCTCCTCACGCCGCCGCTCGAGCTTCTAGCGTTCGACCTTGAGATTGGCCTTCATCACCTTGAGTCGCTCTTCCTTCTCACAAAGGTAGATGACCCTCTGGCTAGGGCTCAAGTCCGGTTGTGTGACCTTGGGGCCCCCATTGCCGATGGAC
Source organism: Themeda triandra (assembly GCA_018135685.1). Taxonomy (NCBI): domain Eukaryota; kingdom Viridiplantae; phylum Streptophyta; class Magnoliopsida; order Poales; family Poaceae; genus Themeda; species Themeda triandra. Next base: position 889,926 of record JAENPR010000146.1, on the reverse strand, counting down.
TAGCAATCAATGATGGAGTAGTACTCGCACTTCGAGCGATAGCATTTAGGCTCATCAGAATCATTCTCCGAGTCAGCCCCCAGAGCAGCTCAGGTAGAACACATACCGAGGTGACGTTGGTTCCGGTGGTGCTTGTGAGGATGACGTCGTATGATGCTTCTCCACCCATCAACTAAGTGGGCTCGAACTAGAAGACGGTGGCTGCATTTTAGATCCCATAAGGGAGATTAAAGAAGCACTCGAAGTGTGGCAGCTCGTCTCGAGTGGCGAGTTGGTGTGAAAATTGGCCAGAGTGCATAATATTTGGCGAGGATCCCTCGTGGTTGGGTTCGGGCCCAAACCGAGATGGATCTAGTGAGAGAGGACCTTCAAGTCGACCTATGGGAAGGCGGAGCACATCGTAATGATCAATGACACAGTCACTCCCAAAGTGAGAGCTTGGCCAGGAAGGAAGGTTGTGCCAGTGGAGAAGTCCTCGTTAGAGAAGTGAGAGACACTCTCACAGACATAGCCTCCAACTTATTTGGAACGGGTGGGGACGTGGGCCATTGAAGATCGATGAACATAGATGACACTTCCTACCTGGTGCACCAACTATCGTGGGTTCATATATAACCACGACTAGTGATGAGTGGTGTTGGGACTTCTGTTGCTAACACTGAAGACACAAAGAAGGTTTATCCTGGTTTGGGCTTTGAAGCCCCTATGTTTAGAAAAGATTTCTTCATGTTAGAATGATCGTGTGTGTGTGTGTGTGTGTGTGTGTGTGTGTGTGTGTGTGTGTGTGTGTGTGAGAGAGAGAGAGAGAGAGAGAGAGAGAGAGAGAGAGAGAGAGAGAGAGAGAGCATATGGCTACCTCTAATCCAGGGTGTTTTGGGAATGAGTTCAATTTGTTGATCAAGTGTTTGATTGGTCCATCCCCACTAAGGTTTCTCTGGCCTATCCATATATCTTCGGAGGGCAAGGCACAATGTTTGAGGTTTTCTCTAGCTTCCTTGATATCCAGGCAAGCGCTCTGGTTTCGTCGTCTTCGTCTTCGAGCCATTGGGGGTAGCAGCGCTCCAGGTGTGGTCGTGGTCGACAATGTAGAAACCGCCTGTAATACCTTTTGCAGATGATAGTGGCCGGTCCAGGATGACTAGGAGCTCTTCGTTTCACCCGTCCCTGGCTCACCCGTCCTTTTTTTGCTCTGTACAACAAATACATAATTCTTTTCCTTTTTTTTTTTGCTTTTCAAAATACCATTTCAGGGTTGAGACACAATTCACAATTTTTTCCCTTTTTTTGCTTTTCAAAATATCATTGCATTTTTTTGTACAACAACAAATACACAATTCTTTTATATTTTTTCCTTTTCAAATATCATTTTAGGGCCGAGACACAATTCTAGTTCTTTTTTCCTTTTCTAAAATATCATTTCATTACAAATTTTTTTTTTTTTTTTTGTACAACAACAAATGCACAATGCTTTTCCTTTTTTCTTTTGCCTTTTCGATTTTCGTATATCATTTCAGGGCTGAGACACAATTTCAGTTCTTTTTTGTTTTTTAAATATCATTTCATTTTAAATGTATCTGTTTTCTGTACAACAACAAATTGCCTGCAGATGATTTCAGCTAATGTAGCACCCATTCTTTTCCACCTCTACAGTCCCCGCTGTTATTACAGATTATTCGGTAAAACCATCAGGACTGAACAGCGTACATGATTCCAGGGAAAACACACTTATTAGATGGCATGCTGATCTGAAGCTTAATGGCACGCACCACAGCCGCAGATCACAAAATTAAATCAGATGCTAGTTCAGAGAAAGAGCATACATTCCATTTGCTTCAGGAACATACAACTAATAAAAAGTATGGACAATAAAAGCATCATTGTCATAAGATGAATACATTATAAGCTTGCCTGAGGTCCACATGGACCATTCCATTCCCAACCCAAAATAACATATGCCTACTTAACATCCAACATGTTTTAGATCAAACTGATACCCTCGTAGTAAGCTCAAAATCACTACCCTCAAGCAACAGGCTGACAAATTGAGCATTAAAATTAAAATATAAACACCAGACTTACTGAGATCACAGTCTGAGAGATAATCACCGATCAAAGCATTTAACAACCGGCAATCTCAGTGACAGCATCACTTCAGACATGAGGGAAGAGCCACGTTGCAGGTACAGAACCACACTCCCAATGCACACTTGGTACAAAGGGCGAGACAGTGCCGTCTCTCATGTCATAGACCTTGCAAGAATCAGAGCCCCCCTCTTCCTACCAGTCATGGTCCTCATCATCTCTGTCCAGGAAGACAATGCGGTCCCCCGGCATCTCCTCCGGAGAGACGCGAACGAACATGGAGCACCGCCTCCGCAGGAAAAGCACGTGGTCATTGCCAGTGGTCGTCACCTTGGTCCACTTTGACTGCTGGAAGTCTGCCACGAACACCTCAAACTCAATCTGCCTGGATGGGATAAATGTGCCCGCCACTAACCATCTGGGTCCTATCCTCCCCTTGCCGTATGTCTTCCTGTGCACCATCAGCAACGTGCCATGTGATTCCAATTCGACCAGGTAGAGCATCCTCTGGGCTACATTTTGATATCTGCCCGTAATTGCAGGACTAGGAATCATGGCGACGCTGATTACTCGCCGAACTCGAAAAACCCATGGATCTCCCGTTCTGTGGTCCACACTGATGTCGATTGCAGAAAGGCCATAGTTGACGTCATTGAGGATGTAGACCTTTCCTTGGTGGAATGCCATATCATCAGACAGCGAAAACTGGCAATCCATACGTACTGACCACCAAGATGCCGCCCCCTTGGCACTGTTCTGAAACCTGATGAATGAAGCAATGAGTTGATGGAAGCAAAATACCAGTTTGTACATAGTCAGCTTCTCAGGGGCATCCTCCATTTCCACCCATGAGACCCGTGTCTCACTCTCTCCGCGGCGACATGGGGCTCGGTCTCGGACGTGGAAGGCGGAACAGCTGAGGAAGTGTCACGGTGGCATTGGAGAACGGATCCCTCAGGAAGCAGCCGTCCTCGGTTGAGAAGGCCAGCCAGTTACCGCAGGCGTCAGCATAGCCTGTGAAGCCGGGGATGCGAGCGGCTCGCTCCCAGGGAGGCTGTACACGGTGCCGTCTGGAGCGCGAGCAGTGGCAGCGGCGAGGGTAGAGGGACCTCCCACGCGGCGGCGCGCCACTGGGGACACACGGTGGCGAACCGGACGCGATCAACGTGGGCAGGCAGGCGGTGGAGGATCCGGCCTGCGAGGTCCAGCGGGATGTCCGACCACGACGATCCCGTGGTATCCACCATCCGTCGATCCGACCTTGCAAACACGATCACCAAAAAAAGCAGCCGTCAGAAAGACGCATTGCTATAGGCTATGATAAACCGGCGGCAAAGCACCAGCATCGTGGGCGGCACTCGCTCGCATTACAGTCACAGGAAAAAAAACAAGCAATGGATCGAACACCTTGCGCGTGTGACCCGCGGTGAGAGTGGGAGGAGCAGAGGCAGAGGGAGTAGGGACAGAGGAGCGTCGAGTTCGGAGGGAAGGAGTGTTGGCCGATTACCGGAAATCGACGACCGCGGCAGGGTGGATCGTGCTCCTCCTCTCGATATTCGGGCGGAGGCGGTGGCCAGCGGCGGCCCGGGCAGCGGCAGAGCTCGGTGGGCAGGTCAGGGTGGGGGAGAGAAGAGTTGCTGTTGTGGAGGTGAAGAGGTCGGCTATCGTTCGAGTTCAAAGCGAGCCTCGTGAAGTTCAAAGCGGGCCAAAAGCCCAAAAGAATATTATAAAAAAAGCCCAAAAGAATCCTTTAAAAATGAGTTGGTAAATCATGTTATACCGTACTCCTTCCACAATTTCAAGTGCGAGATTTGAAGCACTGCGATGTTTTGTATGATTTTTGTGGTCCACCGGCGCTGCACAAGAACTTTTTTGATTTTTAATCTCATATATATCCCTCTGTCCGATTTAAAATATTGTTTTTGACTTTTAAACTTCTTGTTTGACCGTTCGTCTTATTTACCATATCCACCTTGCCATGCCCCACTTCAAGATTTTAAACATGTCCCACAGCAAGCATCTGTTAGGAAAGGGAAACTCATCTATTCCATGGGGGCAACTGCCCAAACATATACACAACTTGGGCACATAAGCATTGAGGCCCTTACACAAAGAGGAAAATACAATATGCACATATACATCTAACCCCCCCCCCCCACAAACTCGGGGTGGATCTGAAAACCGAGTTTGGAGAGAAAGAACCGATGCCGAGCCCACGTTGGCGCCTTGGTGAGGAAGTCGGCCACTTGAAGCTCGGAAAGAACATACTGAAGAGCAATGACATCATCCTGCACAGGCCCGAGTGTAATAGGCATCAACCCCAATATGCTTGGTGAGCTCGTGCTTCACAGATCATGAGCGATGTTGATAGCACCGATGCTGTCCGACGTAAGAGGAGTGGGTGCGTAAAACCGAAACACCAAAATCCTCAAGTAACCATCGAAGCCATGTAATCTCAGCATGTTGCAATAGCCATAGCTCGCAACTCGGCCTCTCAGACTGGAACGAGATACCGCAGTCTGCTTCTTTGTCTTCCAAGCAATGAGAGAGCCACCAAGAAAAATACAATAGGCAGAAAGAGAGCGACGCTCAGATTCGCTAGCCTAGGTAGCATCAGAATAAGCTTGGAGATGAAGAGAGCTAGAACGTGGAAAGAAGAGGCGGCGCGTAATAGTCCCACGAAGATAACGCAAGACACGAAGAAGGTGGCTATAATGAATATGAGTGGGAGCATAAATAAATTGACTGAGAATGTGCACAGCATGGGAGATGTCAGGACGAGTCACAGCTAAATAGACAAGACTCCCAACAAGATGACGGTACCGAGTGGGATCAGTGAGAGGTTTACCATCATTGGCATGAAGCTGAAGATTAAGCTCCATGGGAGTCTCAACAGTGCAATGATCAGTGAGAGAAGAGCGAGCAAGAAGATCTTGGATGTATTTTTCTTGGGACAAATAAATACCATCAGAGGTGGAAGAGACTTCAATCCCAAGAAAATAGCAAAGAGGACCAAGATCAGACATAAGGAACTGCTCACTGAGACGTGCCTTGACAAATGCAATATACTCAGAGTCATCACCAGTGATAATCATATCATCAACATAAAGGAGAAGAAGAGTGCGACCACGAGGTGATGTGTGAATAAACAAGGCAGGATCATGGTTGCTGGGAGAAAAACCAGCAGCAGTGATCACAGAGGCAAATCGCTGAAACCAAGCACGAGGAGCTTGTTTAAGACCATAAAGAGAGCGACTAAGGCGACAAACCATGCCATCAGGAACAAAATACCCAGGAGGTGGTCGCATGTCGACCTCCTCACGGAGCTCACCATTAAGAAAGGCATTCTTGACATCAAGCTGAGAAATGGACCAAGCACGAACGGAAGCGACAACGAGAAGAGTGCGAACAGTGGTCATGTGAGCCACAGGAGCAAACGTCTCATCATAGTCACGACCATACTCTTGCTGAAAGCCACGAGCAACAAGACGTGCCTTATAGCGCTCAAGAGAACCATCAGAGCGAGTTTTGATCTTATAAATCCACTTGCACATGATGGGACGAGCATGAGAAGGAACAGGAACAAGATCCCAAGTGCCAGTGCGCTCAAGGGCAGCAATCTCCTCAGCCATGGCAAGCTGCCATTCAGGAGGGCAAATAGCATCATGATATGTTGCCGGCTCTGAAACGACAGTGCCAGCAAAACCATAACATTCGACAGGCTTGAGGGATCCACGATCACGAAGGTTATAATGAGAGGAGAGCTGTGAGGAAGAAGCCGAGGGTGTCTCAACAGGAGAGGAGACATCAGAGGAACTCAACAGGAGGTGAGGAATCCTGAAGCCGATGGCTGTAGGTGTAAATCATAGGAGGTTTAGAAGCATAGATGGACTGAGCCGGTTCAGACGGCTCAGAGGGCAGCGGAGAAGTCGGTGGAGGTGGAGAGGGTGAATGTGGTAAAGAAGGTGGTGGAGGAGGTGGAGATGGTGGAGACGGTGGTGGTGGAAGCAGCACAGTGGAGATAGGTGTGTCAGGAAAACTCAAGAAGGACAAAGGCTCAACGACAGCCTGAGGAGAAACATCAGTGGAGGGCCGAGGGTATAAGGGACGAGACTCATCAAAAGTAACATCCCGAGAGATCCGCATTCGACGAGCAACGGGATCCCAACAACGATAGCCCTTGTGCTCAGCATTGTAGCCTAAGAAAACACACTCAACAGATTGAGGAGTCAGTTTAGTGCGTTCACGAGGAGCAAGAAGAACATAGGACAGACATCCAAAAAGATGAAGACTGGAGTAATCAGGTGGATGTCCAAGAAGACGCTATATGGAATTCCTCCTTTAAGAGCAGAAGAGGGTTGAATGTTGGTTAAGTAGGTAGCTGTGGAGATTGCTTCAGCCCAGAAATGAGGTGGGACAGAGGAAGCGATCATAAGAGCACGAGTAGTTTCAAGGAGGTGATGATGCTTGCGTTCAGCAACACCATTCTGAGCGTGCGCGCCAGGACAAGAAAACTGTGAAAGTGTTCCTTGCTCAGAAAGAAATTGACGAAGGGCACCCGAAAGGGGCACCCGAAAGGTACTCTCCAGCAGAGTCCGCACGAAGAACACGAATAGAAACATCGAAATGAGTATTAATCATGCGAGCAAAAGATTTATATATGGATAACACTTCATTACGATGTTTCATGAAATACACCCATGTGAAACGAGAGAAGTCATCGACAAATATGACATAATATTGATGACCCCCTTTTGAAACAAAAGGTGTAGGACCCCATACATCAGAATGAACAAGGTCAAAAGGACGTTGTGACACAGATGCACTAGAGTGATATGGAAGCTGAATTTGTTTTCCAAGCTTACAACCTTGACATTGATCTAAAGAGACATCACCAGAGACATTGCCTAGAACACCACGACGAACAAGGGCAGATAGGCGGAGCCACACAGATGTCCCAAGCGATGATGCCACTGAGCAAAAGAGGATGAAGCCGATGCAGGAAAAGCAGAGCCCACAAGACCGGCAGAGGCAGCGGATGGAAGACGAAGCCAATCAAGCTCCCAAAGGCGCTGAGAATCATGATGGCGAGGGCCAGTACCAACTAGGAGACCCGTGCTGAGATCCTGAACACGACAAGAGTCAGAATCAAGAATAACATGACAACCATGATCGATGGGCCGGCTAGCGAAATGAGTTGCATGGTCAAATCAGGAACATAAGAAACATCAGGCACATTAAAAGAAGAGGATGAAAGAGTGCCACGACCAACAACAGAAAGAGACGAGCCATCAGCAGTTTGAACAGTGAGAGGGATGAAAGGAGAGTGAATAGAAGAAAGACGGGTGCTATCAGGTGTCATATGAAAAGAAGCACCAGAGTCAAGAATCCATGGCAAGATACCTGAAGTGGAAGGTGGTCTCTCAATGGTAGACTGAGAAGCAGCTGCAGCAGAAGTGACAGAACCGGCTGCCCCAGTAGTGGTCGAACCAGTAGCTCCAGTAGCTGCACCAGGAGTGGCAGTAAGGCGACGTAGTAACATGAGGATCTCCTACTGTGCATCAGGCTGCTGAGGCTGCTGGGACTGAGCCTGTGAGGGATGCCCACCTCGGCGAGACTGCTGTCGCTTCTTCTTGAAACAGTGATCTTCATCATGTGTATCTTTGCCACAGTATTTACAATGAAGGCCACCTGAGTTACGAGTTCCCAAGCTGCTGGAGGCTGATGAAGTGGGTACTTTGGGGGGAGTACCAAGAATTCCTGACCGAGCAGCTAGAACTGAGGAGGGTGTCGATTGAAGTAGACCAGCTGAACGAAGACGAGTCTCTTCATTACGAACAGCAGCAAGAGCCTCCATCAAGGACACACATGGCTCACGAGCAAGTAGCTGGGCACGGAGAGGCTCAAACTCAGCACGCAGACGTGTCAGGAAGTCATGGGTGCGACGAAGCTCTAGGTGGCTCTGTTGCTTCTTGCAGGAGTCACAGGTATCTGGAGACAGCTGAGGGCTAAGAGTGTCAAGCTCACGCCAAATTGCAGATAGCTGTCGAAAGAACTCCTCAACTGAACTGTCACCCTGCTGTAACAACTGCTCTTGGCGCAAGGCAGCAATATAAGTGGACTGACCAGAAGGCTCATAGCGCTGGCGAAGGAAAATCCACATCTGAGCAGCACGCTCAAGCCGAATAATCTCTCCAGCTAAATGCTTTTCCATACTAGCAACAATCATAGCCCCAGCACGAGCATCTTCATCCAACCAAGTGCGATAAGCCCGGAAGTGAGACATATATGAGGCCATATCATCATCATAAGTTTCACACAGTTTCTTTTGTTCATCTTCAGAGGCTTGTGGAGGAATCACAAGCTGCACTGGAGGATCAGGTAAGACTGGACAGGGTAGCTCACCACTGACGAACTCCTAAAGCCGAAGACCATGCAGGAACCCAATCATGATAATTGGCTCCATCGAAAATAACTGGATAACGCTGAATCTGAGCACTACCAGTAACACCAGTAGATGGAGCAGCAGAAGATGCCATCTGTCTCTCAATTTTTTTTCACTCAATGGAAGCAGAGCACTCTGTTCACAGAGCAGAGCACTTCAACGGCCGGAGAAAAGGCCTCAACTTGCGATGCCGTACCCAGCTGCTGGGCCAGGAAGGCACTCGATAGCAGGGCCCCCACACGAAGCCACGAGCGGAGGGAGAGCTGCGAGCGGATGCACCACGCGATGGAGAGCCGCGGGCGGATGCACCACGCGAGGGAGAGCCGCGGGCGGGCGCCGCGACGCAGAGCCGCGAGCAAGCGGCGCGATTCGAGGAGCTGCAGGCGAGCACGAGGCCACACGCGGGCCTCGCGGCGAAGAGGCCGCAGGCGGGCCACGACAGAAAGACCGCGGGCGGGCGGCGCGACAAAGGAGCCGCACCTGGTGGCAGGGGCGCGACCGGCGACGAGGAAGAATCGCTCGGACGGATACAACAGCGGAGCAGAGGAGAGCGCGATGGAAGAACGTGCAGGGAAGGATCGAGGTAAGCCCTAACCCTAAAACCTTGGCTCTGGTACCATGTACTCATCTATTCCATGGGGGCAACTGCCTAAACATATACACAGTTGGGCACATAAGCATTGAGGCCCTTACACAAAGAGGAAAATACAATATGCACATATACATCTAACAGCATCCACTATGATATTTTCGGCTGTGGGATAGGAGGGATACAAAAAACTAAAATAAAGAAGTTTAGTTATTGGGAAGTGGACCTCATATATCAGAAAGGTCATTGCCAGGTGGACCCCATATATCGAAAAGGCTTTAAGGTGGAGGTACCATAAGTACACTGTTGGAGGTGATAGAAACATGAGACTTGAAGTAAAAATCAGTGTGCACAATCTCGAGAGGGTACACAATCTTGTGCATGTTAAAAAATAAAATAAAATAAACTGACTCATCAATGGACAAATGTTATTAGCTAGTTAGATACAAAAATTGTATTAGAGCCAATAATTATATTGTTCTTCAATATTACAGATACAAAAAGAAACTAAACATATGTAAAGTAAAAATCAGTGGCAATATATACTTGACTTAAGAATCACCAACAAAAGACCTTTTTTTATAAATCGGAGGTTCACAAGGGAAATTAAAAAACTTGGAGTTTCATAAGGGAAATTAGCAAGCTAGTAGGCTAAAATGAACCATCTGATTGCCAGCCTAGTTCATGTGTCAGCCCGTAATTTATAAGTAGGGCATCTGAACAGCGCATGCCATTTTTATAGCATTCAACTCCTCCACTACGTCATGCATCTTCATTCTTGTTCTTGGTGAGTCATTGCAGCATGCTAAAGCAACTCTAAATATTGGATAAACGAGAATATCTAGGATAGCTTGGGTGTCTGTATCTCTACTATATGTTGCAGTAACATCAAGTATCTCCAGTAGATTATTAGGATAAGCCATCTTCACAAAGCTGACAAGATTTGCCACACCATCGTTGAAACTGTCAGTTGGCCTTCTTCCAGTAAACATTTCTAACAGGAGTATCCCGTAGCTATATGTATCACCATCCGTGGAGACATCATATCCTGATCCATACTCTGCGATATACAGAAAAGGAAATTTCATTGGCTACATTATAATTAGATCACATAAAAATCTAATATTATCAGTAAATCAGATAAATAATCTTCAGAACAGAAACAATAACATATTTATATTCATATATATGCGTCAACAACAGTTTAATTACTGACCTGGGGGGACATATCCAATTGTGCCTTTGACAGCAAATGAGCTGCCTTCAGTTTTAGGATTGTTTTTGTTGCCTGAGGACAAAGTCTGTAACATGTCCAACCAAATCATCATCTAGAAGTATGTTGCTTGGTTTAATGTCACAATGAACTATGCATGGATCAACATGATCGTGAAGATATTCCAATGCCTCGGTAACATCAAGAGCAATGTGAAGTCTTTTCATCAAACTTAGACTTCTTCAGGTCATGCTATTTGTCATTTTATCAGGATGCAGCCACTCATCTAAACTCCAATTGCAAATATATTCTAGGACAAGTGCCTTGAATTCATCACCATTACGGTCTAAGCCACTGGACACGGTGATCACCTTCACTAATTTCCTGTGGCGGATCCTCCTTAGAGCATTGCACTCAGCTACAAACCTTCTATTGCCTCCTTGTTGGCCAAGATCAAGAACCTTGATTGCTACTGTAGCTAAATTCTTACCAAAAGTTAAATTTCCAATGTATACTTTGCCAGAACTTCCAGAACCAATCAAATTCGCTGGAGAGAATGATCCTGTTGCTGCATGTAGCTCAGCATACGATATTCTCTCGTGTTTCTCACCAAAGAATTGGTACTCAGGACCAGCAAAGCGGGTGCAGTCCTTCTCTTAATAAAACAATAAGCGGTCGCAGAGCATACACAGAAGATGAATATTCCAATAGCTCCAAAGATAACTATGTGCAGTCGATGCAGTGAAGCCTTGTGAGAACATATAGACGGGCATGGTCGGAGTTGCAAGAATGGAGGCCCACCGCATAGCATGCTGTTACCTGTCACTGACAATGCAGTGGCATTACCAAAGACACCTGTATCTGGCACAAGACCAGATAGGTTATTGAAGGACAGGTTTAGATAATTCAGAGATCTGATGCTCTCTAGAAACATGGGTATGGGTCCTGTTAGGTTGTTGCTCGAGAGATCCATTTTTTCCAGCGCCACCTGATTATTCAGCCCTTTTGGGAGTTTTCCTTGCAGTAGATTTCTTTGTAAATATAAGAATCTCAGTTGGACACAGCCCTCAATAGCTTCTGGGATTTCACCATCTAGCTTATTCGTTGAGAGATCCATTGTGCCGAGGCTGTTCAAGTGCCCGTGTTGGAATTGCCCCACTTAGAGCATTTGTGGAAAGGTTAAGAAGTAGGGTCAGGGAAGGAATACTAAGTATCACCTGTGGGATTTGACCCGTCAACAGGTTACAAGAAAGATCCAAGGATTCAATATTCGATAATTTTCCAAGGCTTGCCGGAATGCTGTTGTCCAGAAAGTTATTAGATAGAGAAAGACTACGCAGTACTGTGATATTGCCTAATGATTGTGGAATCTGCCCTTCAAATCCATTTTGATTCAGATAAAGAACCTCGACTCTAGAAAGCTGGCCAATATCTATAGGTAAGGTGCCTGTAAATAGGTTATCCTCAATGGTAAGCTTTGTAAGTTTTTGGAACTTCCCTACCCAAGATATTGTCCCAGCTATGTGATTTTTGCCAATTGTAAGCCACTGGAGTTCTCGAGATAGGTTGGCGATACTAACTGGCATAACACCTACAAAGTTGTTGTGTTCGAGGTCTATTCTTTCCATGTTGCTACAGTTGGCTAAGGATGTGAGAAACTCCCAATCCCTAGGCTTTGTTATTTGTAGTTCGTTGTAGCCTACCGAAAAACGCTTCAATTTACCATGACTACCAATATCCCGTGGGATCAAAGCATGATGCCGGTTTCCACGAAGAATCAGATATTGGAGTTCAGATGCATTTGATAAGGGGGCTGGTATTGTGCCCTCAAAGTGATTGCTATATGTGTCCAAAAGATATAGCTCGGGAAGCTTAAATCCAATATCAAGTGGCAGTGATCCTGCAAGCTGGTTCATGCCAAAATGTATGACAGTGATAGAAGAAATATTGAAGAGTGATGGAGGAAAAGGGCCATCAAGCTTGTTACTCATTACATTGAAGATAGTAAGATTAGTTAACTTATATAAATCTGCGGGGATGTTGCCACTGAAGTTGTTTATAGAAAGATACAACTCAGTCAATGATGTTAGGTTGCTCAGCCAGGTAGGGATTTGGCCTTGAAAGGAGTTTTTCCCAATTCTAAGGACCATTAGTGTTGTGGCATTCAAGAGTGTCGTGAGAATTTCAGCAGTCAGACTGTTGTTGCTGACATAAAAAATTTTAAGTTTTGATAGGTGACCCAGGGGAGCAGGGACAGAACCAGAGAAGTGGTTACTGCTCAAATTCATAGTACGAAGTTTTCTGCAATTGCCAAGGCTGGGTGGAATATCACATACCAGGCTATTGGACAACAGATCAATGAAGTGCAGGTATGTGAGGTTGCCGATGTCTTGAGAGATGGTGCCTCCTAGGCCATAGCCATGCAGATCTATGGCAGTGACATGGCCAGGGTAGCGACAGTCGCCGCAGGTCACGCCAGTCCATTTGCAGAAATTAGGAACTGGTTTGCTGGTGTTGTTGCTTGCGGCATCCCATGATGACAGTGCATCACTTGTAATGTGGGATTTGAGGGATAAGAGTGCTGAGGAATCACGGCGGCTAGGGGTAGTAGATAGAGAGCTGGATGTGACAAAGAGGATATTGGCGATAAGAGTGAGCATGGAGATCTGCCATGTACATGGGCTGGGAATCATCTTATGGATCTTCATTCTTCAGCAAGGTGATGGTTTTATTGTGGTGGTCTACACTTTGCCTTGGATGCCTGCTGCGCCTTCCATCCTGTGAGGGGTGGAACAAGGCATGAATATCTGCAGGTAGTGGCCAAATCATCAACAGGAACCTGGTCAAATTTTAAATGATTAATACATTTTTTTTTCTTTTCAAGTGGTTAAAAATATTTTATCTTTGAAAAGTATAATAGATAGCATCTCTGTCAGGGAAATAAACGTGGGAGAATTGTCAATGTGACATGTAAGAAAAGGATGGCACAGACATGACCAAACGTTGAACTATTCAAATGAGGTTAGCTACATACACATAGAAGTCGCATTGTAGTTAAGGATGAAAGCTTGACAGCACCAATAATTCAGTAGTAGATAAGAACAAAAAGTGTCAAGTACAAAACATTATAGCATTTCAACACATGAATTTTGTTATTTCCCTGTGTGTTTTATGATTTGTAATTTTTCTTTCTGTTGGTTCCACAACCGCCAGGATATTCGTCACCAGCAATGTGAAGCTAGTAATAATATACTACTAGTTCAGTTCAGCACGTGTGAAGTAATTTGTGTCTTTAATTCACTAGGAATTATTAAAGGTGATTTTTTTTCCTTTCTTCAAGTTTTTTTAATAAAGATACTCAAAAGGTGCCTTATATATATGATGATATTCACCAACAGAATCAATATATAACAGATAGTATAAAATGATAAGTTGACACAAAATAGCCTGCGAAAAAATAAGAGAGTACATAAATACCAATCTACTCGTCCTATTCCTTCATCCATCTAGCGCATGCTGGAGATTGAGCTCACACTAACAGATAGCAAGGGAAAGGGATACCTGCAAACATCTTCCCCATACAAAACTTTTTTGAAGACTGCAAAAGCGACTTGTCGCTCGCAGTAAGATCTAGTATCCACTAAAATAACATCAGGAATGTAGACTTACAATCCTTTACCACCAAAATATTAGGGGCCGCTTGTTAGACACTAATGAAGCACAGACACATATGTTAGAGAGGCACACACACGCGAGGCTAGATTTTCACCGTTGGTCCCTGTACCGAATCAGTGGTGGAAGCTAGGATATTTTTCATCACTGGTTTTTCTCCAGAACCAACGGTAAAAATGATTTCATTGCCAATTTTTTTACAAACTGGTGGTGATATGTTATCAGTTATTTACCTATGGTTTTAATAAAACTGGTGGTGAAAATATCGTCGGCGAAAATTATTTCTGTAGTAGTGAATAGAAATTTGAATTGCGCCTGACAATGACCATTAATTTCTCACCTGTGCCCTTGGTAGACAAGGAGATGTGCTTTACAGCTTTAGTCGTCCGAAGATGCAGCGATGGGGATGTGCTATTCGACCAGGACGGGTTGAATTCACTGGACCTTAGCTTTAGCGATATATCACTCCATATGATTTTGACAGGAAAGAAAAAAAACCATCTCTTTCCATCAGGAATTCAATGGCAGAGAAAAAAGATACCATTTAACAGTATGTTCATGTGGTCCATCAATGGCTCCTATCAGAAAGTGAACGAAAGCCATGTTTGTATGACCGTGTACATAGCTGGAACCACTTTGAGAATTGTGTTTGTGACTTCGTGTGGCCATCACAGAAAGTTGGATATGGAGTATCGACTTAAAGCCTATTACTTGACTATAGTAGTGAAATGAGTTAGCTCAGCAAGCTAGGAAAATCATTCATAAGGTGGCGTGGCAGAGGCCAGCGTCACCGTGCATTTTTTGGACCTGATACAAATGATTACAATATATAGGATTCATTCCTAGTTAATAAAGCTCAGTCTTCATCCAAATAAAAAAAGCACGTACTAGTTTTTTTTTTCGCGACCGGGCCTTCACCCGTTTTTCATTAAGAGGAATAAACGAAAACAACAACAGGGCGTCAAAGCATTGATGTTAGCAAGATGCATACATCGAATGGCAGACAGGAGTTTAAGAACCTATCTACTGGATACAAGATAAACAATTACATTTTGAATAAATTTTGCGACCGAAAACCAAGGAAGCAGCTCATAAGCCGAAGCCTCTAGCGCCCAGTCTTGGCTCTACCCGATCACAGCCTCTTGCCATGAAGCAGAGCCTGCATAGCCTCCTCTGCGTCACCCGCCAGTGCGACCTGGAACGCGGCCTGGTGAAACTCCTCGAACGTTGCTTCATCAGGGCGTTGCGTCTCGACCTCATACCCGAGCTTTCTCATGAGGACCCACCTTGCCTGCGCGTCCGGCTTGTTGAGCTTGTTCTTGGCGGCCAGGCGGGCACTACGCTTGGGCAGCCACTCCATGGTGTCTTCACTGGGACCCGCCTTAGTGATCCGCAAGGTCGGTGTGGAGAGCAGCGACGGTGTCAACGGCTTCCTGAAGGAGTTGATGAAGTCGTCGACGGATTCAGCACGAGCGGACGCGTCCGCATTAACGTGCCTCACCACGTTGCCCTCCGCTGGAGCCTCAGTGGTGTCGACGTCGGCGCCATGGTCGGTATCAACGAGTCCTCCAGTGCCATCGATCAGTCGGGGCTCGACGTCATCGATGACGCATGGAGCAGTGGCCTCATCGACGGTCTCCGGTAGCTCCGCGGCGGTGTGGGGGCCGTCCTCGACGAAGCCCGCGACAACCGGAGCGGCCACCACCGCAGTCCTGCCTGCTACCACCTCTTCATCCATGGGATCGAATTCCCTTCATGGTGGAGGGTCCGCCGCGGGCTGGGAGGTCACCTGCGGCTGCATAGCACAATCCAGCAAAGAAGTCTTACGACCTCCGGCCACCCACATGGTCACCTCGAATTTCGAAGCAAGGTGCGCCATGAGGTCGTCCAGCGCGGCCGCGTCAGTAAGCGTGAGAAGGACAAGAGGGCCAACGGTCTCACCAGCCGTGGCGGCGACACTCTTGATAACGGAGGCCTCGGCCCAAGGGCGGCCTACGTCATCCAGAGGTGGACAGGATGGTGGCGAAGTGGTCGACGTTGAAGAAGCGACAAATGTCTCCCTCCTAGGACGGCTGACGTCATCCAGGGGAGGAGATACAGGCGGCTGGTGCAGGGACGAAGACGACGACGTCCGTACCAAGTCCTCCCGGCTGTGGCGTCGCGCCGAAGCCGGCACTCGCTTGCGGGGCGGCGCACGGCCCCTCGTGCACGCCCCGGCTCGATGGCCAGCGCCCTGGCAACGGAGGCAGCACGACGAAGAGAGACACTGAGCGGCGATGTGGTCCCTCGCGAGGCAGTTGAAGCAACGGCCCACCAACTCCAGTGGCACTGGACGGCGTCGCCTAGGTGCCGCCTTCTCCGACGAGCGGCGGTGACGGCGCCCCACGACAGTCCTAAAACCATCGGCGTCGACGCAGGGCCGTGGGTCAAGCCTCTGGTGCACTGGGACCCTCAGCACCTTCTGCAGGTCGAGGCGACTATGCGCAGTCACCCGCACGGGCTGCGGTGGTGGTGGTGGTGGGGTAGTGGACCTGCGTCGCCGACGCCGCCGTCGACGCCGCCTCTTTGTCCCCGCAGGTGGTGGTGGTGCGCCCTCCACGGCGGCAACCCTCATAGCCACAGTCGACGGCGGAGGCGTGGCCCGAATAGCCCTGCGAGCAACCTTCAATTACGACAGTCGCGGGGCAGGAGCGCTCTCGTCGTCGGAGACGCCTGCATCTGGGTCATCGTCCGCCCAGTGCTTCGCCTTCGGGCGCCCCACTGAGGTGCCGCCAGGAAGGAAGGGGGCAGCGTGGGGGGAGAGGGACGACATCCTAGAGGGTGGTACGGCCGGCGGCTGCAGAGTTGTCGGCGGCAGCTTCGGCGCGCACCCCAGGTTGACGGTGGCGGCCACCGTTGCCAAAACCCCATCGTCAAGAACGTCTTCATCGTCGTCGTCGTCGAAGACGTCCTCGACTATAACCTCATCCTCAGGCAGCAGCTTACTCGCCCCAGGTTCGCTTCCCACCTCTGTGCAGGGGAAGGACAGCGAAGGAAGGGGCGCACACGACGGTCACCTCGGTGGCGGCACCCGGCGGCGTTGCAGTTTGTTAAGAAATATGAATGTGACCAACTAGGCTCTAAGAAAATTTAGAATTGCAGACTGAGCATATAACTAAAACCACCCATCAATCCAGGTTCTGGGATTCTTTTCTTGAAAAATTTCGTAGCTCACCGAATTGGCCGAAATTCAGAAAATTCGGATCGGTATCCAGTATAAATTTGAATGAAATTTATGCAAATTTGAACAAAATTTCCCCAAACAGTCAAACATGGCACTAGACATGGAGAGGGTGTGTGCGGCCTACCATGTAACGCGCAGACAGCGAGGAAGGGGGCGGCGGTGTGTGGTGGCGGCAGGGGCAGCGTCAGCGCAGCAGATCCGGTGGCAGCGCGCGGTGGGCATCGAGGAGTCGCCATGGCGTGGGGAGGGGCGTCGGGGATCCATCATGGCGCAGGGGCAGGCGTCGGGACTCGGCGGCAACCACGCTGGAGCAGGTGGCGAAGAGCCGAGACTGCGCGCTGCTGGCGGCGGAGAGCGAAACGTCGGCTGTTCTGCGATGTATTCACGGTGGAGCGCGTGGGCTAGTTACTGGACCCTTGATTTTTTTTTTTCTGAGGGGATTACTGGACCCTTGAATGGGCTAAAAAAATTTGAATAGGGCTGAAATATTTGGCCGGCTTAGTATATATTTCGGGCGTGGGCCGAAATGGGCGAATTTCGCTGGAATTCGGCTGACCAGAACTAGAAAGCTGGATGCGGTCCACTTTCACCTATTCTAATGTCTATGAAGTAAGATTGTCAAAGTCCACAAAGACTCTTATCGTCCTCCGGCAGAAAAAAGCCGCTGAACAATGAATGTAAAGCATCTCACATGTCACCAAAGTCCACTAACTTAAAATCCTAAAAATAAAAAAGCGGCACGTAAGCCCTAACGGAGAGCTCCACCAAGGCGCCGCCACCAACGATTTGTGCTCCCGCCGGCGAGGTCGCCGGTCCCTTGCGCCTCCGGCGGCCCTCGGGGCCTCGGATGTATGGGGAACCGCGTGACCTTGACCGACGGTGTAGATTAGGTCCCTTTTCTAGGGTTAGGGTTTCCAGCGGCGCGAGCTTGGTGGAGGTGGCAGCGTAGCCATGGTGGAATAAGGTCCTCCCGGTCTTCGTCCACCTCGTTGTCGCCTGCTCCGGTGATCATGGGAGGCCTGTGAAGCGGTGTAGGAGTCTGCGGCGGCTGCTGTTTCGTCGTCGTGGCGGAGCGGCGGTGCTCGTGCTGCGTTTTAGGTCAAGGCTACGGTGGCGGCTAAGGGCGTGGCGGCAAGATGGAACGCAGTGGATCGAGCTCGATCTGTCGGCGTCACGGATCGGGATTGAGCGAGCTTGGCTTCAACGCGACTTCGGATGCCATCGTCGGCCCTGCTCTCATCGTTCCAACCTGGATTGTGATCCTGACGGATGGGCGCTCAAAGACTTCTTCGCCTCCTCAAGATTGAGCGTCTGCTGCAGTCTACCTAAACACCGGTGGTTTCCTCCGGCTTCTGGTGATTCAGGTTTGGCGGCGTCGGCTGGTGTCGGCGGTCTTCGTCGGCAGCGGATGCGGCCGGCTTCCTTTCTCGTAGAATATAGGTTGGGCAGCTGTCCTACGTATCCTTATTCGGTGTACTTGTATTTGGACGTGTTTATTTCTATTAATTAATACAGGTATACATTATCAAAAAAAAAGTCCACTAACTCTGTCCTTGTGTCCTCTGTCATCCGCCAACCCAACCATCAAGTAACACTTGACCATCAATCACCAATGATAATTTCAAAAAAAAAAAAAAAGCAATCACCAATGATAACTGATACGACTGACTACCTGATCATTGTGAGCCTGTTGAGATTCTTCCCACAAAGCCCCAACAAACTACAACATCCCTATACACACTGAAAACACCGCTGAGAGAAGACACTTGTGGGCAATATCAATGACCTCTCCCAATATGACACCTCCAAGGAGGTAACAACATCCAAAGATATTGTGAACTGATTGAATGGTCTAGGGTTTTCATCCAGAGAGATCCACACCCCAGCAGGATGCGCGATATGATGAAGAACGGCAATGGCCAAAGCCACGCTTCAAGGAAAAGGAGTGGCACTCATAGGCATCACTAAGTCTGGGCATTCGGGTTACCCGATTTTTTCGGGTCAGTTAATTCAGGTAATGAAAATTGCTATATTCGTCCCGAAAAAACACTACCCACAAATTTGGGTACCCGATAATCTGGGTTCAGGTTCGGGTTCGGGTTCGGGTATTCCCAATCTACCCGAACATCTCATACTTCGTAGATGCTCGGTATCTTGGTATATATCTTGAATATGTTCAAGTAAAGTAGCAACACCACAAAATATAACATCCATAATATCATTGATCCAAATAACTGAAAGGGATACAAGGATTCATGCATACATATTATTAGATGCAAAAAGAAACATGAAAGATAACTTCCGCTAAGGACAAGACATGTGATGCAACGAGTGACTGTAATATAGGATGACCCTTAAGAGCAACATGCAAAATGCAATGAGAACATATGAGATCTAGCGATGCACTATGGGATGATGAGTTTCCCTACTGTGCTGATGGGAGCCCTGAACAAGCACCCAGATTGTAAAGGTGCATCATTTCACACCCAGGCTCGCTGCTACTACCTGCGAAGGGACTGTAGTTTGGGGCTAGGTTGGCAAGGCTCCAGTCCTGCTGTAAGTGCCGGTGTTCCCCTAGTAGTGCCATGCTTTGCATCTCATTGCAAGAAGATTGTGTCTGCAACGAGGATGACGCTGGTAGCAACACCTGCGGCAATGGCTGTGGGAGGACTCCCTGCCCGACGACAAGCTGCTGGAGCCGTGCTTTGATTTTTCTCATCTTCATCTCCACCATCTGACTAAGACTAAGGAGCTCATCTTTGTTGGCGCCAACAAGGCCCGGGCGTCCCCCATACATGCTGTCATGGAGGAGGTCCAAGGTCTCACGCTCACGATTCTCAAGATCCAACTTGCTTACCTGCTCATGGAGCCTCAAGGAGCGACTGTGGAGAAACTCCTCTTGGTTCTTTGTCTTCTTGAGGCTACTAACATTTAGCGTGCTGTTGAATTTGATGATAAGTTCCTTAGCCTCTTCTTCTGAGGGCCACACCTTTGGCTGAGCCTCGCCCTGGCCATACATCACTACACACAGCTTGATGCCACAGAGTGTGGTGAGCTCACTAGCCTTTTTCTCCAGGCCCTGGGAGCGTCTCTTATACGTCGCACGCCGAGTGGCGTTGTTGGAGATCCACTGGAGATTCACCTTCTTGCGTGCCATAGCACCGTAGCAGTATCCTAGCTCGGCAACTACTAGTAGGATTATATAAACAAAAGGAAATGATTGCCTTGGTGTTGAAATGAAATGAGGAGAGGGGGCATTTTATATATGTTTCAAGGAGGACTCTAGAGCAACTTATGGAGGCAAGGAATAACTTACTCATACCATGATTTATGGAAAGCATTAACTCACTGCCAAAATAAAGTGTATATATATTTTTACTACTTACAGCTAGAGCACCTTATAGAGGCAAGGAATAACTTATACTTCGTACCATGATTGATGGAAAGCATTAACTCACTGCCAAATTAAAGTGTATATATATTTTTATTTTTACTACTTACAGCTAAGGATATATGTTTCAAGGACTCTAGAGCAACTTATAGAGGCAAGGAATAACTTACTCATACCATGATTTATGGAAAGCATTAACTCACCGCCAAAAAGTGTATATATTTTTTTACTACTTACAACTAAGCATTTTTTCCTTCAAAAATAATGCATCATCAATCACAAGAAAAATTCCATATACGTCATGAGCATCGTGTGATAGGTTATACAATAGTAAAATTGTGTTTAATTACATCATTATAAATTTCCTAATTACAGCATTATATTATGGCAAGCATTTACTACACCAGAAATATAATAATAATAAGGGAGTAGTAAATGCTGGCCGTCGTACTCCAGAAATATAATAATATTAAGCAGTTCGTAAGGGCACGTACACCGCCGGGCTGGCCGTCGTCTCGGGCTGTCAGTTTTGAAAAAAAACCCTTGTGCGCGAGGAGAGAGAACAAGCCGTTGCCGTCGTCTCGTGCTCCCAGGCAGAGTCGCCGGCCAAAGCCCCGCTGTACAGGGCTGTCTTCTCCAATCTTGCGCTGGGATCAATCTGTGGCACAAGCAGGAAGAGAAACGCGCCAAATCCGTCCCCGCGCGTCCATTATCCTTCGTCCTTCCCCGCCTGCGTCGTAGATGTCGAGCACGGCAGCGCCGGCCGCCGGTGAAGCCCAATGACGCGGCGGCGCGCGGCGGCGGCCATCCCCGTTGGTCGCAGCAATGGCGCGGCGGCGGCACGTCATACGGACGGCGAGCCGGAGATGGAAGGCAGTGGGTTCCGGTCATGGATTTGTTCTCTGCAGGTTCGTTGTCGCTACGGGTGCCCTCAACCTCTGACACATCTGCCCCTCAACTGAGCAGCTGTTCTGTAGTGGCTTCACCATCGAGCAACGCCATTTCCTAGCATCTCCTTGCAAAAATTACCTGCTAAGTTGCAACCTGCAAGATATCAGTTCTGCAAGATATCAATTAGCAACCAGTTTGTTTTGAAACAGTGTTCCTCTGCAGCTAGTTTTATTTGATTCATGAAAAAAATCTATTAAATAAAATATAAATATATCATTAATATTCATGGTTCTAAAAAATATTGTAATCTACTGGAAAGGAGATTAACTCTGATTTTAAGAAAGCAATAAGGGCCCTTTTACATACTGGTGTTCCCTGTTCCGTAATTTATTAGTAGGGCATCTGAACAGCGCATGCCATTTTGATAGCATTCAACTCCTCCACTACGTCATGCATCTTCATTCTCTGTCTTGGTGAGTCACTGCAGCATGATAAAGCAACTCTAAATATTGGATAAACGAGAATATCTAGGATATCTTGGCTGTCTCAGTTTCTACTGTATGTTGCAGTAACATCAAGCATCTCCAGTAGATTATTAGGATAGGCCGTCTTCACAAAGCTGACAAGATTTGACACACCATCGTTGAAACTGTCAGTTGGCCTTCTTCCAGTAAACATTTCTAACAGGAGTATCCCGTAGCTATATGTATCACCATCCATGGAGATATCACATCCTGATCCATACTCTGCAATATACAGAAAAGGAAATTTCATTGGCTACATTGTAATTAGATCATATCAAGATTTAATACTATTAATTTCATATAAATAATCTTCAGAACAGCAACATATTCATGTGTCAATAACAGTTTAATTACTGACCTGGGGGACATATCCAATTGTGCCTTTGACTGCAAATGAGCTGCCTTCAGTTTCAGGATTGGTTTTCTTGCCTGCTTCAGACGACATTATCTTCGCTAAACCGAAGTCCTGTAACATGTCCAACCAAATCATCATCTAGAAGTATGTTGCTTGGTTTAATGTCACAATGAACTATACTTGGATCAACATGATCGTGAAGATATTCCAATGCCTCGGCAACATCAAGAGCAATGTGAAGTCTTTTCATCAAACTTAGACTTCCTCTGGTCATGCTATTTGTCATTTTATCTGGATGCAGCCACTCATCTAAACTCCCATTGCAAATATATTCTAGGACAATTGCCTTGAATTCATCACCATTACGGTTTAAGCCACTGGACACGGTGATCACCTTCACTAATTTCCGGTGGCGATCCTCCTTAGAGCATTGCACTCAGCTACAAACCATCTATTGCCTCCTTGTTGGCCAAGATCAAGAACCTTGATTGCTACTGTAGCTAAATTCTTACCAAAAGTTAAATTTCCAATGTATACTTTGCCAGAGCTTCCAGAACCAATCAAATTCGCTGGAGAGAATGATCCTGTTGCTGCATGTAGCTCAGCATAGGATATTCTCTCATGTTTCTCACCAAAGAATAGGTACTCAGAACCAGCAAACATGGGTGCAGTCCTTCTCTTAATAAAGCAATAAGCGGTTGCAGAGCATACACAGAAGATGAATATTCCAATAGCTCCAAAGATAACTATGTGCGGTCGATGCAGTGAAGCCTTGTGAGAACGTATAGACGGGCATGATGGGAGTTGCAAGAATGGAGGACCACCACATAGCATGCTGTTACCTGTCACCAAAAATGCAGTGGCATTACCAAAAAAATCTATTAAATAAAATATAAATATATCATTAATATTCATGGTTCTAAAAAATATTGTAACCATGATCATCTTATTTATATTTGATCTTTTTTATTAACAAGCAACACAATGGTATATATGACTCATATTTATAATTGATCATGGCTACATGTAGACATTACAAATTAACAGACAGCTAAACAGACAACCCATTGTACGCGCTGTCTTTTTAGCCGTCTATATATATTATGACATCATCATACAGATAGCTTACCATCTGTGGATTGTACATGCTCTAAGTACGTAACTATCGAAACATATTTCTCACTTAAGAAATGCGTTCAATTACATAAAAAAAATTCCATACATACATAGGATTGTGTGATACGCTAGATGGTGATCAAATATCATTTAATTGCTGCTAAAGAACCAAAGGAATAACCTGATAGCATTTAACTATGATGTCGAGGAAGGCTCACTCCAGGCTTGATATTGAGCTAGCTTGGCTTGTTTTGGCTCGGCTCGTTAGCGAGAATAAAAAACATCATACAACTAGTCGAATTTCA
The DNA here is from genome assembly GCA_018135685.1 of Themeda triandra. NCBI lineage: Eukaryota > Viridiplantae > Streptophyta > Magnoliopsida > Poales > Poaceae > Themeda > Themeda triandra. The sequence goes on along the minus strand of JAENPR010000146.1, from coordinate 866,120 downwards.
TCTAACGATGATATTTGGTGCGTCACAGAGACATTTTGTGTGTCACAAAGTCTAATTTACAAATTCCATCGATATTCGGCATATGTTGCACGAGACAATGAACCCTAGTTTAAATGTTTTTATTTTAAAAACTGAACTTTAACCGGGTTCACCAAAACTTCTCTGGAAACTAATTAAAATATATGCATGTGAAAAATTTTGTATACTAGTTTATAGTGAGTTTGGGTCTTTGTATTATTGTATTTTGTTTTTGAGCTTTTTCTTAAAAAAGAGAGGAAGAGAAGATGTAACACGCCGATGGGCCCAAGGCCCATGCGGCTGGCCAAAGGAGGCAGGGCGCCGCCGCCGCCGCCGAGTTAAGCAATAAAGAACAAATTCCTCCCCTATCTCTCGTTCTGTCTTCTCTCCCACGCGCTGCCCTCTCTCTTCTCCTCTCTCCATGCCGCCGGGCCACCCCCAAACCCTAGCGCCGCCGCCCCCACGCCGCCGGCCGCCGCTCCCGCGGCTCCCCAGCCCCGCCTGCACCGCCCTCTCCGCCGTCAACACGGCCCTCTGGAGCAAACCTGCGTCACACCTGTGACAACTGGTATCAGAGACCTCTACGATCCTTCGGGCACCAATGGCCTCCACCACGATCACCAAGAAGCAGCTATTCCAGAACCTCAACGACGAGATCGCCGAACAGTCACAGCGCCTTCTCCACGGCTACGAGATCGACCTCAAGGCCATCGGGGAGAAGCTGGCATGCACCAACAACGATGTCATCACCGACTCCACGGCCAAATCGGATCAGATCTGAACGTCGCCATCAACAACCCTACTGTGGAGGTACAGCAGTAACAGAACGCGGTCCAAATCGAATCGGATCTGGATGCCACCACTGACGCACTACAGCTATTCGATGATGTGCTCGCCGAACTGAATTGATGTGTCGCAGCCAAAGAGGCTGAACGGACATGTCCACGCGTCAACGGCAACATCAGCACCAACTCCACGAGCGCTGAACCCTATGACGCCAATGACATCGACTACAGCCTCCTCATGATGATGATAGTCCAACAGCACACATGGCACAACAACGACTTGGCAAGCACTGTCCTCGGCACCGGCAACTGCATACTCGTTAGCAGAGGTATGACGCACAACCTTATCCACATCAATTTCTTGGCTCCCATTGGATTCATGGAACATCGCATCGACACCACCCATATCATGGGAAATGATGACGATGGACCCCATCAGGCTGCGACAATTGCTGCACTTCCTCGGATCAACGTGGAGATTCTCGACATCAACCCCAACATCTTCGACATCGACAACGGGAACAACTACACCAACGACCACGCCACCCTTCCAACTTGGCTCATGTTTCAGCGTGAGGACGCGCTGATCGAAGAAGGGGGGAGTAGTGCCATGCAACCGATGAGGGCCATGAGCCCAATCGACCTTGGACACACCAACAGCAATAGCGCCCAAAAAGCCGCCATAGCAAATGACATGACAACACGGGCCTGATTCATAGCCAAAGGGCTGATCTCCATCGATGGTCATCTCTATGTACATGCTACACCATCTATGCTAGCTAACCTAATGCAGGTGTTGTTACACGTTGGACCAAGGAGCATGGAAGAAATGGCACCTAGCCCGCGCTGACCTCCATCCGTGGCATACAACAAGGGGGGCACCGATGAGCATCCCCCATAGGCACTGCATGTTGTCTACCAATGACGTGGCCATCATCAACAACTTGGTGGCCAGCTCATCTACATCGACTAGGCCTACGTCATGATCGTCAGCAGTAATCACGCCTACGACCTCATCACGTGGCCTCGACAGACACTCCACCTCAGCAAGGAGTCCTCCACACCTCGACCCTCCTTCATGACAAGTCGTCAGACAAAAGGTGCTGGCCACATCAGGGGCTCGAACAACGACTACATCTACAACTGCAACAGCAACCTTCTCTACAGCCTGGAGTTCGCAACAACTCACACACCAGGGAACTACGTCATCTCCAATATCACCGTCGATCGACCATCAAGGATGTAGCGTGAGGACGTGCTGCATGGAAAAGGGGGGAGTCATGTAACACGCCAATGGGCCCAAGGCCCATGCGGCTGGCCAAAGGAGGCGGGGCGCCCTGGCGCCCTCGGCGCAGCCGCCGCCGCTGCCGTTTCCGTGCTAGATCAGGGCTTAGGGGCTAAGAAATCCCGGGACTATAAATACGTGGGAGATGTAATTGGATGGGTTAAGCAATAAAGAACAAATTCCCCCTATCTCTGTTCTCTCTTCTCTCCCCGCGTGCCGTCCTCTCTTTCTCCTCTCTCCACGCCGCCGTGCCGCCCCCAAACCCTAGCGCCGCTGCCCCCACACCACCGGTCGCCGCTCCCGTGGCTCCCCCAGCGCTGCCTCCATCACCCTCTTTGCCATCAACATTGCCCTCTGGGGCAACCTTGCATCACACGAAGAATTTCCAAAAAAATGAAAGTAAGAAAAGGAAAATAAAAAATGCAAGCACCCACAACTCACCACACAAGCAACTCGAACCAATAGTGGTCTTAATCACGAAGTTTATGAAGTGCGCACAATGGCCTCACCACTTATCAGAGTGCCCCAGACCCCAGCAACGCGTAAAGGGCAACCAACAACGTGGACGCCGACTCAGCATGATAGCACGTAGAGGGAAGCCCAGCAACGTGAGGCCCACGCGTCTCCCGTGGAGGCCGGCCCAATACTCCGCCTTAGTGCCATTTACAAAAGAAAATTTTAACTCGATGTCAAATAAGAAAGTTCAAATTTTTAGTGCCAAACAAGGAATACTGATTTGTTTTAGTGTCATATACATAAATCTCTCGACTTTATTACCAACATTCCAAAAACTTTGCACTAGGCCCTTGAATTGTTCAATTTTTTTTGAAAGGGTTGAATTGTTCAAATTAACTCGAATGAATAAATGACCAAAACAAAAGTTGTAGATATTAATGAGTTCAAAAAATTCATGGTTGATGACTTTTCCATTTAAGATTATTTATTATCCCAAAATTTTGTTTGAAGTTATCATTAAATTTTCAAATTGTTCAAATGAACAGCTATGTAGAAATTACTAAAAGGAAAGTTGTAGACCTAGATGTGGTCTAAAACTTTGTAGTTGATGACTTTTGTATTTGAATTCATTTATGGCTCTAAAATTATATCTAAAGTTCTTAATATTGAATTTCAAATGTAACAATACCTAAACTTGGTTAGGAAAATCTACAAACTTACTAAAAGAAAAACAGGTATACACAATGTTCATAAATTGATACATCTCATATGTAGTTATATGACTAAGTGAGAGATTTTTTTTTTATATTGTGAAGGATGTATAGTGCCACTTTATTTTGATTGCTAGAAAGTTCTATGGAATGATTATGGACTCAAAATATGCGGTTGTTTCGATCTGAAGAATTATTTGACCAAATTTAGTTATTATAATAATCATTCTCTAAATTAATATGGAGTGTGTATATATATCATTCTCTAAATTAATAATCATTCTCTAAATTATATATACTTTGTGGTATTGTTGCTTTATTTACACATATCCAGAATATGTGCCATGCATCTAGAAACTGTGACATGTTTTGTTCGGATGATAAATTGTTTTTGTTTATTGGTGCCAAAGGATAACACCTCTAAAAACTGAAAAAACAGGTTTTCATTACTATTATAAAGATGAATGCCATTGTTTTATTTATCTAGTAACATTCTAAAAATAATATATTCTAGTAGTACAAATCACATGTATTGTACTAAAAGCAGGCAACTATACAATATATTGATAAGAAATCTTGAAGACATTAATTGCGCCGGCCAATAGAATTGTATCACCATCATCGATGTACCAAAATCCAATAGGAGTTGACTAGAATGATTTCATTAACTTGTGGCTACTAGGAGTCGAACCCGAGATCTTTGACGGATAGTGTATTCGCTGACCAGTTAACTCAAAAGCCTTTTGTCAAGGAAATGTGGCAGTTCACTTAATACTTCAGAAGGAATTCCAAAATGGTACCGCTTGTGTTTCTACTGTAAACAATAGCTCAAAGTTCAGGAATGCTTCGTTTTAAGTACAAGAGTTTGAAAAATTCAAATGAACAGAAAAGGCGCTTTGATTTATGAACATATATAATCTAAAATGGATGGGATTTACTATATTTAGTGGGCAGTTTCAATTCAAAAAACCATTATTTGTCCAGCTTGCTTCAGTGGTCAAAGGCACAGTGGCTCAATGAGACACAAGGAAACACTCTAGAAACATCACTAGAACATCAGTGCGTCTCTAAACCTTTAGAGTAATATGATCACTTGAATACTTGAATGTGCACTAGCCTATGTAACTAGGAGAAAAAATGGGTGTCATGGGTTCGATAACGTATAGTAATTGGTTCATATCTGGGATGGCGATGAGGGCTGTTTTCGACCATAGCCAACGGTTTGGACTTGTGAGGTTTATCTCTTGCTTCAGATCTAGTTCTTCGTCTGAGGATGTGAGGGACACCTTTACAACTCTTGGTCGGGTAACGTCTTGGGCGAACTTCAAATCAGAAAACCCCGAGCAGGAGCCCTGCTAATCCTTCAAGGAATCGCTAGCTCTGGGCCTTTGTCAGCTGCCTTTGCCAGCTTATTATGGGTCAAGCAGCTTGGCTCGAGGCCATTTCGTCGTCTAACATCCTACCCTCGTCGATGGGCTTGAGAACAGGCTTGATGGCCTCAGGCTACATGTTGTGATGGCCGAGGTGCTCCGTGCATCTAGGCTGAAGACCACTAGTGGGTACCTCGTGAATTGCATCTTTTGGTTTACACGAGTTGCGAGATAAACATTGTGCTGGTGGGCTTCACCGCCACACGAGAAAGGTAGAGAGAGAGAGAGAGAGAGAGAGAGAGAGTCTTTGGGTACACAAGAGTTGTGGTTCTAGCTTGGGAAAGACACTAGGAGGTCGGCTTTGGTTGACACCTTGGCAGAGGGAGGTGATAGTTAGTTATTGGAGTCTGTGAGGGGACCTTTGTAAAGTTTAATCTTCGAATGACAATTGGGTCATGACAATGTTGAGGTGGGGCTTTGCCACGAGGATCTTCTCTATGATGTCTAGGAAGCACATAGCAGCCACCATGTTTTGTGCTATGAGAGGGAAGTCGGGGAAGCTAGGAGCCCGTGTGTCGCCATTGATGTCGTCTTGGATGATGCAAGTGTGGCCACGAATCTGGTTCACCCGGTGGTGCTCTAGTAACTCACACCGCTGCTCGAGCTCCTGACGTTTGACCTCGAGATTGGCCTATATTGCTTGAGTCGCCCTTCCTTCTCACGAAGGTAGGTGGCCCTCCGGTTAGGGCATAGGTTTGGCGTTGTGTCCTTGGGGCTCCCATTGTTGGTGGACTGGCCCTCGATGATGGAGAAGCACTCATGCTCTGAGAAATACATTCAGCCTCATTAGAGTCATTCTTTGAGTCAGCCTCGAGAGAAGCTCAAGGACATTGGTCCTAGTGGCGCCAGCGAGGACGACGACGTACGATGCTTCTCCACTCATCAACTACGTGAGCTTGAACTGGAAGATGGTGGCTGCATTTTAGATCCTGTAGGCGAGGTTGAAGATGCACTAGAAGCTAGGTTGGCAACTCCTCCTTGTTTCGAGTTGGTGCGCAAGTTGGTCATAGTGCAAAACATTCAATGCTAATCCCCTGCGGTTGGGTTCGGGCTCAAACTGAGATGGATCTGGCGAGAGCGCACCATCAAGTTGGCCTATGGGAAGGGGTGTCGAAGGCAGTTCCCATCAACATCGCTCCACCACAGAGGTGGAGCTCACCGCGATGATCAGCGATGTAATCACTCCCAAAGTTGAGAGCTTGTCCATGAAGCAAGGTGGTGCCGGTGGAGAAGTCCTTTTCAGAGAATTGAAAGCCACTCCCACAGGGCGATGCCTCCAACTCTAGAACTGGTTTGTGACGTTAGCCATTGAAGATCGGTGAGCACACATGGTGCTTCCTACCTAGTGCACCAACTGTCTTGGGTTCATAACCATAGCTAGTGATGAGTGTTTGGGACTTCTATTGTCAACACTCAAGACACAAGAAGGTTCATCCTGGTTTGGGATTCGAAGCCCTATGTCTAGAGAGTTCTTCATGTTAGAATGCTCAAGCGAGAATAAGAGAGAGAGAGAGAGAGAGAGAGAGAGTAGGAGAGCATATGGTAGCTCTGAGGGTTTTGGGAATGAGTTCAATTTGTTGATCGAGTGTTTGACGGGTCCATCCCCGCTGAGGGTTCCCTTGCCTGTCCTTATATCATTGGAGGGCAAGGTGTATATAAAGTTTGGGGTTCTATATATCTAGCTTCCTTCATTTCAAGGCTGGGGGCATCACCGCTCTAGGTGTGGTCGTGGTCAACAACACATAGAATTGCTTGTGATAGCTTATGCAGATGACATTGGTACACATCTAGGATGTAAACACTCATAATATGAGAAGAAGGAATATCTAATATGGACACAAGCGAGTGTGAGGTGCATGGTGCAGTAGTTAGGGTAAGAAGCGGGTTCGAACCCCGGCGGCCACATGGCACACTTTTTTTGCTTGGAAAATCGTGTGACTCGTGATTGCTCATGCCCTTCCAGGATTAAAGATTTTTTTCTACCTAGATTTGAGAACTCTGGACTAGCCGCCCCCACAAGGCACTTGGGTAAGGGCAGATGGGCAAACCACCCCTACAAAGGTTCATGAGTCGCTTCGTCGCAAAAAAGAAAAAAGGTTCATGAGTCGCCCCTATGAATTCTTCCTATAGTAGTGTATATCTCTCTACGTTTAATGCTTCCACGATACACTGTTAATTATAGATGAGATGCTGCCGACATTCTATTGTACACCCTAGTTATATTTTTGGTGGCACCTTAAGTAAGGTTTGCTTTGCAGTATTACACCTTGTGAGGTTAAACCATTTTGGTTTATGTCACAGAACTTACCTATCATGTCACTTTGTCAGCATGTAGTGTGCAGGCGTTGTCAGTGACGACCAGGAGTTGTTTGCGGCACGCCATTCGGTCTCCTCACAACTGGATAGGTATGGTGAGTTAGGCACAGTCAAGCTAGCTTGTCGGCAATGCGGTACTAGGTGATAACTGACTTTGGAAGGATCCTGCAGTTGAAAAATTCCAAATAGTGAGCAATGGGGACGCGCGCGAGTGGCTGAGCTTCATCCATTAGTAATATGACATGGACATAGTGACTAGCGCTGCATGCAGTTGAAAAAAAAGTCCAAATAAGAAAATCGAGAAGCACGACTGCTTCAACAAGGCTCGAACGTATTACTCACGTAACAAAGTACATAGCTGACGTGACATACCACTAGAAATAGCGAGGCGCAGGGCCGCATGAGAGAAGAACCATCACAACAGGTTGCACTGGTCGACTGGTCGTCGAGCTGCATCACAAGTTCACATCCCATTTCCCATCAAACGGTAACCCCCTGTAATATATATCTTGTCTCCGTATTACATAAAAAGCTAGCTGATCAATTAGTATGTAATTACTCGCAACATATACATATACATATACATATACATATACATATACATATACATATACATATACATATACATATACATATACATATACATATACATATACACATGTACATGGAGCACTGTATTTCATTAGTTTTTGAATTATAAACAAGCAAACATCAAAAAATCTGATTGGCTGGTTTCTGCTAGCCTGCTGCTCATCAGTTTTAGTTGTCTCTTATCTTTATAGTTATACGTTTTGCAAAAATCTTTTTTTCTATAGCTCTATTATATAAGCTTGCTTTAGTTTTAGGGCAAATTAGTTCCTTGGCCCTAGGAAAAAATCACCTTAGTTTCTTGGCCCTATTTTTGTTGAACTTGCTTATTTAGCCCAAAAAGAATTTCGTTTTAGTATTTGGCCCTTCCGTTAGTTTCACAAGGTAACGGTGTTAAAAGCAAGGTGAAATGACCTTTTTACCCCTGGCACAAAAGGATACACTTGTTCAAAGTACAGTACAACCATATAGGCAATTTAGGCTTTCTATTATCTTTAATTTCCCAAAATAAGTTACAAGACTTTGGCTGAAATTTCACGACATAATATATTTTGGGCCAAGGGTAAAAAGGTCATTTCACCTTACTTTTAATACCGTTACCTTGTGAAACTAACGGAAGGGCCAAATACCAAAACAAAATCCTTTTTTGGGCCAAAGCAAGTTCAAAAGAAATAGAGCCAAGAAACTAAGATGAACTTTTTCTTGGGCCAAGAAACTAATTTTTTCTTAGTTTTATGTACATGCAAGTTTGGTCAAAGTTAGTTACATATAAGTGCCACTTGTTCTAATCTTGAAACATGGAAATCAGCAGGCCCAAGTCAGTGGATTCAGCGCGTGGTACTGAATGAAAAGTCATTTTTTTTCTCAAAGATGTATGAATACGATAATGTTGGATCTGCCGGATGCAACCAAACTGTATTGCACTCGTTCCGCAGAGATATCGATCAGAAGTTATGGCGGGTGGATGCACTGCTGGTTGCTAGTGCCGTCATGGCGGGAGTCATTGTGGGGATAGGTGCCTATGGCCAACGCTACCGCCACCACCCTTTGACCCGTTTCATCTTCCTTGGTGCCACCACCTTGTTTTTGCCTATCATCTCATCTGTCGTCTCCAGTAGCACTGTATTGGTTTCTACCATGGTGCCCCATGGGCCCAATGACTTGGACAAATCAAGCCCTGCCTTGGTCGCATTGTGCAACCCGGCCAAACACTCGGTCCTGGTGGTTACATGGGCATTACTTGTTCAGAATGTAATGATCAACACCAGCATAGTAGTTGCTGTTGACGATAGAGAAGGTCAAAGCACAGGTCCACCTATTGAGCTGTTTGTTCAGGGCATCTGGACCCTATACCTTGGTATCAGCCACCTCACAGAGGTCACTCGGAATTACCTCAAGTATGTCCTCATTGTTCTTTATCTCCTTGAACTCTTACTCTTTGCTCTCACTGTTACCAAACTGGTATTAAAATATTATGCTGTAAAAAGGGCGCGTCAATCTTTTGCTTTTGGTCGCAATCCTCGCCTTGTTATTGGGTACGTGCATCAACAGCTACCTCTAATGATGGTAAGCGAGCATGCGCCTCCCCGTCTATTGGTCATGGGAGAAGACACAAGACAGGTGGAAAAGCAACCTCAGGGGTATGTGTTCAAGGATGACTCATTAGGGTACAGATCCATTGGCTTGATGACTCTTGACAGAGTTTGGCAGCAGTTGGATAGCAATAGCATGCTTCTTCCGGCACAAACACCACAAAGGCTAAAAGACTTATGCTTATCTTTTGCATTGTTCAAGCTGCTGCGATGTCGATTTGCAAGGTACAAGCTCACTTATGCTGGCTCAGAAAACACATTCAGCTTTTTTTGGGCCTTGTTGCTTGAGGATGGCGCACCTGAGAGGATATTTGGAGTGATTACGGATGAGCTCTCTTTTCTTCATGATTATTACTACTCATCCCTCCCTATCTCATATTCCAAGTGTTGGTTGCCCATCATCAACGTCCTTATCTCGCTGTTGACCATAGGTTACTGCATCTTTCTTGCAGTGTGGATGATAGTCATCAGTAAGAACAGTTACAACTATCAGGTGGTGTGCCATATCCGATGTCAGAACGCGACTGTTCTACATGAAGGAATACTTAACTTCGATGTGGTGCCCTTGTTTCTGCTTTTACTGTTTGTCATCATAGCTGAGGTGAGGGACATTGTTGTCCATATCTACTCGAACTGGACCAAAGTGGTTCTCACTTGCCGCCTTTTAAACAATGAGCTTTCTGGTTCCATGCACAATTGGGCTGTCCATATTTTGACATGTAGATTCAAGCTTATGATGAAGCATTGGGATGAGAAAATAGGTCAATGCTCAGTACTACCGCTTCATCCAAGAACAAGCCCTCTTGGTTTTGCCAGGAGTCTCCTCCATCTGCCCGACGACAACAGAAAGGTCGATGCAGCTATGAAGGCTTCCATAATCGACGCCCTACGAAGCTGTATAAAAAATGGTGGACACCTGAGCAATGGACAAACATCTCTCTGCCGTTTTGGTAAACAAGGTGAAAGTCTACTTTGGGCCTGCAACAGCAAGAGCACGTCTGATATTATGCTTACCTGGCAAATCGCCACGAGCATCCTTGAGGTGAGGTACCAAGGTTCTTTACCTACCTCTGATCACAGGACTGTTGCCATTTGTCTATCACGACACTGTGTGTACCTTATGATCTGGTGCCCCGAGCTCCTCCCTGACGATGATGTATGGAGCAAGAGCCGGTGTGTGGCTGTCAAGAAGCTTGTCCGCCAGGCTTTGTCTGGGTCATCGTCAAGGTCCTATCGACAGCTGGTGCGACTGCTGGGCGAAGACAAGTTGGACAGTCGAGTGATAAAGAATGGCGTGAAGCTTGGGAAGCAGCTGGTGGAGACGATCAACGACGAGGAGACAGCGTGGAAGTTGCTAGCCTACTTTTGGTCAGAGATGATCCTATATGTCTCACCATCAGACAATCTGAAAGGGCATAAGGACTCCATTGCCCGTGGTGGTGAGCTCATCACGCTCCTCTGGGCATTGCTAAACCATGTTGGGATCATCAGCAGGGACCAGTGATGCCGCTAGTGCTTCCACTAGTGGCCCTCCGGCTGTTGTCATCTAATAGTATAGTGTTTTCAGACTCTTTAATTGGCTATCAAGGCGTGTTTTGTCATGTGTACCTGTTTGATTATTCCTACTAGCCCATCAACTCATGTTCCAATGAGTTTGTGGATAGATTTAGTATTCGTGACATAATACCTAGTTAGATACTACTCTATAATCTGGTTGTAAATTTAAAAATTGTTTTGTGTGTTATTTCTTTGCATTGCACCTACGTGGGATTTTACTATTACTAGCAATATGTCCGTGCGTTGCAACGGGAGAAAAAAATTAAACGTTTTTGGAGATGACAATAGGATTGATACATATTATTTGCGTTAACTATTTTACTATACAAATTTAAAAATTAATGTTTACAGCAATATGGCAATGTACTATTGACCCTGTATCGAATTAAAATGTAAACTTGATTTTTTTCGCCTTCTACCATAAAACATACAAATATTTTACAATAATTTAACGTTAACCCGTCTTCATGTCGAGCGCAACGAAGACACCATCAAACAACAAGTACATCGCGCAGCTCCTCTGATTGCCGAAGCTCTCCAGCTAGAGGCGATGATGATTCATCCATGGCTTCAGCCCCAGATGCGGCCCCCACTCCGCCATCATATTGATCTCCACGTGTGCTGTCCAGGAGCCTCCTGACAATAGAACTAAAATGGACACCGTGTGCGGGTCCGTGACACGACAAAGCTCAGCTTTTGTTCGGCAATGACGCCAGGTGTGATGATGACGATGTAGACCTTCTCGGTGCGTTGGCTTGTTGACGGACCATGGTGGTGTGGACTGAGCTCACGGTGGCCGGCCAGGTTCATGTCATAGGTCATGATGTCCTCGCCGACGATGTCCTTGCTCAGCAAGCAATTGCCGTGAATGTGCATATGAGCCAGTGAACGCTGTCGACCGCGACATCGTGGTCTCTGCCCCGACTCATGCACCATCAAGGGCACATGTGGTCGCTGGTGGTCTTGACGGAGCTTTAGGCGCCGCCACCGGCATCTGAGTCCGACGACGACACGGTCTGCACCCTAAAGCGCGCCGATGTGCAGTCGAGCTTCCTACCCATGATGCTGTCGGCGGCATTGAGCATGGCGAAATAATATTCGATGATGACGAGGATGCCGAGTTATATTTTCACGTACCACCCTTATTGTCTTTATTTGCGGAGTCCTCTTTAATCACGAATGTATAAATTTTTATTTTTATTTTTTCTATTTAGATTAGAAGTAGATATTTCTGTTGAGGTTATATGGGATCAGAGAATTTATTTGGGTTAGATTTATGATTGTAGCTATCTAGGATTGGAGGGATTCATTTGGATTGAGACCAAAATAACAAGATGAAAACAATAATTGTGAATTTGGAAATAAAAAGTATCATAAAAGGCTTAGACTTTATGTGGACAATAGTTTTTAGCAGGGAAGGAACAAATGACAGGAGCCAGGGGACAAAACAGGAAAAAATGGTGCTCGAGTCCGCTCGTTTTTTTCTTCTGTTTTTCAGTTTTTTCTAGCTTTTGTTTCCTAGTCTTTTTGGTTTGGTGGTGGCTTTATCTTTCTCTTTTGGTTGCTAGCGTTCGGTGTCCAGGAGCAGTAGGATTTGGCGAGTGTTCGGAGCACAAGCAAGGATTCCGTTTTTTTTTTTTTTTTTTTCCTTCCTTTCGGGCCAGCGAGGTGAAGGCATTTGCAGTAATTTTTTTCCCTTTCGTGCCAGCGAGGCGGAGGACTACGTCCGGCGACGACTGAGGGCGACATGCCAAAAAACACATACACAACCCAATACCTTTTGGAATCAGACAACGTATTGCACGCAATCATGTTTCTTCCACGGGACGGTGAGTTCCTTTTTTTTCTGTCCGTGTTGCGTCAGTAGATGGACCAAAAATATGGATGGACCAAAACCGAAAAAGTGGGCTGAAATTTTGCCTCTTTATAGATAATAGATATAGATGTCCTAAATATCTTTTTATTGCCATTTTTGTATCCATGCATTAAGCAGAAACTACAGAATTGATATATTTTATTTTCTACTCACAATTGTCTTTTTTGTTAGGCCGATGAGTCCCCGATACGTAAAAAAAAAAAAAAAGTGACAAACGCACGGCAACAAAGATACACACACCCCTGCACGGCTTCGGGGTTTTTTTTTTTTTTTTTTTTTTTTTTTTTTTTTTTTTTTTTTTTGAAAGGAGATTAACTCTGATTTTAAGAAAGCAATAAGGGCCCTTTTACATACTGGTGTTCCCTGTTCCGTAATTTATTAGTAGGGCATCTGAACAGCGCATGCCATTTTGATAGCATTCAACTCCTCCACTACGTCATGCATCTTCATTCTCTGTCTTGGTGAGTCACTGCAGCATGATAAAGCAACTCTAAATATTGGATAAACGAGAATATCTAGGATATCTTGGCTGTCTCAGTTTCTACTGTATGTTGCAGTAACATCAAGCATCTCCAGTAGATTATTAGGATAGGCCGTCTTCACAAAGCTGACAAGATTTGACACACCATCGTTGAAACTGTCAGTTGGCCTTCTTCCAGTAAACATTTCTAACAGGAGTATCCCGTAGCTATATGTATCACCATCCATGGAGATATCACATCCTGATCCATACTCTGCAATATACAGAAAAGGAAATTTCATTGGCTACATTGTAATTAGATCATATCAAGATTTAATACTATTAATTTCATATAAATAATCTTCAGAACAGCAACATATTCATGTGTCAATAACAGTTTAATTACTGACCTGGGGGGACATATCCAATTGTGCCTTTGACTGCAAATGAGCTGCCTTCAGTTTCAGGATTGGTTTTCTTGCCTGCTTCAGACGACATTATCTTCGCTAAACCGAAGTCCTGTAACATGTCCAACCAAATCATCATCTAGAAGTATGTTGCTTGGTTTAATGTCACAATGAACTATACTTGGATCAACATGATCGTGAAGATATTCCAATGCCTCGGCAACATCAAGAGCAATGTGAAGTCTTTTCATCAAACTTAGACTTCCTCTGGTCATGCTATTTGTCATTTTATCTGGATGCAGCCACTCATCTAAACTCCCATTGCAAATATATTCTAGGACAATTGCCTTGAATTCATCACCATTACGGTTTAAGCCACTGGACACGGTGATCACCTTCACTAATTTCCGGTGGCGATCCTCCTTAGAGCATTGCACTCAGCTACAAACCATCTATTGCCTCCTTGTTGGCCAAGATCAAGAACCTTGATTGCTACTGTAGCTAAATTCTTACCAAAAGTTAAATTTCCAATGTATACTTTGCCAGAGCTTCCAGAACCAATCAAATTCGCTGGAGAGAATGATCCTGTTGCTGCATGTAGCTCAGCATAGGATATTCTCTCATGTTTCTCACCAAAGAATAGGTACTCAGAACCAGCAAAAGTGGGTGCAGTCCTTCTCTTAATAAAGCAATAAGCGGTTGCAGAGCATACACAGAAGATGAATATTCCAATAGCTCCAAAGATAACTATGTGCGGTCGATGCAGTGAAGCCTTGTGAGAACGTATAGACGGGCATGATGGGAGTTGCAAGAATGGAGGACCACCACATAGCATGCTGTTACCTGTCACCAAAAATGCAGTGGCATTACCAAAAACACCTGTATCTGGCACAGGACCAGATAGGTTATTGAAGGACAGGTTTAGATAGTTCAGATATCTCATGCTCTGTAGAAACATGGGTATGGGTCCGGTTAGGTTGTTGCTTGAGAGATCCATTTTTTCCAGCGCTACCAGATTATTCAGCCCTTTTGGGAGTTGACCTTGCAGTAGATTTCCTTGTAAATATAAGATTGTCAGTTGGACACAGCCCTCAATAGCTTCTGGGATTTCACCATCTAGCTTATTCATTGAGAGGTCCATTGTACCAAGGCTCTTCAAGTACCCAATCTGTGTTGGAATTGCCCCACTTAGAACATTTGTGGAAAGGTTAAGACGTTTGGTAAGGGAAGGAATAAGTATCTCCTGTGGGATTTGGCCTGTCAACCAGTTACAAGAAAGATCCATGGATTCAATATTCAAGAATTTACCAAGGCTTGCCGGAATTCTGTTGTTCAGAAAGTTATTAGATAGATAAAGATAAGTCATTCCTGTGATATTGCCTAATGATTGTGGAATCTGCCCTTCAAATCCATTATGAGAGAGATTAAGAAGCTGGAGACTAGAAAGCTGGCCAATATCTGAAGGTAGGGTGCCTGTGAATAGGTTATCATCAAGGGTAAGCCTTGTAAGTTTTGGAACATCCCTACCCAAGATATGGTCCCGGCTATCTTATTCCCGCCAATTGTAAGCCACTGGAGTTCTCGAGATATGTTGGCAATACTAACTGGCATAACACCTACAAAGTTGTTGTGTTCGAGGTCTATTCTTTCCAGGTTGCTACAGTTGGTTAAGGATGTGAAAAACTCCCAATCCCTAGGCTTTGTGATTTGTAGTTCATTGTAGCCTACCGAAAAATATTTCAATTTACCATGACTACCAATATCCTGTGGGATCAAACCATGATATCGGTTTCCACAAAGAATCAGAATTTGGAGTTCAGATGCATTTGATAAGGAGGCTGGTATTGGACCCTCAAAGTGAAAATTGTAATATGTGGACAATTCAATTAGCTTGGGAAGCTTAAAGCCAATGTCAAGTGGCAGTGATCCTGCAAGCCGGTTGAAGCCAAGCTTAATGACAGTGATAGAAGAAATATTGAAGAGTGATGGAGGAAAGAGGCCATCAAGCTTGTTATAAGTTACATCAAAGGTCGTAAGGTTGGTTAACCTATAATCTGTGGGGATGCTGCCACTGAAGTTGTTATTAGCAAGATACAACTGAGTCAATGATGTTAGGTTGCTCAGCCTGCTAGGGATTTGGCCCTGAAAGAAGTTTCTCTCAATACTAAGGACCATTAGTTTTGCGACATTGATTAATAGTGTCATTGGAATTTCACCACTCAGATTGTTGTGGCTGACATCGAAAATTTCGAGCTTTGATAGGCGACCCAGAGGAGCAGAGACCGAACCAGACAAGTGGTTACTGCTCAAATTCATAGTACGAAGTTTTCTCCAATTGCCAAGGCTGGACGGAATATCACCTACCAGGTTATTGGAGGACAGATGAATGAAGTGGAGGTATGTGAGGTTGCCGATGTCTTGAGAGATGGTGCCTTCCAGGCCATAGTCATGCAGATCTATGGCAGTGACATGGCCAGGGTTGCGGCGGTTGCTGCAGCTCACACCAGTCCATTTGCAGAAATTAGGAACTGGTTTGCTGGTGTCGTTGCTTGTTGCATCCCATGACGACAGTGCATCACTTGTTATGTGAGATTTGAGGGATAAGAGCGCCAAGAAATCATGGTGGCTAGGGGTAGTGTTGGAATTGTGTTCTCTATTCATCTTGGGCTAACCCTAAAAGGGTAGCTATACAGTGTAGCATACATGGGCCTCATGGGCCTAGCCTCATGGGCCTCATATACATATACTCCAACACTCCGCCGCAGTCTGAGCTACCGTCGCAGCGGAGTCAGACTGGACATCATGAAAAGAAGAACACACACGAGCCCCCCACAGA
This sequence comes from Themeda triandra, assembly GCA_018135685.1. Lineage (NCBI taxonomy): Eukaryota > Viridiplantae > Streptophyta > Magnoliopsida > Poales > Poaceae > Themeda > Themeda triandra. The sequence goes on along the minus strand of JAENPR010000146.1, from coordinate 849,804 downwards.
CGCAACTAGCCACTGGTGATGTTGAGGCTGGAGCGGAAGTCGGTGAAGGTCGACGACGGGAGGCCCTCGGTGAAGATGTCGACGAACTGGGAGGTGGTCGGCACGTGGAGGACCCGCACCTCGCCGATGGCAACCCGGTCACGGACGAAGTGTAGGTCGATCGCCACATGCTTCGTCCTCTGGTGCTGCACGGGGTTGGTGGAGAGGTAGACCGCACTGACGTTGTCGCAGTAGACGAGCGTGGCCCGGCGAAGGGGGCTATAGAGCTCGGCCAGGAGCTGCCGGAGCCAGGAAGCCTCAGCCACGCCGTTGGCAACGGCGCGGTACTCCGCCTCGGCACTGGAGCGGGAGGCCACCTGCTGCCACTTAGACGACCAGGACACCAGGTTGCCGCCCAAGAAGACAGCGTAGCCGGAGGTGGAGCGTCGAGTGTCTGCCGGCCCAGTCAGCGTCAGTGTAGACAACCATCTCGGTGGAGGAGGACTGGTCCACAGTGCCGCGGAGGTAGCGGAGCAGACGCTTGAGAGCAGTGAGGTGAGGCTCCCGGGGATCATGCATATGAAGGCACAGCTGCTGAACTGCATATGTGATGTCAGGCCGGGTGAAGGTGAGGTACTGCAGAGCACCAGCAAGACTCCATGCGCGGTGGGATGCTCCACTGGGGACCCTCGGCCTCTGACAGCTTGCCCTGTGTGTCAACTGGAGTAGAGCAGGGGTTGCAGTCTGTCATCCCAGCTCGCTCAAGGATATCCAGAGTGTACTACCGCTGGTGAAGAAGTAACCCGGCAGGATGAGGCTCAACAGTGACCCCAAGAAAGTGGTGGAGCACACCCAAATCCTTCATAGCAAACTCCTGCTGAAGAGAGGTGATGATGCGGCGGAGGAGTGACTCACTAGAGGCCCTGAGGACAATATCATCAACATAGAGCAGTAGGTACGCAGTCTCAGCTCCATGGTGGTAGACAAACAATGACGTATCTGACTTGGCCTCCACAAACCCCAGTGTCAGCAAAAAGACAGCAAAGTGATGGTTCCACGCCCGGGGAGCCTGCTTGAGGCCGTAGAGAGACCTGTTGAGCCGGCAGACCATCTCAGGAGAAGAGGAGTCAACAAACCCGGCCCCGGCGACGATGGCAACCGTCTCGGTGAGAAGACCATGCGGAAAGCATTCTTCACATCCAGGCGATGCAACGCCGGGGAGCGGGTGAGAGCCCGGCCCGAGCACCGTGCGGACGATGGCCGCAGGCTTCACCACTGGACTGAAAGTCTCATCATAGTCAACACCAGGGCGCTGAGTGAAGCCCCGGAGTACCCAGCGAGCCTTGTACCGCTCAAGAATACCATCAGCCCGACGCTTATGGGTCCAGATCCACTTGCCGGTGATGACGTCGGAGCCTGGCGGACGTGGCACCAGATCCCAGGTCTGGTTGGCGAGGAGTGACGCGTACTCTTCCATTGCACGGCGCCAGTGAGGGTCCGCCAAGGCCTCGTGGACGGAAGAGGGTACCGGAGAGATCCCCGGCTCACAGGCAGTGGCGGTGAGAGCCTGCGGGCAGGACGCCTGTCTTGTCACCATCGGGTGAGTGTGACGAGGGCCTCGGTGAAAAAGCGGCGGGTGGTACACCGGCCTCTCGATACGGGCGGCCGGAGGCCACGGCGGCGGCGTCGGTGTCGCCGGCGGAGAGGAGGGCACCACCGGTGGTGTAGGTGACCCCGGCGAAGAAGGGGCCACCTGCGGTGACAGCGGCGGCGGCGGCGCCGCAGCCCGTCCACGGCGCTGGTACATGTGCACCGGCTGGGCGAAGCGTGCAGGCGGCGCCTGCGGCGGAGCCTGAGGCGGCGCCGGCGCCTGAGGCGGCGGCTCGGGACCCCCAACCCCGCTCGGCCCCTCCATGGTCGAACAGGGAGCAGGGTCGGGAGAGGCACTGGCCGCCGGTGAGCTGTGGCACGGCCCCGGCGAGGGGCACGGTGCGGCAGTACCTGCAGGAAACAACTGCAAAGGTGGCTCGACCACCGCGTCAGTGGGAAACAAAGAGGAAAGGTCAAGCTGCGAGGCGGAAGTGGTGGTAGTGGTGGAGAAGGGGAAGACAGACTCATCAAACACCACATGGCGAGAGATGAGGACCCGACAAGAGGTGAGGTCGTAGCAGCGGTACCCCTTGTGATCTGGGGAGTACCCGAGGAAGTACCCGAGGAAGACACAGAGAGTCGACCGGGGAGCCAGCTTGTGCAGAGCAGTGGCTGTGGTGTTAGGGTAACACGCACACCCGAAGACGCGAAGGTGGTCGTATCGAGGAGGGGTACCGAACAAGGCGTGGTGTGGCGTGGGAGCTGAGCAGGCAGCGGAAGGAAGGCGGTTGATGAGATAGGTGGCGGTGTGCAAGCTCTCAGCCCAGAAGCGCGCAGGGAGCGACGCCTGAAGTAGGAGGGTGCGCATGGTCTCGGTGGTGGTGCGAATCATGCGCTCAACCTTGCCGTTCTGGGAGGAGGTGTACGGGCAAGACATGCGCAACTGGACACCGTGAGAGAGAAAGAAGGCACGGGAGGCGGAGTTATCAAACTCACGACTATTGTCGCACTGGACAGCCTTGATGGTGAGGCCGAACTGTGTGGACACCCAAGCGAAGAAGTGGAGAATGGCGGGGAAAGCTTCAGACTTCGCACGGAGAGGAAAGGTCCAGGTGTAATGAGAGAAATCATCAAGCATTACAAGATAGAACTTGTAGCCAGAGATACTGATGACAGGGGAAGTCTAGAGGTCGCAATGTACAAGATCAAAGATGTGGGCCGCCTGGGAAGAACTCTGAAAAGGAAGACGAACATGACGGCCCAGCTGACACGCATGGCACAAATGCTCATCGTGAGCCCGAGGACACCGAATGTCGGAACTACGACTGAGCTGCATCAGGGCATCACGACCAGGATGGCCGAGGCGCCGGTGCCAAGTGGTGGAGGAAGTAGTGGTGGCGAAAGCAGCTGACAAAGGGGCCGGCAAAGAAGGCGAAGAAGGAGACCCTGGGAAGCGAAGGGTGTAAAGGGGCCCCGTGCTATCACATCGAAGCAGGGGACGCCGGGAAGCCAAGTCCTTGACAGTGAGACCGGAAGAGTCAAACTCCACGGAACAGGAATTGTCAGCTGTAAATCGACGAATAGAAAGAAGGTTGTGAACCATAGAAGGTGCCACAAGAACATCAGGAAGACGAAAGGAGCCATGAGCGCCGGCGGCACCCACAGACGTGACAGGAAGGCATAAGCCATTTGCGACCATGATAGATGAAGGGTGAGAGGAAGGAGGGTGAACGGAGGAGAGTATACCGGGGTCGGGAGTGGTGTGGTAGGTGGCTCCTGAGTCGGCGATCCAGTCTGGCCCGACAGGAGGTGTCGGAGCCATGGTGCTGAAAGAGGTGGCCAAGGCCACCGGGTCCCAACCGACAGGCCCGGGCAAGGCGCCGGGAGGTGTAGCCCATGGGGGCGCTGCTGGGTGACACCCTGGAGAAGCAGCAGCGAACATGGCGGCGGCCGGCGGGCGAGGCTCACCGCCGCGAGCCTGGAAGGGCCAAAGAGAGAGAGGGGCCACCGGAGCGCCACTGCCTGGGGCACCCGGAGCCTGGTGGGGCCACATGGAGATATCCCCGGCCCATGGGTTGTAGAAGAAGGGCCAGGGAGCATCCTCAGCCTGAGCACCTGGAGGCATCGGTGTGCTCCCCCGACCACCACCACGCCCCCCACGACGACGGCGGCCGCCACACCCGCTTGGCTCGGGAGAGGACGCCGGTGGAGGGGTGGTCGCAAGAGCAGTCGAGGAAGACGAGGGCGGCGGCACGGGAAGTGACCCGGGCTGGGCACCCTGAGTGAGCTCCGCCGTGACGAGTGGATCAGTCGGATCGTGCCAGATGACCGCGTCGTGATAGGCAGGCGCCCAAGGGATGGCGGTCGCACGAACACGGGCCTGCCCTGCCTCGGCAGTAGCCCGGGCAGCAACGAGGGCGGCTGCGAGGTCGGAGGCGGCCTTGTCTGCTGAGAGGTGGTCCTGCCGGAGGTGGGCAGTGGGCGGCTGCGGCGGCCAGAGCGCCGGGACCGCGCCCGCGCCCTCCCTGGGGGCCGCGCCAGCGCCCGCGCTGGTGGCAGCACCGAAAGAGGGAGGAGTGCCGGCCATGGCGGCAGTAGCGGCGGCCCGCGCCCTCGCAACGGCGGCGGCCAGGGCCTGCGTGGCTGCAACGGCGGCGGCCGGGCCCCACGCTGCGCCCACGGCGCCTGGAGGTGCTCCGGCGATACCCTGGTCCAGTACGCCCGCGCCGGCTGGAGCAGTGAGGGCACTCCCGGTAGCGGCGGATGAGGAAGCAACTGGCTGCGGCGGGGGCAGGCCCAGACCTGCAGCGATAGCGGCGGCGGCGGCGCCAGCCGTCTGCGGCCCGCGGCGGCCGGGTCGGAGCGTAGGCGGCCCGGACCGGCGAGTACCCACCGCGCGGTGACACAGGTTGGCACGGCCTCCACTTCGCCCTCTGCATCACCGGCACCAGCAGCAGGGGCGCCCGCACCCGCACCTGCAGCAGCGGCGGCGGGCCCCGCGCCAGCAGCGGCGGCGGCGGCCCGCACAAGCGACGAGGGCGGCCGCATCCCCAGCGAGGAGGCCCCGCGCGCTGCGCGGGCGCGCGGCGGCCCCCGCACCAGCCGCGACGGCGGCCCCGCTCCGCGCGAGGGGACGGCCGCATCGCCGCGGGGATGTCCCGCGATCCGCGCTGCGGCGGCGGTGGCCAGGACGGCGGCGCTCGCGCCAGCAGCAGCGGCGGCCGGGGCCCCCGCGGCCGCGCCAAGGCCGCCCGCGCTCGCGGCCATAGCGGCGGCGGCGCTGGGCAGAGGCCGGGCGACGGCGGGGTCCCACGAGGAGGTCGGGGAAAGGGGCTGGAACACAGCATAGTGGGGTGGGGGAGGGGGCCGGCCGGCCATGCTCGCCGGCGGCGGCGGCGGCGGCCTGGCGGCTGAACGGGAGGGCAGGGGAGGGAAGAGAGAGAAAACCTAGCTAGATACCATGTTGGAATTGTGTTCTCTATTCATCTTGGGCTTACCCTAGAAGGGTAGCTATATAGTGTAGCATACATGGGCCTCATGGGCCTCATATACATATACTCCAACAGGTAGTAGATGGAGAGCTGGATGTGACAAAGAGGATATTGGTGATAAGAGTGAGCATGGAGATTTGCCATGTACATGGGCTGGGAATCATCTTATGGATCTTCATTGTTCAGCAAGGTGAAGGTTTTATTGTGGTTTGTCTGCACTTTGTCGTGGTTGCCTGGTGCGCCTTCCATCCTGTGGGTGTCGAAGTCCTTAAATAAGGCATGAATATCTGCAGTAGTGGCCAAATCATCAACAGGAAACTGGTCAAAACTTTAAATGATTACTACATCTTTATTTTCAAGTGATTATTTTTTTTATCTTTGAAAAGTATATAGATGGCATCTCTGTCTGGGAAATAAATGTGGGAGAACTATCAATGTGACATGTAAGAAAAGGGTGCACATGACAGGGCCAAACATTGAACTATTCAAATGAGGTTAGCTACAGATAGAAATTGCACTGTAGAGAAGTATGAAAGCTTGACAGCAGCAATAATTCAGTAGTAGACAAGAAAAATGTGTCATGTCCAAATTATTATGGCATTTCTACACATGAATTTTGTTATTCATCTATGTGGTTTGTGATTTGTAATTTTTCTTTTGGTTGGTTCCACATTGACAGGAATACCATTAGTGTGAGGCTAGTAATAATAAACTAGTTCAGTTCAGCACGCGTGAAGTACTTTGTGCCTTTGTTTCAGTAGGAGTTATTAAAGGTGATTTTTTCCTTTTAAGTTTTTTAATAAAGATACTCAAAAGGTGCCTCATATACGATATTCATGAAGAGAAACAACATGATAACTGTGCACAAAACAGCCTCTGAAAAAAAAAAAAAAAAAAAAAAAAAAACAAGAGAGTACATAAAGACCAATCTACTCGTCTTATTCCTTCGGACGTCTAGCGCATGCTGGAGATTGAACTCACACCAACAGATATCAAGGGAAAGGGATACCTGCAAACACCTTCCCCATACAAAACTTTGAAGACCGCAAAAGCTACTTGTTGGTTGTTGCAGGCAGTAAGATCTTGTATCCATTAAAAGAACATCAGCCTAAGAAACTCTCCTAAGGAACGTAGACTTAAAATCCTTTACCACCAAGATATTGGGGGCCACTTGTAAGACACTTCAAGGAAGCACAAACACATACATGTTAGTTAGGCAGGCAGACCACGCTAGAGAGAGGTACACGCGCGTGAGGCTAGATTTCACCGTTGGTCCCTGTATTGAATCAGTGGTGAAGGCTGGATATATTTCATCACTGGTTTTTCTCTAGAACCGGCGGTAAAAATGATTTTCACCGCCAGTTATTCTACGAAGAGGTGGTGATATGTTATCAGTTATCGCCAATGATTTTAATAAAAACAGTGGTGAAAATATCGTCAGTGAAAACTTTTTCTATAGCAGTGAATAGAAGCTAAACTCTTTTGTGGAGATGGCACCTACTAAAGCACTAATTTGAATTCAATACCAAAATTTGATGTACACCTGACAATGATCATTAATTTCTCATTTGTGCCATTGGTAGACAAGGAGATGTGTTTTACAACTTTAGTCGTCGGAAGATGCAGCGATGGAGATGTGCTATTCGACCAGGACGGGTTGAGTTCACTGGACCTTAGCTTCAGCGAGGCATCACTCCATATGATTTTGACAGGAAAGAAAAAAAAAACCATCTCTTTCCATCAGGAATTCAATGGCAGAGAAAAAAGATGCCATATAGAAATAATATGTTCATGTGGTCCATCATTTGCCCCTATCAGAAAGTGAACGAAAGCCATGTTTGTACGACCGTGTAGTTAGCTGGATCCATTTCGAGAAGTTGTGTTTGTGTGGCCACCAAAGGAAGTTGGGTATAGAGTATATAGACTTAAAGCCTATTACTTGACTATATAGAAGTGAAAGGAGTTAGCTTTGCAAGCTAACCATTCATAAGGTGGTGTGGCTGAGGCCAGCGTCACCGTGCATTTTTGGGACCTCATACAAATGATTACAATATACATATGGCATTCATTCCTAGTTAAGAAAGCTCTCTCGATCTTCATCCTAATAAAAAAACATGTACTAGTTGGTAAAAATAGTTGCAGTTTGTAAAGAAATATGAATGTGACCGACTAGGCTCTAAGAAAATTTAAAATTGCAGACTGAGCACATAAGCAATCAATCTACTATCCACCTATAGAGAAAGCTGGATGCGGTTGCACTTCCACCTATTCCCAAGTCTAGGAAGTGAGATTGTCAAAGTCCACAAAAACTCTATCATGTCCTCCTGCAAAACAAGCTGCTGAACAATGAATCTAAAACATCTCACATACCACCGAAGTCCACTAACTGACTCCTCTGCCATCTGCCACCAAACCGTCAAGTAGCACTTGACCAGCAATCACCAATGATAACTGATATTGCTGACTAGATCATTGTGAGCCATAGTTGAGATTCTTCCCACAAAGCGCCAACAAACTACAACATCCCTGTGCACACTCAAAACACTGCTGAGAGAAGACACCTGTGGGCAATATCAATGGCCTCTCCCAAGTCCCAATATGACACCTCCAAGGAGGACATGACATCCAAAGATATCGTGGACTGATTGAGGTCCAGGGTTTTCACTAGTTTAAAATAGCCGGCCATGCCATTTAAAGGCAGGGATTTGCAGAAGCTAAAGAAGGCTACAACTAGCTTATTCATTGGGTACTCTTGGAGATGCTGTAACCACATTTAGCGGTTTTGCAAAATACCAATACAAATCAGAAATTCTTAAGCTACAGGTTAGAAATTGGAAGCGGCAAATTTGGGAGGAATCGATTAGAATCTCCTGTGTTACAGTAGCACGCATCACGCAACAAGCCAACAACAAAGTGATTTCGCGCTGCTCCACACCAATCGCTCGTGCCCAACCAAACATACAGATTTGGCAACCACCAGAAAAACAAAGCACTGTGGCACCTGCGTGCAGGGCGGAGGGAACTCACCACCATGTCCTTGTCCAGCGTCGACACCACGACGAATCTGCACTTTGCAGTCGCCGCCGCCCGCCGGCCCGGCGGGTCCGCAGCCACCGCTGCTGCGTCGCGATCTTTCTCTTCCTGGGAGAAGGCTAGGGGAGTGCGTCCAGGGCGGAGGCCAGCCACCAGCTCTCCCATGTCCTTCCTCCGGCGGCGCCGTCCCGACGAATCCACGGCCGCCGTCCTGCCGCTCTTTCCCAGGAGTCTGGAGAGGTCGAGAGTGGGCCGGTGGGGGATTGGGCTGTCGCGAGGGGATATTTTGTGAAGGCCCACGGCCCATGCCAGATTTTGGGACGAGGGCATGCTCTATGACGCTAAATCGCCCTTCATTTAGCTGATTTAGCGTGTTTTTGTTTTTTTATCGAGAACGCAACTTCACGTGTATTTTATTAAGAAGAAATAGTAACACCACAAAATAATCCATTAATATTATTGATCCAAATAACTGAATAGGATACAAAGGATTCATGCATACATATTGCTAAATGAAAAACAAACGTGAAAGATAACTTCTGCCGCTAAGGAGAAGAGACATGCGATGCAACGATTGACTCTAATATAGGACCCCTAAGAGCAACATGCAAAATGCAACGAAAACTTATAAGATCTAGCCCATGCACTATGGGATGAGTTCCCCTATTGTGCTGATAGGATCCCTGAAGATGAACCCAGATTGTAAAGGTGCATCATTTCACACCCACTGCTACTGGGCTCGCTGCCAGTGGCTGCGAAGGGACTGTAGTTTGGGGCTAGGTTGGCAAGACTCTGGTCCTGATGATGCTGGCAGCAACACCTACGACAATGGTTGTGGGAGGACTCCCTGCCCGACGACAAGCTGCTGGAGCCGTGCTTTGACTTTTCTCATCTTCGTATCCACCACCTCACTAAGGCTAAGGAGCTCATCTTTGTTGGCGCTAACGAGGCCCGGGGGTCCTCCACTCATGCTGTCATGGAGGAGGTCCAAGGTCTCACGCTCACAATTCTCAAGATCCAACTTGCTTACCTGCTCATGGAGCCTCATGGAGCGATTGTGGAGAAACTCCTCTTGGTTCTTTGTCTTCTTGAGACTACTAACATCAAGCGTGCCATTGAATTTGATGATAAGTTCCTTGGCCTCTTCATCCGAGGGCCACACCTTTGGCTAAGCCTCGCCTTGGCCATACATCACTACACACAGCTTAGTGCCACATAGTGTGGCGAGCTCACTAGCCTTTTTCTCCAGGCCCTAGGAGCGTCTCTTATATGTTGCATGTCGAGTAGCATTGTTGGAGATCCACTGGAGATTCACCTTCTTGCGCGCCATAGCACCCTAGCAGTCAGGACTGCTAGCAGTCGGCAACTACTAATTGGATTATATAAACAAAAGGAAATGGTTGCTTTGGTGTTGAAATGAAATGAGGAGAGGGGCAGTTTATTTATGTTTTAAGAGGACTCTAGAGCATCTTATAGAGGCAAGAAATGACTTCCTCATACCATGATTTATGGAAAGCACTAACTCACTACCAAAATAAAGTGTATATACATTTTTTCTACTTACACCTAAGGATTCCCCTTCATAAATAATGCATCAATCACATGAAAAATTCCACATACCTCATGAACATTGTGCGACAGGTTACAATAGTAAAATTGTGTTTAATTACATCATTATAAATTTCCTAATCATAACATTATATTATGGCAAGCATTTACTACTATAGAAATATAATAATAATAACCCCTAAGTAACTATCGAACATATTTCTTACTTCTTAAATGGATTCAATTACATAAAAAACTTTCCATACATACACAGGATTGTGTGATAGGCCAGATAGTGATCAAACATAATTTAATTGCTACTAAATCAAATATCATTCAATTGCTGCCAAAGAACCACAAGGAATAACTTGATAGCATTTAATGATGACATCAAGGTAGGCTCACTCTAGGTTTGATATCGAGCTAGCTCGGCTCAAATTGGCTCGGCTCGTTATAGCTCGCCACATTATGGCTCGACTCGTTATTGCTTATATAAACGAGCCACAAGATTAGCTCAGCGTGCTCTGCTCATTAGAAAGCTCGATTGCTTGGTATGCGAGCCAAAGCACAAAAACACATCACATGCATACTTAAAATGAAATAAACAAAATACATATGAGTTTTACACATGGTAGCCCTCGTTAGGAACCGGACATTGAAAAGTTAGTGAAGATTTCGAGAACACCAACGACGAGAACATCCTCCATATACTCCTTGGCCACCTCCGTGTATTCCGGATCTGCCTCTAGCATGTTCTCGGTCATTCTTTGGACTTGTTTGCATGCAACATATGCAATGATAATTGATCAAACTTAAGACAAAGCACAACCGTATAGACAAAACACAGCCTAACAGGATTCATAACGACATGGATAAACCTCATCTTTATGAAGCTAACAAAACTGGTTTAACATTTTTCTAATTTTTCCATGTTTTTTTTGTAAATTTTATAAAATCTTTGTTTTTTTAAGAAGAGAAAAACGAAAAAAAATGCTTGCATGGGCTTAGTCCAGCCATAAGGAAACCCACTAGCGGAGGCCCATTTGAATTCGAATATTTTACATTAGGAACCCCAATCTATTTTAAAAACTATTATGGCCCTTCCATCTTTTCTTTCTCCCTAATATTTTTTACATATGGATCCCCGTATTTATTTCTATTCGTTAACTGTGAATGGACAAGGTCAGCCAAGACCAAGCCGATGTTGGGCAAAGGCTGGACAAAAAAAAGAAGCCAGAAATTCTACCTCTTTGGTATTAGAAAAAAATAAATAAATTATTTATTTATATATGTGTGTGGGTCTATGTATTATTGTATTTTGTTTTGAGCTTATTCTTCAAAAAAAGAGAGAAAGAGAAGAATTTCCAAAAAAGAGTAAGAAAAGGAAAACAAAAAACACGCACCCACAACTCACCACGCAAGCAACTCGAACCAACAGTGGCCTTAAAGCAAGTTTATGAAGTGTGCACAATGGCTTTACCACTTACCAGAGTGCCCGAGGCCCTAGCAATGCGTAGAGGGCCAATGCGTAGAGGGCAGCTAGCAACGTGGACGCTGACCCAGCACGACAACGCATAGAGCGTAGCCCAGTCAAATGAGGCCACGATCCTTCCCGTGGAGGTCGGCCCAGCACTCCTTAGTGCCATTTACGGATTTTTTTTAACTCGATGTGAAATAAGAAAGTTCAATTTTTCTAGTGCTAAATAAGGAATACTGATTTGTTTTAGTGTCATATACATAAATAGGAGAAAACCCTGTGCGTTGCTGCAGGAATTGCCAATGAGATTATACTACTTGTATTTGCTAATATCATTGAATAAATATTATCATACATATTAGCGGATGATTTTTTGAACAACTAAATATGTTAGTAAATGTTGTGGTTAGTGCCATTTACGGATTTTTTAACTCGATGTGAAATAAGAAAGTTCAATTTTTCTAGTGCTAAATAAGGAATACTGATTTGTTTTAGTGTCATATACATAAATAGGAGAAAACCCCGCGTTGCTGCGAGAATCGCCAGATTATACTACTTGTATTTGCTAATATCATTGAATAAATATCATCATACATTTTAGCGGATGATTTTTTGGACAACTAAATATGTTAGTAAATATTGTGGTTTGCTAATGTGAATAGCTTGAATAAAACATAATAGCGTGTGTTAGTTGGATGTGTCAGTGGATGGTGACGTAGACACTTTGCATGGCGAGAGAAAATAGCTAGTGGAGTTTATCTATAGAAGAGATATAGATAGATTCTCTCGACAATATTACCAACATAAATTAACTCAAAATGAACAAATGACCGAAACAAAAGTTGTAGATATTAATGAGTTCTAAAAATTCATAGGTGATGTCAACGTTAGTGAGGATGTAAAGCTTTCCTTGGTGGAATGCCATATCATCAAACAGTGCAAACTCGTGATCCATGTGAACTGACCACCTGATCGCCCCTGGCTGGCACACGGCAACCCCAAGTGCTGTTCTGAAACCTGACGAGTGTGGCTATAAGTTGATTGGGGCAAAATACCGGTTTGCACATTGTCAGCTTCTCGTAGGTGTCCTCTATTTCCAACCATGAGACCTGTGTCTCGCTCTCACCGCGGCGACGTGGGGCTCGGAAGAGAAACAGCTGAGGAAGCGTCACGGTGGCTTTGGAGAACGGATCCCTCAGGAAGCAGCCGTCCTCGGTTTTGAAGGCCAGCCAGTTGCCACAGGCGTCAGCATAGCCTGTGCAGCCTGGGAAGCGGAACAGCTCGCTCCCAGGGAGGCTGTACGCGGTGCCATCTGGGAGGGCGAGCAGCGGCAGCGGCGAGGACAGGGATTGTTATGTAACCGGTAACTGAGCACAGGGGCTAGGATTGGAATTGAGGTGGGGAATGGAAGGATTGAGATTAGCAAGAACGAATTGGGATTTGGGGAATTCGGACGAATGAGGCGGCGATGCTGCTGTTCTGTTCTTCGATAGGAAACTTGGCGTTATGTTACAGGCACAAATACCCGGCGGCGCGCGCCCAAACGCCAGCCGCTCGCTCGCAGGCCGACACACGAAGCCCACTCGGCCCACAATGTTAAGGCCCAAAGCGCGAAACGCACTTGACTTCCGTGCGGTCGTCATCTTCCAATCGAAGCCCATCACCCGCTAGCTTCTTCTCTCCAGCCAGCTTCTTCTCCCTTGTCAGCTGCCGTCGGCTTCTCCTGTTATTAGCTTGGCACGTGATAGTACCCACTCCTTCAAATCTAGCTTGACCCCAAGCTAGAACTTGAGGAAATCGACGCCTGAGATCGAAAGCTTCTTCCGACGTCTTCATGTTTGATGGACAGTCAGCCCACTTAACCCGGACTTCAGTGTGAGTTGTAGCCCCTTGTCTAACAAGCCAAGATCCCAAAAATGCTTCCGGAGCTAATTGCATAACTGCATCTTGAGCATCAGTTTGATCATCTTCATCACTAGGTTCAGAGGCATCTAATGCTGGTGGCAGACTTTCAGATACCTGAACACCCGCTGAAACATGCTTTTTGAGCTAAGAAACATGTATAACAGGTGTATCCTTGCGTTGGAGGCAGATCAAGTTTGTATGCTACCGCTTCAATCTTCTCGCAACACCTTGTAATGGCCAAAGTATCTCGTAAGCCGCTTTTGATTAGCTCGGAAGCAACCGAAGTCCGAATATGAGGCTGCAACTTCGATACACCAAATCTCCTACTTCAAATGTTCTTTCGGATCTCTTCTTGTCGGCTGCTGTTTCATTCTCTCGACAGGCTCTCAAAAGTTGTTGCTTGAATGACATTATTCAGGAGTTGTCTTTCGGTCAACCAGAATCCAAATCGAGGGATGACAAGCATTTTCATTGGTAATGCCAAAATGTCTTGGTGGATAACCATACAAAACCTCAAAGGGTGTTCTTCCTATAGCGAGTGGTATGCTGTGTTGTACCAAAATTCAGCCAAAAGAAGCCACTTATGCCATTTCTTAGGACAAGACTGCACTGTACACCTCAAGTATGCCTCCAAACATTGATTGAGCCTCTCAGTCTGGCCATCAGTTTGAGGATGATAGGATGAGCTCATATGTAGCCGAGTATCGGATACGATGCAGTAAACATGTTGCCAAAATGAACTTGTGAATATCTTGTCTCTGTCAGATACAATCACCTTAGGCAACCCATGCAACTTGTAGATGTTGGTCATGAAAGCCTCTGCTACTTGCTAGCTGTGAATGGATGGGTCAGTGAAATAAAGTGGCCATATTTTGTGAATTTATCCACCACCACTAAAATTGCATTGAATCTGTTTGAAGTAGGCAGTCCTTCCACAAAATCCATAGTGACCACTGCCCAAGCTTGATCAGGCACTGGTAATGGAGAAAGCAATCTAGGAAGCCTTACTCTTTCTGTTTTTGCCTGTTGACAGACCTCACAACTCTGAACATAAGTTCTGACAGTTGCCTTCATCTTGGGCCAGGCAAACAAACTTTTGATTCTCTGGTATGTGGCATGAAATCCAGAATGGCCCTCAATGCCACTGCTATGCAAAGATTGAATCACATGCTGTTGGGCTAAGTCATTGTGACCAACCCATATCCTGCCTTTGTACTTTATTATCCCATCCACTAACTAATACTCTAGGCTATCAGCCTGACCAAGAGCTAACTGCTGTAAAAGCTTCACAGCAGCAGGATCCTGTGTATAACCTTCCTTCAAATTCACCAGCCAAGATGGTGTGCAAGAAGACACAGCACAAATTTCTGCAGCAAGTAAACATCTTGACAAAGCATCAGCTGCTACATTTGTTGCACCTTGCTTATACCGAATTGAAAACCGCAAGTCCATCAATTTCAAGTAGAGCTTTATGCTCGAAGTTTTGTCTCGCACCTTCGCTCGCTCAAGAAAAGCATACTTCTACGATCAGTCTTTATGATAAATGGCATATGCTGCAAATAGGACCTCCATTTTTCTACAGCTAGCACAATTGCCATGCACTCCTTGTCATAGGTAGAGAGCCCTTTGTTTCTATCACATACTGGCTTGCTCAAATATGCTACTGGATGCCCTCCCTGCATCAGAACAGCTCCAAAGCCTGTGTCACAAGCATCAGTTTCCAATATGAAAGGCTTAGAGAAATCTGGAATAGCCAGCACCGGGGCTTGAATCAATGCCTCCGTCAATACTTCAAATGCTTGCTGAGTCTTTGGAGACCAAACAAATGGGACTCCCTTCTTGAGCATGTCTGTTAAGGGTCTACTGATCATGCCATAATGCCTGATAAACTTTCTGTAGTACCCTGTGAGACCCAAAAACCCTCTCAAGGCTTTGACATTAACTGGTACTGGCCATTGCTTGACAGCTTCAATTTTTGATGGTTCTGTAGAAACCCCTTCTGCTGCAATACAATGCCCCAAGTACTCAATCTTTTCTTGCACAAATGAACATTTGCTGAGATTGACAAAGAACTGATTTGCCTTGATGATATCAAAGACCTGCTGAGCAACTCATAGTGTTACGTCAGCTCTTGGAATAGACTAGAATGTCATCCATAAAAATGAGAATCCCTTTTCTGAGCAGAGAAGTAAACATTTGGTTCATCACTCCTTGGAAGGTTGCAGGTGCATTGGTTAGCCCAAAAGGTATAACCAAAAATTCATACAAGCCATGATGAACCTTAAATGTTGTTATATGTGTATCACCCTCAGCAATGCAGATCTGATGATAACCAGATCTGAAATCCAATTTGGAAAACTACTTGGCACTTGTGAGCTCATCAATAAGTTCATCTACCACAGGTAATGGATGCTTATTCTTTACAGTAATTGCATTGAGGTGCCCGTAATCCACACGTAATCTCCAGGTTCCATCTTTTTTCTTGACCAACAACACAGGTGAGGCATAAGGACTAACACTTGATTTGATGATATCATTCTTCAACATCTCATTTACTTGCTTCTCAATTTCATTTTTCTGGATGGGTGCATGTCTATAGGGTCTGACATTAACAGGCTGAGCTTCGGGAACTAGTGTAATCTGATGATCACAAGCTCTTTTTGAAGGTAGTGTAGTTGGTTCCTTAAAGATCTCCTCATATTCAGTCAACAAGGCTTTCATCTCCTGAGGTAATTCTCCTTGCTCCATACTGTAGACATGTTGTGATGGCTCCACCATGCTGTCCATAGCAGGACCAGCCACTGACAAAACTTGCACACAGTGAGTAACAGCTTGTCTTTTTAGCAAACCCTTCAATTTGTTAGCACTAATGGCGAGCATTTAGACACTTCGGTCCGACTCCCCCTCAAGGTGATGCTTGAACCTTCATGCATGAATTTCATTATCTTCTTTGTCCAATGCACCCACATGGGACTGCATTGCTCCAACCAGTCCTCCCCAAGTATCATATCATAGCATTTGGGAGGGAGAACACCCACATCATGCGAAATGTGTGACCCCGAGTGCCCCAAGTTAAGCCACCGACATGTTGTGAGCATGTCATAGGAGTACCATCACCTGTCATGTACCGAGCTGGTTGACAAGAAACAAGCTGGCTTGACATGGTCTAGCAGCCACTTCGAACGATAAATGAGCCTACACTGCCTGAATCAACCAAGATCAGCACTGGGATTTTGCCAATAAATCCACTAAGCTTCATGGTCCTTCTTTTGGTTGTCTTCTATACAGAGCTATCACCAAGTGCCATAACTCCCTCCACATCATCACCACAGTCTTCATTGAGCTCTGTATCTCCAGGGGATTCATCCAAAGCTTCCCACAATTCGTCCAACACATGAATAGAGATTTGTGATGGACACTTGTGCCCTGGTCCCCATTTCTCTCCACACCTGAAACATAGGCCATTCTCCCTTCTATATTGCTTCAAAGATCCCACTCCTGAGAACTTAGGCTTAGTCTTCTCCATCTCCGGTTTCTTGACTTTCTCTCCTCCCTGATTTGCGCTGAACTGGGCTCTGTTCCCATCCCTTGCACCAAACTTCTTCTTGTTTTGCTCCAGCTCCTCTTCTTGAAGAAGTGCCAAAGTGCTAGCAGCTGCTACATCTTTTGGACGATGCAAAGTGAGTGCTGAGCGAATTTCCTCCTTCAATCCTCCCACAAACCGAGTGACAAGATAAGTACCATCATAGGCAGCATTGTACAGCAAAATGGCATGAGCTAGCTCCTCAAATCTCTTGTGGTACTCATTGACCGAACCATGTTGTTTCAGAGCATCAAATTGCTTGAGTAACAGGGGATACTGGTCATGACCAAACTTCACAAACACCAACTCCACCAATTTGGGCCAATCAGAAATCCTCCCTCTGCATTCCACAGTCTGCAACCATGTTGCTGCTGGGCCTGTGAAATTCATTGCTGCAAATCTTGTCTTCATACATGGATGCACAACATAGACTTCAAAGTATATCTCGCATTGATCCTTCCACCACCTCGGGTTCTCGCCACAAAATTTAGGAAAATCCAACTTAGGGTGCGGCGCATGATGAGAACCAAAAGGAACAGAATCAACATGCACAACAGGGGGTGGATTTGGGACAGTAACCATACCCTGCTGAATCAGTGGCGGGAAGAGACCCAGGAGACTCGTATTCTCCCCGGTTCCCCCGCCAAGCTCGCCGTGGCCGTTGGCCCGCTCCTCACTCGACGCAGATGGGCGCGCCGAGGGCTCCGGAGCCTGGTTCAGGTCCGGCACGGGGTGCGCCGCCTGAACCGTGTACTGCGGCTGAATCGTGGCCGCGGGCGATGTCGCCGTCGGTGGAGGTTGCCGCTCCAACCGCTCCAAGCGCGCCGTCGCCAACCCGATGTCGATGGAGGTGTTGGTCGCCTTCTGCAGCAAAGCCTCGAATGACTTCGCCGCATCAGTCTTCCACGTCTCCATGGCGGTGATCTTGTTCGCCATGCCACCCACTAGCTGCTGGAAGCTCTCCATCTGCTTGAGCAACATGTCGACCTTGCCGTCGACGCCCTCGATCGAAGTCGCCATGCCTCGCTGGAACTTAGAGATCTGCGGCGCCAGATCGGTGATTCAGGTGGTGAGGAGAAAAATTTAGCTCCCCCTTCCTCAATCAAGGCTCTGGATACCAATTGTTATGTAACCGGTAACTGAGCACAGGGGCTCGGATTGGAATTGAGGTGGGGAATGGAAGGATTGAGATTAGCAAGAACAGAATTGGGATTTGGGGAATTTGGACGAACGCCAAGGCGGTGATGCTGCTGTTCTGTTCTTCGAGAGGAAACTTGGCAGTTACGTTACAGGGTACAAATACCCGGCGGCGCGTCGCCCAAACGCCAACGGCTCGCAGGCCGACACACGAAGCCCACTCGGCCCACAATGTTAAGGCCCAAAGCGCGAACAGACTTGACTTCCAGGCAGGTCGTCATCTTCCAATCGAAGCCCATCAGCCCGCCAGCTTCTTCTCCCTTGTCAGCTGCCATCGGCTTCTCCTGTTATTAGCTTGGCACGTGACCCGCGCGGCGGCGCGCCACTGGGGGCACATGGCGGCGAACCGGACGCGGTCCACGTGCGCGGGCAGGCTCCGGAGGAACAGGCCGGCCACCTCCAGCGGGATGTCGGACCACGACGGTGACGGCGGCGCCATCGTGTGCGCAGACGCTGCGAAGACAGAAGCACAGTTGTCAGGAGTGAGAGACATCGCGAATCAAAAGACGGAAAGCACAACGACGACGACGACGAAGATGCCGGCGTGAGCACGCAGGCGATTTGTCGAACACCTCGCGTGCGCGACCGCCGGCGAGAGAAGGACAAGGAAAGCGATGGAGCGGGGAGTGCAGGCGGGCGAAGGTGGGGTGCAATACCGGAAATAGGCATAGGCTAGTGGAAGAATCGTACTCCGGGTTCCCGCCGGCATCAGAGGCGGTGGCGGGCAGGCGGCGGCCGGGTGAAGCTGTGGACTGGAGTAGCGGCCTAGCAGGATTGAATGTGAACGGAACCGTCCAATTTGTTTTTAGCTGGCTTTTAACCTTGTGGGCGCTTTGACCTGTGGAGGTGGTGGCGTGGTGCCAAAAAAGGAACGTATTTTTTGCTCAAACAAAAGTAATTTCAGCTTTTTTTAATAAAAATTATTTTGTGCTTTTTAAAGTAATTTTTGTTTTTTAAAAAGTGATTTTTTTTTGTGTGTGTTTTTAAAGTATTTTGTGCTTTTTTTACTACTAATGTTATTTTGTGCTAGTACATAAATGGATTACATGGTACTGCTAAAGTTATGCATCATAATTCTAAAGAACCAATTGACGAGGATTGGAGACACCGTTGGTAGAGAATTGGAGACCCTGCCATCCGTCATGCTGGAGACCCTGCAAGAACCTGAGCTAGTACACAAACTGGAATCCCAGACATTCTCCTGGAAGAAGATAAGAGTCCCCTGGCAACGCGTTATGAGGAACACAAACAGACCTGCTGGATCGTCTGACGTAGAAACAAAATCTCATTGTTCCCGATCGTCGTCACCTTAAGCCACTGTGACTGACTGAGGTCAGCTTCAAACATCTCCAACTGATTATGTCCAACTGCATCGGGACCATCCAGGTCGTCGAATGGGTGGCGCAACTTTATCGACACCAGCAGCGGCACACCACGTGATTCAACTAGATATGCCATCTTGTCACCTCTTAGGAAATAATATATGTCCAAACATGGACCGTTGATGACCTTTTGTATTTGAGAAATCCATGGATCACCGCTGCTGTGGTCCACGCTGACATCGATGGCAAAAAGTGTAGCCATGATGTCAATGGCATATAGCTTGCCCTGATGGAATGCCATGTCAACAAACCGACCATGAGGTAGCCCCTGGCTGGCACACTGCAATCCGTTTGCCTCCGCCAAAATTAATTTTTGCTACAATGAGATTGGATGAACAGAGCAACAGTTTGCAACTCTTTGGCTCCTCCTCCAACTTCAACGTTTCAGCCATTTCCATCCATGCTAGGGTTGCCACATCAACAGAGTCATCACCCACATCTAGGATTGTGGGGGCAGTAGAGGGGGCTTGACTCCAAACAGCTTCACTGTCACTGTCCACAAGCCGGGTTCAGACATGGCACAGAGGTGGAAGTGTCACGCTGGCATTGGACAAAGGATCCCTCAAGAAGCAGCCCTCCTCACCTGAAAACACCAACCAGTCGCCACAAGCGTCGGTGTACGCCGTGCAGCCAGGGAAGTGGAACGACTTGCTTCCGGGCAGGCTGTACACCCTAGCGTCCGAGAGCAGGAGCAGAGGCAGCGGCGGGGGCAGGGGCCCGTGCCGCTTGGCCGCGCGCCACTGGGGGCACACGGCGGCGAACCGGACGCAGTCGACGTGGGCAGGCAGGCAGTGGAGGATCCGGCCGGCGACGTCCAGCAGGATGTCCGACCACGACCGTTCCCGTGGTATCCCCCATCCGCCGATCCGACCCTGCAAATACGATCACGAAAAAAGAGCAGCCGTCAGTGAGCACATTGTGATGATAAACCGGCGAGCGGCGGCAGAACGCCAGCACCGTGGGCAGCGCGCGCTCGCATCGCATAGTGTCGAGTTGGGGGGCAAGGAATGCTGGTGGATTACAGGAAATCGACGACCGCGGCAGGGTGGATCTTGCTCCTCCTCTTGCTGTTCGGGCGGAGGCGGTGGCGGCAGCGCAGCCAGCGGCACAGTTTGGTGGGCAGGTCTGGGAGGGGAGAGGAAGAGTTGCGCTGTGCTGCCGTGGACTGCGACTGTTCAAGTTGCTGCAGTGGTGGTGGTGGCCGCGAAAGTTGTTGGCCTCATGAAGTTCAAAGCGGGCCGAAAGCACAAAAGAATTCTTTAAAAACTGAGTTTGTAAAAGAAACGTCCTTCCACAATTTCAAAGTGCAGCATTTTAAGAGCGGAGACGTTTTCTATGATTTTGGTGCTCCATGGTGCTGCACAAGAAATTTTTGATTTGTAATCCCAAATATGTGGAACCAAATTTGAACGTGCAATTTTGAATGGATTTCGCAACATAAACTCATGTAGTATTCATGATTTTTTTAGTGTTATTTTTAACCTGTGGATTTTCTTTGCAATGAATTTTCACCATCTTTCAAAACTAGAGCATTCTCACTGAATGCCAACTGGTCGACCACACCTAATTTTCTTGATCTTTTCTTTTTGAACCAAAGGTGTTCCTTTGCAGCCATATATGTTTTTATTTTATTTTATTCCAGACTCGAAATTTTGCACATTATCTCACCTACTAAAATATTATAGTTAGTTCTTTTAAAATTTTAATTTCCACTATTTTTCTATAGATTGTCCATTTTAGCGACCTGTTCGACCACTCACAGTTTTCTTTATGAACAAAAATCACTACTTTCATGGTATATATTTCATATTTGTAAAGCTAGACCGCAATAGGTTTTGGTTAAATATGCACAAATGGGCTAAGAAAGAACAGTGGTATGTCATGACACTTAAAGTAACGGGTTTTTAGAGGTGTTATGTTTCTTTTTCTAGAAATCGATCGCCGCTCCTCAAAATATAAATAGAGACTAGCTGATGGACTGTCCCTGAAAATCTATTAACTTTCATGAGTTTTGTAATGAATATTTCAGTTTCTAAGCCATTTCAAATAAAAAGGTTTGAACTGCAAAGTTTTGGATCTCATTGATTACTATAAATTTGATTTAGGGCGTCTCTCCATCTGAGTTGGTTTGAAAATTTTAAAATCTCAACATGTAAAATATAATTTTGGGACCCCCGAGATGATTTTAGGGAAATTTTGCTGGCGGACACTGTTCTTTGCTTGAAATTGCTGCTCAACACCGCTACTTTTTTTCTGTTTGCCGAGTACCATTACAAAAATGGTGTATTTGGCTCCTGGACACCGCACACATTATTTTAATCATTTTCTCAGATCAGAAGGGGAAAAGGTGGGGAAATGTCCTTTCTACCCTTCATCAACCTCCAGCCACTCAGTGAAGCAACTGCCATGAGCTCCGCCCCTAGGCCGGCTGCACTGCCAGGGAGCTCGTCCCTGTGTCGTTGGCAGCGCCGCCAGGGAGCTCCGCCCCTAGGCCGGCCACGCCACCAGGGAGTTTGCCCCTGGGCTGGCCGCTCCGCCATGGAGCTATGCCCCTAGGTCGACCTCGCCGTCGGGGCTACGTGGGCTGTCTCGCAGGGCACCATCGCTGCCGGGAGCCGGGGGGCTACGCCGAGGATCCATGGAAGAGGCCCGGTCGTTCATGAGCTACGTGGCCATGCCACCGGGGAGCTCACCCCAGTGCTGGCCGCACTGCCGCGGTCCGCAGAGCACACCCAATAGCTTCTTCTCCATCGGTGGCCGGTGTCTAACGACAAATATTCAGTGACCAGCTAGAGCTTGAAGAAGAGGGCAAATGTGACATTCCCCACCTTCTCTCTCTTAGAATCTGAGGAAATGAATAAAATAATGCGTGAGGTGTCTAGGAGCAAACTACCCTATTTTTGTAATGGTACACGGCAAATAGAGAAAATAGCGGTGTTGAACAACAATTTTCATTAAAGAACGGTGTCCGCCAGCACAATTTCTCATGATTTAATATAAAAAAGTCATCAACTACAAAGTTGTAGATCTCTTCGGGGACCAGAGATTTGTTTGATGGTTATCCATCAACTCGAGGAGATCATTCGTACGAGAGCTAGGGGGTAGGAGGTGAGGGATGATAAGGGATCTTGGGGATAACAATTTTCTTGAATTGAATCTTGGTTTACACGGGTTGCAAGATAAACATCGTGCCAGTGGGCTTCACCACTACACGAGAAAGGTAGAGAGAGAGTCTTCAGGTACACGAGAGTTGTGGTTCTAAGTTGGGAGAGACTCTAGGAGGTCGGCTAGGTTGACACCTTTGGAGAGGGAGGTGATAGTTAGTCATTGGATTTTGTGAGGGGACCTTTGTAAAGTTTAATTTTTGGAATGACAATCGGGTCATGACAATGTCGAGGAGGCGCCTTGCGACGTGGATCTTCTCTATGATGTCTCCTAGGCATCATAGAGCAGCCACCATGTTTTGCGCCATGTGAGGGAAGTCGGGGGCGCCAGGAGCCCCCATGTCGCCATTGATGTCGTCTTGGACAATGTGAGCGCGGCCACGAGCCTGGTTCACCGAGTGGGCTAACGTTAATTTCAATGGGATAAATGGCTGAGTAAATGGACACAGCTTACCATTGCGTGGAATTCAAACAGCATTTAAATGGGCTACACAGCCTTAAGGCAAACAGTGGCTGTGGAAGGATCAACAAGGAATATGCAGATGGCAGAATATAATATATTAATATCACTTATTGAGAGAACGAGAACTCTCTTCTCATTGATGAGGTATATCTTGTATCTAGAATGAGTTTTCTGTAATAACTAATAACCTATTGTAAAATCAAATTTTGGATAGTGCAACTTGGTAAATTTATTGACAGTCAACAGAGAAGAGATTTCCTATAGTCTAGTTATTCATAAAAATGAACAGTTGGTAGACTGTACCTCTTAGAAGTACATGCAACCAACATACAGAATGCAATGGCTAAATGCGGATATGATGTTGTATGTTTGTCTTTGCAGGAACATTTGTTGGTTCCGTCCTAGCATGTTTCATGATTATGGAGATTAAGAGACAAAAACCACTACAACAAATAAGGCTTTACATGACGGTTTACTGGTGACGTTCTAAGAAAACATCATAGAATTCTATTGTCCGTGATGGTTCATTCCTGAGGTGATACATCTATGACGACTGGTTTAGTTGTCGTCACGACTGGACGTCACAGATCATTTTGGCACCTCTTTAATAAATCTTTGTTAACACCAGAATTTGGTCAGGAATATGACAGGTGGACCCGCAGGCGGCAGAGAGAGAAATTCGGCAAATGCGTATGCGGTCGGCTAATTTCCATGTGTTCGGCAAATGGCCAAGCGGTCGGCAACTGCTTCGCCTGAAGGCGGAAAAAAGGAAAGGGAAGCTGATCGAAAAGGGAAGGGGTCGTGATGGTCAAGGACTCCGATTATGGATAGAGTTAGCGTGTCTTTTTCTTTCCGATTTTGTTTAGATAGTTCGTAAGCATGTAGAACTCATGTTTTGTCCAGGGTATAAATATAAGCCCTCGACCATTGTAATAGGGGTTCACAACCAAATCAATACAACCGGCTACGTGCCACCCTTCGAGTCCTTTAGTCGTGTCGTCGAGTTCTTCGAGAGGGCCAATCGATCCGTCGACCTCCGTAAGTCCCGGCAACCTTGCTATCATGTCTAGTATCGTGCGGCGGATTTAGATTATGATGCAAGTAGTCTCATCTGTTTTGCTTAGTATCGTGCGGCGGATTTAAGCTTAATGATGGGAAGTTTTTGCTTGTGCCTTGTATCGTGCGGATTAAGACATGAGTAAAGATAGTTATCGGCTCTCTTAGATTTGGCAAGATCTAATAGATTCATTAAGTTATCACGTGTTGCTTGCTTTATTTAATGTTTAATTATTTGCAACACTCTTTTGCCCAATCTAGATTGACACTCTTTCGGCTTGTTGATCGTTCCCTTCATGCTTATTCAATATCGAGTAGATCAAGTTCATATAGCCGAATTAGATCGATCTAGATTGTTATATGTTGCGGGTTCATTCACGTTAGATGTAGATAAGCCTTGACAGGACTGGGTATCGTGCGGCAGATGCAGGTCTTTGGGTTACTCTAGAGCTAGTCATCCAGTGGACTAGAGATCGGTTTAATCTGATAGGTTCCTTTTACATGTTACTTGTTTGTTCCTTCTTCATGGACCCCGATTCGGCAATCTTGCTGATACGGTTACGCTTATACATGTAACGAGTATTTATAAATCTGTTAGGTAATTACGCGCTTTTAGCTCTTTACTGTTAGATTGTATCATGCGGTGGATTGATCTGGCAGTAAGGAGTGGTGTAAATTCATAGCGAGTGGTATCATGCGGTGGATTAGCTTGCTTGGGTTTATGCTCGACGGGTTTATGAAGGCTAGACGTGCGGCGTACTAGTTGGAGTAGCCTATGCATGTGTTGTTTAGTAGATTTATATTTATAAGTTACTTATCCTTAGTTATTAAGTGCCCGATGATGCTTTAAACCCGAGACGTAGTTTGATATGCTTTGATGATTTAATCTTGTTCAAACATGTCTTCATTTACCGTATTCGGCAAGTTCACTGTTTACATCAGTTATGTTATTTTAGCCGAATGAACTGCAACTGCTGCGATAGCTTCTATAGCTATGTGTCGTCAGAATCGCCTTCGGGGCCGTAAAGATGGAACTGCATGCGTCTCACCAAGACGTTCCAGCTTATGATCTTACTTTTTATCCCTTGTCGATTTTCGGTCAAATCGATCGGCACGCCACCGGATTCGTACGCCCGGCACCCGATTGAAGCTAGGCTTTCCGGCTTGCAGTGTGTGAGACACAGTGCGTCACATTTTGTGTTAACACACTTTTTGGCACGCCCGGTGGGACCACTTGTCATTCTGAGATGGGATCGGAAATTGACAACAGTCACGTTCTGAACGTGACCATAGACGAACTGCAGCCAGAGCAACGCCAGATGGTGGAACAAGCAATGGAACAGCTTCAGCGAAGTGTCGATGTCTTTTTCCAAGAACAAGAGTGGCGAGTGATGATCAAGCAATCACCGCCACGAGTTCTTCTCGCTGGTCACCGATATAACGACGAGGAGGAAATGCAGAGAGTAGTTGGAGCCATTTATAAAGCTGGGAGACACTATGTTAAATCACAACACAGCTTTTCTCGGGGCACTTTCCGCAAAATTATGGTTGAAATTTTTGGACCAAGAAGACAAGCGCTTTGAAGAAAAATTTGGCGAGCTTTCTGGACCAGTGTACTTCAACACTCAGAAGTCAACTGGAGGAGAAGAGGTGATCGGTACAAGCAAGGATGGAGCTGTTCACAATGAGAAGGAGAAGCCTCCTGTCACCGAGCAGCAAACTTATGGTCAAGTAGCCTTTGGTGCAACAACAGATATACCGCATCTCGCTTACAAGATTGCTCCAGTGGCAAACAGATTGCGTAAGAGTGTTTATGGAGATGGCTACAATGAGTTTACCGATTACGGTGCTCGAGTGCTTTGCCGAATCCGAGGGTACGGAGTGCATCGAGTGCCCTCCAGAGACAAAGGAGCACAAGATGCCAATGATGTTCTACTAAGCAGAACGGCTGATATGATGCAGAATCAGTTCGGCCTTAAGCCAAAAAATCCAACATATACATACAAATCTCCCTTTCCAGAGTGGTACAATAGGGTAGCTCTTCCACCAAGAGTTAAGCCACCAACGGATTTAACCAAGTTCTCTTGACACCAAGTACCATTGAGCACATCAAAGATATCTCATGCAACTTGGAGAAGCTCACTGATGAAGCTTGGAGGATTAGATATTTTCCTATGTCTCGACAGGGCCGGCTTTCACATGGTTTGCATCGCAGCGGCTAATTCTATTGGTACATGGGCGGAATTGGAGCAAAAGTTCCATTCATACTTTTACACAGAACCAATGAGAAAAAGATGGTTGATCTCAGGGCTATGAGAATGAAGACTACCGAAACACCAATGGAGTATCTTCGCAGATTCAGAGAAGCAAAAAACATGTGCTATTCTCTCGACTATTCCCGATGATCAACTCGCACAATTGGTCATTGCAGTGCATGCCGCCACATATCGAGACAAGTTATTTGGCATGGAGTTTGAAGACCTTGGACAAACTTGCACAAAAGTTGACAAGAATGAGCAATCAAGCCCAAGGGTTCGAAGAGATGCTCATTTTCGTAAGAACAATGCAACCACCGACATGTATCGTGGATTCCTAGAAGAAGCATCTGAATATGAAGATGAAGATGAAGTGGCTGCTGCAGAGTTGAACTGGACAAAAGAGCCTACTTTGGTCAGTCATCGATGGGTGAAGCAACAAAAGGGATCCTATGATTTTGATGTCAGCAAGGCAGATAAGCTCTTTTTGTATCTGATTCAAGAAGGACGCATCAAGCTGCCAGAAGGACATCCTATGCTACGCCCTGAAGGGGTGAAGGATAAGAAGTACTGTGGGTTTCATGATACAGTTCTCATCATATCAATGATTGCCGAGTGTTCGAATAAAGATTCGTAAAGCTATTCAAGATGGACACTTGAGATTTGATGGCAAAATGAAAGTAGACAAGAACCCATTCCCTCAGAACATGGTCTCTTTCTCTATAGGCATGGTTGATGCCACTGAATCCAAGGAAAAGGGAAAGATGAAGGTTCTGACCTCTGAAAGAGCCAAAGAGAGTGGTGCTGTTGACCCTGATCGGCAAGTTACCAAAGAAGAAGTGCAGCAAGTTCAGTTCAGAAATAGCCGAACAGAGAAGGGTCAAACTTCAGATGCAGCCAAAGGAAATTGCCGAATACACGCTGAGCCAAAGCGCAGAGTTACAGCACGACACTTGTTGAATAAGTGGCAGTGGGAAAAGAAGATGGAGTATGATGAGGAGCAGCAGTACATTGAAGAGGAGCGCAGGTTCATGGCGGAACGTCGGAGATATGAAGCAGAAGTGCGCCAAAGAGAACAAGAAGAGTATAGGAGAGAGCAAGAGCAATCTCATTGGAATTGTTCCTTCTTCAGACACTATTGGAATGAAGGCTTGAAGTTGCCTGCCAGGAACAATTGCCCTGAATGCAGTGATCAATATTCAGAGTACAGGCAATCTCGAGTCAACCACCGTCCCATTCATGATAGACTTGGAATGAGAATTCCGAGAATGATCGGCGCCTAAAAATAAACAAGCTTTGATGAACATCGGAGGAAAAGATTTGCGTAGACCAAGCTTGGGCTCACAAAGCAGTGCCCATAATGCGGGAGAGCTCATACGGTGTGGCAAAAGGGTCAATGGTGCCCTCCCGGTCTCGCGGAAAAGCCGAGAAGAGGAGAGTTCAGCGTTTAAGGAATCGAGCCGAAACAAGAATTAGCCGAAAGGAAGCCGGATGGCGTCTTAAGAAAAAGGATAATGAACAGGTCCTTCGGGCCGATGCTAATATGGTGTTCTTTATTCCATTGGAGTTTAGAGCTCCCGAAGATCAAGAAGTTCGATGAAGTATACTCGACTTTGATGAAACCGAATGCCGAGACCCGATGGCTCAACTTGTGCCGACTCGGCAGTAATTTTTGACAAGCCGCTTAAAAACCGTCACCCGAAAACCATTATACCTCGAAGGGATATGTCAATGGCAAACTCTTGACCAAGATGCTTGTTGATGGAGGGGCTGCTATCAATATTATGCCCTATGCTACTTTTAAAAAGCTTGGTATGACAAGTGAGGATTTGTTGCAAACCGACATGATCCTTAGAGATTTTGCCGGCAATGCTTCGATACTCGTGGAGCAAAGGCATGTGGAACCGATGATTGGATCCAAGACTTTGATCACTACTTTCTTTGTCACCGATGGCAAGGGGGCATATAGCATGCTTCTGGGAAGGGACTGGATCCATGCTAATTGCTGTGTACCCTCGACTATGCATCAAATCCTTATTCAGTGGATAGGAGATGATGTGGAAGTTGTTCAAGCTGATGATTCAGTAAGTGTTGCCACTTCCGAGCCTGCTTATTGGGAGTATGATGGACAAGACTGCCTTTCGGGAAAGAAATGGAAAGAAGGTCCTGTCAATGTGTTCGACAAAGATCAACAGCCGATCCAAGCAGTCGGCTCCGACAGTAACTTTTAATAGGTAATCCAATCGATGGCAACAAAGGCAAACTGGGTCGTGGTTTCATGTCGGCCGACAAGTTAGAAGAAATCAATGTTGGTGATAGTACGAAGTCGAGGCCGATGTATATCGCTGCAAATTTAGACCCGAATATAAAGAGAAGTTAATAGAGTTGTCAAGGAATTTAAAGATTGTTTTGCTTGGGATTACACAGATGCCCGGATTGGATCGATCAATTGTTGAGCATAAGTTGCCTATAAAGCCTGGATTTCGTCCTTTCAAACAACCTCCACGAAAAATCTATAAAGAGGAGGTATTGGCCGATGTAAAGAAAGAAATTGAAAGACTGATTGAAGCAAACTTTATTCGGCCATGCGGTATGCGAATGGATTTCAAATATAGTACCTGTCTACAAGAAGAATGGGAAGATGAGAGTATGCATAGATTTCGAGATCTCAACAAAGCTACTCCCATGGATAGTTACCCAATGCCAATTGCCGATTTACTAGTAGATGCGTAAAGGGGTATGAAGTCATTAGCTTTATGGATGGCAATGCCGGCTACAATCGATTTTCATGGCGCTTGAAGATATTGCAAAGACGCATTCGATGTCCTGGCCACATTGGATTGTTTGAATGGATAGTGATGACATTTGGATTGAAGAATGCTGGTGCAACTTATCGTAGAGCCATGAACTATATCTTTCACGAGTTGATCGGCAAAATTGTGGAAATTTATATTGATGATGTGGTAGTCAAATCCAGAGATCATGAAGGACATTTAGCCGATTTAAGGAGGACTCGAGTGCATGAGGAGACATGGCTTAAAGATGAATCCAAATAAGTGTGCTTTTGGAGTCTCTACCGGTGAGTTCTTGGGGTTTTTAATACACAAAGGAGGGATAGAAGTTGGGAAAAAGAGCATGGAAGCAATAGACAAAGTTGTGCCCCCAACAAACCTTACAGTTGCGCTATTGCTGGGTAAGATCAATTTTGTGAGGAGATTCATATCCAATTTATCGAAAGAGTATTGCCTTTCTCTCCATTGTTGAAGCTCAAGAAAGATCGAAGTTTGTCCGGGGTGATATACAAAGAAAAGGCTTTTGATGAGATCAAGCGATATATGAAGGCACCACCAGCTTTGGTACCTCCAAAACTTGAGAAGCCTTTCAAGTCAGTATGTGGCGGCCGATAGCCCGACAATAGGATCGGCCCTTATGCAAGAGTTTGATGGAAAAGAGAGGGTAATAGCTTACCTTAGCCGAAAACCGCTAGATCCCGAAACAAGGTATTCGGCTATAGAGAAACTCGTTTGTGTGTTTATTACTCATGCACCAAATTTTGGCACTATTTGTTAAATGCTGAATGTGTGGTGATATCTAGTTTTGATGTAATTAAACACATGTTGTCGATGCCGATTTTAAATGGAAGAATCGGTAAGTGGGTATTGGCACCGTCGAATTTAATCTAAGATATGAATCGGCAAAAGCAAGAAAAGGACAGTAATTGCCGATTTTATTACTCAATATCGTGATTTATCTCGTTGATATGATTAACATTGCCCCATGGGCATTATTTTTTGATGGACCATCATGTGACAAAGGTGGTGGTGCCGGTATTCTTTTAATATCCCCACGTGGAAATACATTTGAGTTTGCATTTTCAATTGAATATCATATCACTAACAATCAAGCGAGTATGAGGCTTTGCTTAGAGGGCTTCACTGTAATAGAAGTGAAGGTCATTGTCATTGAAGTATTTGGTGACTCGAATTGGTGATCAATCAATTGACAGGCAATATGAATGTAAAAATGATGTGCTGCAACGATACCATGAACAATGTCGGGAACTTCTGAAAAGCTTTTCAGTAGTTACTTTGCATCATATACCCGGGAGCACAATGGAGAAGCAAATAAATTAGCTCAAGCACCTGGGTATCGAGAGAATCATGAAGTTTTTACAATAGAAGAAGGTGCTTTCAATTCGATCGTGGATAATGATTGGAGAAGTGATATTATCGCTTATCCGAAAGATCCATCTCAAAAAGTTTCCGAAGGCTCGGTATAAGGCCCTTAAATTTGTACTTCTTGATGATCAATTGTACCACAAGTCCATAGATGGAGTGTTGCTCAAGTGCTTGAGTCAAGAAGAGGCTAAGAAGATTATGTTTGAGGTTCATGAAGGAGCTTATGGTGCACATCAGTCGGCTTACCGAATGAAATGGATAATCAGAAGGACAGGGTACTTCTGGCCGACTATGTTGGAGGATTGCTTTGAATATTACAAAGGGTGTCGAGATTGTCGATATTTGGTAATGTTCAAAGAGCACTCAGATCCGCTCTAAACCCAATAATCAAACCATGGCCGTTCGTAGGATGGGGTATAGATTTAATTGGACAGATCAATCCTCCATCTAGCAAGGGACACAAATTTGTTTTGTCGGGCAAATGCATTATTTCACCAAGTGGGTTGAAGCTATCCCTTTGAAAAAGGTCACATCGAAAATATGATCAGCTTTGTCAAAGAGCATATAATTCACGTTTGGGATCCCATACGACCATCACAACCGATCGGGGACTCAGCTTTACTTCTTCGAGTTTTGTGACTTTGCCGAAAGCATGGGGATAAGGTTGTATAATTCTTCTCCTTATTATGCACAAGCCAATGGCCAAGCAGAGGCGTCAAATAAGATTATGATCAAGATTATCCAGAAGAAGATCGATGAGAAGCCAAGAAGATGGCACTTGGTCCTTAATGAAGCATTATGGGCTTACCGAATGGCTTGTCATGGATCCACACAAGCATCTCCATATGAGTTGGTTTATGGACATAATGCTATAATGCCTTGGGAGTTGCAAATCGATCAAGGAGAGTTGAGTTACAAAAGGACCTCGACGTAAAAAAGATTATAAGGATTTGATGATGGATGAATTGGAAGATTTGCATTTGATTCGTCTTAAAGCTTTGGAGAACATTGAGAAGAATAAAATGCGTGTTGCCAAGTACTACAACAAGAAGGTTAAAGTTAGACAATTTGTAGAAGGAGACTTGGTCTGGAAAACGATATTGCCGATTGGTACAAAAGATAGAACATTCGGCAAGTGGTCTCCAAACTGGGAAGGACCTTTTTGAGTAGTCAGTTGTGCACCTGGTAATGCATATATATTGAAAACGCTATTTGGAGAAGAGCTTACTAGGGCCAACAATGGCAGATACCTTAAGAAGTTTTATCCAAGTATTGAAGTGGGATCTTAATCGGGACCGTGACTTGGATATGATATAGCCGATTGAGTAAAAATCGCCTTCAGAGCAAAGGAAAGAAGTTGGAGAAGAATAGCCGATATTATTGTATCGCCTCTAGTGCAAAAATAGCCGATATCGTGTGTATCGTCTTCAGAACAAAAATAGCCGATACGGTTGTATCGCCTTTAGCCAATTTTAAAGTATAAGTGAACAGTTTTATCTCTCAGCTGGTAGGTTTATCGGGAGAAGATAAAGTGAATTGAAATGCTACGCTACAAACCGTCAAGTCGTGGAACAGTGCCAAGATCTAATCGGCTAAGACGATGTTACGCGTTCGGGAAAATTTCGTTCGGGAGGGATGTTGCATGTCAAGTTCTAGCTAAGGAAAATTGCAAATGCGACGATGAACGCCATCACGTACAAACAAGAACAGATGGAGGCCAACATTCTTCATTAAAATTTTATTTACAACCCGATCCAGTCCCTAGTACAAGCTACTCCTCTTCCTCGTTGAAGAGCTTGTTGAGGACGGACTCCGGGTTGGTGGCGTTGGCCATAGCGCCGGCGTGGTCGTCGTACGAGGCCAGGAGGCCCTCGATGCCTTCGACTTCATGAGGAAGCCCGTCTCGGAAGCTGGTCGGCATCGGAGCATAGTCGTCCCCGGTCCAGGACGACATCCCCGCCAGGCCGAGCGCGGTGCCGAGGCGCACGCCGTGAAGGGCGACCTGGTCGATCTGACCAGGCACCGCCACGAGGCGCTCTGCCACGGTCGCCCCCTGGGCGTTCACGTGGTTGGCCGCCACTGTCGCCGCCAACCTCAGGCGGTCCAGCTCCGCGTTGAGGTCTGCAAAGAAAAACAAGATAGGCCAGTGAGCAAACAAGATCAAAGAAAAACGGAAATCAAGCAATGGCAAAAGAACGAGTACTGGTGATGGTCTCGGTCATCTGCCGGCAGGTGTCCTCCCACTCCAACTGGGCGATCCCGAACTTCTTGGTTTCTTCACCAGGAAGCTCCACCGCCTCGTCCCTCTCGCGGCGGTATGCGGCGGCGTCGTAGCGGGTGTACGCCGGGATCTCCTCGTCGTCCCTTTCCCATATAGGGTGGTACGAAGGAGAGGACCCCGATGAGGCCGAAGCAGAGGCCGACGCCGGCGCCGGAGCAGGAGCAGGAGCCGGGGCTGGAGCCGGAGCCGGCGCGGGAGCGGAGGCGTCGAACGCCGCGGCCGGCGCCAGGAAACGCCATTGGCCGGTGCTGATCCTCGCCGTCCTACAAACAAAATGCAATCAAGATCGGCTAAACCAAAAGAAACCGCAGACGAGATGAGGAAGTTGTCTCTTACTGCAGACGGCGGCCGCCACGGCTGCTTCCCTCCGCCGCATCCACCGCAGGAGCAGGAGCGGTGGGAGGAGGAGGAGTGTGGGTGCCGGCCCGGGCGACCCGCCTCTGGAAGTTGGCGACGTAGTCGCCGGTGTTCCCGACGGCCCTGAAACAGATCGAGAAGATGAACAACCGCAAGGGGGCAGAGACTCAGATCGGGTAACACTATCAAGCAGCACCACTCAAGGGGTTGAAGATCTCACCGCCAGCGCCGGTTGCTGCTTCCCTCTGCCTCATCCTGGGCAGGACGCTTGTTGCGATCTCCGCCGCTCGCCATGGATGGTGGTGGGGGGTTTTTTGGAGCTTGAAGGCGAAGAGGAAGTGGAAGAGATTGGAGATGATAGCAACTGCTTGTGCTTGATGTGATGATGGTGGGAGCCGACTGGTCCTATTTATGAACGTGGGAGCCGTGGCGAGACCGGCGGAAAGCCAAGCGACAAGATAGGGTTTCCACGCTTATGGGCCGATGTTGAGTTGGGCCGAGCCCATCACCACCGGCGATTCGGGCCATCGATACGTTCGGCCGGCTAAATAGCCGATGAGAGCTATTCGGCTAAAGCAAACACTTGGAGCCCACAGCGGTTGTGTTCGGCTAATTGCATAGGTGAAAGTATAATCACACTCAAGAACAAACAATGATAACAAGGTGAGAAGAAAGAGAAAAACAAAATATTAAATCGAAGGAAATAAATTTTTGCCGAGTGCAATGCATTCGAGCATAATGTTTACAAATTTCATCTTGCAGATCAAAAGTTTTACACGTTCGTATAAGAACCGATGACATTTAGAGCATCGCCTTGATTCTATTAACTTCATCAAGGGCTCTTTATCTTCAACTTCGTAGTTTTGGATCTCACTAGCCTCGCTTTGATTTGCTTGGTCTCTTTGACAAGGGAGCTTATCTTGGTCTTGGCCGAGTCAAGAGGTGGCAGAGTGGCAAGTTTGGCTTCATGAGATTGAATATTGGCGTCCAATTGGGCCAACCGAGCCGCGCCTAATCCTCTCATTTCTCATGCTCGCAACTCCGGCTCCAAGGTGTCCCAAGACTGCTTGGTCGACTTAAATTCGTAGTAGAGCTCCTTAACCCGCTTGTTCTCGGTTGCCTTGCCGCCTCCAAGATAGCCTTGTCGATATATTTTTATGTGCTCTCTTGACAACGGCAAAATGGTCATCAAGATGAGACAAGGCGTTTATGGCGTCTTTGAGATCAGAAGGGAGCTTTTGGTCAAGTGGCTCTGCCATTTCCCTTATTTTGTCAGACTCCCGAGTAAGGTCGACAATATCCCTCTCCAAGAATGAAATTATGGCCTTCGCTTAACTCCGACTCGATGATAATTGCCAACCGGAGGAGACTTCATCATCATCGGCAAACTCTTCGGCGATAAGAGAAAAGTCGGCTGTTGAAGAGCAAGATCCCGATGACAAGAAAATTTATTAGCCGAATGACTTGACTCGATAGGAAATGACTCGAGAAAGATTAAGATAATACCTCTTCGGCAAAAGCCCGGTCAATGGCCTCCCCGAGTGGCATCAAAACTTTGAGTGATTGACACAGCTTGCCGTTTCATGAATAGCAAGTTGTCATGGCTTGTTGATATATCCCGAATTGCCAAAGGAGTAGAATCCGCATGTCTTGAAGAGGAATTTCTTCGTTGTTTCTCCCGACAAGAGGGGGAATGCCTACCATGTCCTGTTTGTTCATTAGCCTGATGAGAAGAAATTTCTTCTACTGCTTGTTCACCTGCCTGGTCATCTGCCTGATGCATGTCATTGATGGGCTCATTGACATTTGCTTGGCCAGTAGAGGCTCCAGGAGAATTATCCAAAATCACTACCCTGCCAGGACTTTGAGGGTTGACCTGTACCTGCTGAAAGAAATAGTGATCAATGCAAACATATTTGTAGGTAGAAAATAAGGGATCAAAGCATTCATACCTGAGGGCAGCTTGGCCTTCTTTGATCTTGTTTTCTTGGGGATGGCAGTGTCCTTGATGGGGGAGGAAGGAGTTTTTCTTTTGAGATCCTTCAGGAGCACTGTATCATCAGCAGGTGTCTTGTTGAACACTGTCAAACTTGGAGCATCATGTCCCAGAGCAGCATTAGGGCCGGGTTGCCAGTACTGAACCTTTGGAGGACTTGGAGGAGCATTGTCCTGTTCGAAAAAGAAGTTTAGAAACAGAACAGAGACATGAAGTAAAAGGTAGACATAAGCATGTACCTCATCATCAGAAGAGAATGAGGGCATTAAAACTTGACATAGAGGATGGACTTGTGCTCTGAAAATGTGAGAATGCCATTCTTGCCACCAAAGGTTGAATGAAGGATGAGCAGCTTCAATTATCACCAGAGGATTGGGCTCATATACTGGAAACTTGCATCCAAGGTTGAAGACTTTATTGGCCTCGGTTATATTCAGCAATGACTCCCTGGGTCTGATGATGCTTGAAAAATATGGCCTTGGGGGCAATTGACCAAGTCCAAACTGCCTGGCAACCATATTTGGGTTGTAAAATTCATAAGTTGAGCTTATCAACCGGCCATGGTGAAATTCTGCTGGCAGAGCACAGGGCCTGATGAAAGAATTAAAAATGTCCCTGGAATCATCATCTATGCAGCCCAACTCATAGCTAAATCTGCAAGGGAGGGTTAAATTTTCATTCTCTCTGTAGGGAAACCAGATCACATGGTTGAATCCCTTGTAGAAGATCTTGAAAAGATGGCCCAGGTCCAAGTCAATGGTGATTGAAGATGCAGCCTCTCCATATGTCTGACAAGACTTGTATCTGGGGTCTTCACCTTCGGCATAGTTGATTGAGGGGAAGTTCAGGTTGTGGAGATCAACAGAGACAATCTGATGCATATATAGTTGCAACCACATCTGAAGAAGCCACCATGGTCCATTAACACAGGAGATTTCACCGTGATTCCTCATCTGGACAGTGATCTGATGCATCATGTGGTAGAATGCTCCCAGCAGATATTTCCCCAAAGGAATCAGCTTGCCTGCAGCCAATTCTTCAGCCATCACTATGTGATTCAGAGTTGGCTCATTGGACTTGCCACAGAAGATAAATCTGCATAACCACATATTCATGAAAGCCCTATACTCTTTATCGACACGTGGCCGCTTGAAGCATAAGTCCGAACATACTTGGCCCAACCTCCTCCTGATTTGACTGCCTTCTGTGAGCTAGTGCCTTTATATTTGAAGGGGTAGGTTGGTTTGGTGGTATTCAAACCGGTCATCATGAAAATGTCTGATAGGGTGATTGACATTGGGCCATGACCAAAGACAAAAGCGTTGATAGCATCGACTGTAAGGGAAGCGGCTATCGAGGGAATCATTTCTCGGCATATCGCCTAAAGAGAGCTCCAAGCAAGTGTTGAATATCTTGTGATTCCTGTAAATCGCTGTTCTGGACCGCATCCTACGGTACCAATCACGCCATCCCGTGATTGAAGGAAGGGGCCAAGTTTTGAAAGTGTTCGGCCATCTATTTGAAGGGGCAATCCTAGATTTGAATGGGATCCTCAAAGTTTCCTTTTCAATAAAATCCCTCGGATTAGGATCTCCCATCGGACCAAGGAAAAATGACCCAGGATGAGCAAGATTGTGAATCAAGATCTCATTCTTCATTTCCTTTGAAAAGGTAAAGCGGATGAATCAAGAACACATCTGAGAATGATTCAAGAAAATTGCCGAACGGATGAAAGCAGGTAGGGTTACCTCTAGAAGCTCCTCTTGAGTTCCTGTTACCATGATGGAGCTGGTTGAAGTCTCCGTCGCCATTGAAGACAGCAGCGAGCGCAAATCTCAAATGGCGGCTGCGGGCGTTGGCGGTGCTGACCTAGGCGAAAGGCTGATAGTCAATTTCAAATAAAAACCCTTTTATCTCGAAATTGAGGGGCATGTGTTAACACCAGAATTTGGTCGAATATGACAGTGGACTAAGCGGGCAGAGAGAAATTCGGCAAATGCGTATGCGGTCGGCTAATTTCCATGTGTTCGGCAAATGGCCAAGCGGTCGGTAACTCGCTCGCCCTCGAAGGCGGAAAAAGGAAAGGGAAGCCGATCGAAAAGGGAAGGGGTCGTGATGGTCAAGGACTCCGATTATGGATAGAGTTAGCGTGTCTTTTTCTTTCCGATTTTGTTTAGATAGTTCGTAAGCATGTAGAACTCATGTTTTGTCCAGGGTATAAATATAAGCCCTCGACCATTGTAATAGGGGTTCACAACCAAATCAATACAACCGGCTACGTGCCACCCTTCGAGTCCTTTAGTCGTGTCGTCGAGTTCTTCGAGAGGGCCAATCGATCCGTCGACCTCCGTAAGTCCCGCAACCTTGCTATCATGTCTAGTATCGTGCGGATTTAGATTATGATGCAAGTAGTCTCATCTGTTTTGCTTAGTATCGTGCGGCGGATTTAAGCTTAATGATGGGAAGTTTTTGCTTGTGCCTTGTATCGTGCGGCGGATTAAGACATGAGTAAAGATAGTTATCGGCTCTCTTAGATTTGGCAAGATCTAATAGATTCATTAAGTTATCACGTGTTGCTTGCTTTATTTAATGTTTAATTATTTGCAACACTCTTTTGCCCAATCTAGATTGACACTCTTTCGGCTTGTTGATCGTTCCCTTCATGCTTATTCAATATCGAGTAGATCAAGTTCATATAGCCGAATTAGATCGATCTAGATTGTTACATGTTGCGGGTTCATTCACGTTAGATGTAGATAAGCCTTGACAGGACTGGGTATCGTGCGGCAGATGCAGGTCTTTGGGTTACTCTAGAGTTAGTCATCCGGTGGACTAGAGATCGGTTTAATCTGATAGGTTCCTTTTACATGTTACTTGTTTGTTCCTTCTTCATGGACCCCGATTCGGCAATCTTGCTGATACGGTTACGCTTATACATGTAACGAGTATTTATAAATCTGTTAGGTAATTACGTGCTTTTAGCTCTTTACATCATAGATTGTATCATGCGGTGGATTGATCTCGGGCAAGAAGGAGTGGTGTAAATTCATAGCGAGTGGTATCATGCGGTGGATTAGCTTGCTTGGGTTTATGCTCGACGGGTTTATGAAGGCTAGACGTGCGGCAGACTAGTTGGAGTAGCCTATGCATGTGTTGTTTAGTAGATTTATATTTATAAGTTACTTATCCTTAGTTATTAAGTGCCTGATGATGCTTTAAACCTGAGACGTAGTTTGATATGCTTTGATGATTTAATCTTGTTCAAACATGTCTTCATTTACCGTATTCGGCAAGTTCACTCTGTTTACATCAGTTATGTTATTTTAGCCGAATGAACTGCAATCTGTTGGCAGATAGCTTCTATAGCTATGTGTCGTCAGAATCGGCTTCAAATGGCCGTAAAGATGGAACTGCCTGGTCTCACCCAAAGACGCCCAGCTTATGATCTTACTCGTTTTATCCCTTGTCGATTTTCGGTCAAATCGATCGGCACGCCACGGATTCGACGCCCGGCACCCGATTGAAACTAGGCTTTCCGGCTTGTCTGTGTGAGACACAAGGCGTCACATTTTGTGTCAACAATCTTAACTGTAAAGTTACAGCTAATATTTAAAATCAAATTAATTATAACACCCTAGGTGTTAGGTAGTCATTAACACTAATCATTGATGCATCAACGAAATTAATATGAATTGTTGAAGGCTTTTCAGGTGAGGCTCTAGAAAAGCCAAGAAATTAAAACAACTTTATAAATGGAAACAAGAAATATAATTGCATAGAAAGAGAAAGTAAAAAAATAAGAAGAGAACACACCACAGTTACACACTTCCCCTCTCGATGACCTATACTCCGTGTCATAGCTAGATAAAAATGAAAAAAAGAAAAGAAAAAAGAAATAAAATACAGAGAGAGGAGCGGACTAGATGTCGACACCTATTTTACCCCATCCCGCATCCTTCTCACTGGCTCCCTCAGGCCCTCCACAATGGTGAGCTGTGCCTATTACTGTTTTGGCCTGCAAGGTGACAGTGGTGCTTGGTTGTGTTTTGGGCTGCAGCGTGTAGAAGTGATGCCATGAAAAGTAGCACAGTATTTGCAGTGCCACAGCAGCAGCAGCAGTGTACTGGCCGATGGCCGCTCTCTCACAGCAACAGAGTAGCGTACTGGCATCAACAGAGTAGCGTACTGGCCCCTCTCTCACAGCAACAGTAGAGCCGCATTTGTTTATTGTTTGGAGCACCGGCGCAACTACTTGCTCCGCTCCCAAAATTTCTGGCGTCGGCACCCCTTGTTGCAGTGTGTGGAGTCACTCCCAAATCTTCTCTCTCCATTTCAAGCTGCACTCTAGCAAAATATTGTGGAGGGCCTCATGCCCGACTTAGGCTCTCTCTCTCACTCTCTCGGTCTCCCGCAGCTAGTGCCACTCTCACTGCTCCTCCCCCACACGCTCCGCATCCGGCCGCCGCCCTCCCTACTCCTCCCCAGGCGCCACCGCCGCTCCGGCGCCCTCCCCGTCGGTCACCGCCGTTGGCTCTCCTCCCCGTCTCTCCAGTGGCCCCCTTCTCAGTCTGGCGTTCAGATCTGCAGCTTGAAGCACAACCATGTCAGGGTAGTCGCAGCTCCGAGCACAGCCTCCTTCCAGTGGGCCGAGATGAATCCGCTTTCCAGCCGCTGAAGTCTTCGTCAGGCCCTTTGCCGGTGACGAGCAGCCACAACGCCGGCCATGTATGCCTGTGCCTTCTCTTCCATTCCTTTTGTGCAAAACTGAGAACCCTAATTTAAGCTATTTGGTTGTCTGTATTTGGAACGGATCTGATCTAATCCCAAGTGTATGCATGTATGCTGCAGGATGTGGGTTGAATTTTGTTAATACGAGTAGTCCTCATTTTTTTCACCAGAGCAATACATGCTGAAAAAATATGTACTATCATGCTTTTAGTATTTGACTAATACATGTTGAAGGGGCCGAGATTTTTTGAATTTTTAGCTATCATATCTGTGGTCTTCTCCTTGAATTTTTAGCTGTCGTAGTTTTGGGTATATTGGTTGGGGATCCAGGGTTAATAAGGTATGTTGACTAATGGAATGTACATTAATCCTGCAGAATTGCTCTGACTTCGTGGAATATCTATGTTACGCAGTAGTACTTGGCTGTTATGTCTATCTATGTTTATATATACTGATAATTTTTGTAGCCTTCAATTGGATGGAACTCACCTATTTCATAAATTCATTGTTTATTCAAATATGAACGTCTGGGAGGTGCTTGTTACTCTCTTGTTGACATCAAACTAATCTGGTATTGACAAAGCTTCTTCTTTTACATACTAGTGATAGCAAACTATTATGCGGATTACAATTTTTTATACACTGCCGTAATTCCTTATGCTTAGTTTTTATGTTGAATGCAGAAAAAATGGTTTGCCACAGGATTGTCAACTCCATAGAGCGATCAAAGATTTCTTGTTCAGGTTGGTCACTCTTGTCGGTGTTTGTACCACACACACTAGGAGCTACAACCATCAGTTCTATTAGTTAGCACTTTAACTAGTGCAATTCTAGAATAACAATTTACCATATATTGAATAGCAATTTTTCAAGTGTATGTATAAGTTGGTACTGTACAGGCAAATGATTTTAACTCTGTTTATGCATTAGCTTTCCAATCCAGCAAGGGATGATGCTACAGCCACCGACAGACATAGATGCAAGTCAGCCAACACCTCAGTCCATTGCTGTTTATATCAAATTTAATCTACGAACTGAATTTGCAAGGGCTAAATGTGTGGATTGGACATATTGTAGCTCTACTTTTGACTCTCAAATTTAACCTACAAGCTGTTTCTATCATATTTAGATTCTCATGCTCTACTTGTTGGGCTCTCAAAAATATATGCATTGAACTAGTTAACTAGTTTCAAAGCATCCTAATAAATAGATGACATTTCTCTTTAGAATCTTTGCTAGCAAAACTGACTTATATTCGTTTTGATTTTCAGGTAGGACATCTTATGGACAACAAGCCAATTGAAGTGCTCGTGGATACTAATGTTTAGTTATTTAGACTCCCTAGGGATCAAATCTTTTAGTTCAAACTTAGGTATTGTGATAGTCAAACTAAATGTTTTTGAGCTAGGCCAATCTGTAGTTTGATGTTCAATGTGACTGTTGTGGACATGCTAATACATGAATGAATCAATGTTTGCTGTATCTTATGAGTTGTGATGCATGTTGATGCAGTGATGATTTGGCACTAATTTGTGATGTTCTTTTCCGTCACTATGGTTCGGATCTGGGCTTGGATATGGGCTGGTTATATGAGACAGACAACTAATCCATGACGATCACAAATCTCAATCTATGATGGCTCAATTAGGTCTAGCAAACGTATGACGCGTTTTTGAGTTTCTGTGACCAGAGTAATCCGTCATGTAAAGCCTTAATTCTTGTAGTGAGCAGAAGAAGTTTTCTTGACAAAAATGATGGTGAAATATTGAAGAACATGGGCATTAATATCTTCACAGAGAGGCAGCGGAAGAAGATCACAAACCGCTATCGCACACCAATTGGAGAAGGTGCATTTGGCCAGGTGTTCATGGGGACAATTGATACTGGCCAACAAGTCACAGCTAAGCGCTCTTATGCAAAGGGCGAGGCATTCTGGCAAGAGGACTTTGTGAATGAGATAACCTTCCAATTCTGAATCAGCCATGCAAACTTGGTGCACCTCATCGGGTGGTGCCTAGAGACTGACATCCCCATGCTAGTCTTTGAGTTTGTTCCCAATGGGAGTGTCCACAATGTGCTCCACGGCACTGGCAAGCCACATTCTCTACCTCTGCCAGTGCGTCTGCACATTGCCATTGTTTAAGGTCCAAGAATACTACCAATAAAAATAATAATAATGTATAAATATATACACACCCATAGCTACAACTTAACATAAATAAAATAGTAAAGTATATTTTATTTTCCCTATTTACAAATATTAGAGAGTAGGAGGTGAGGATATGCAGCCACGGTGGCACTTTGGGAGGCAGCGATTGGGCAGCCTCAGTGGAGCGTTGCGATTCGACAGCCACCGTGGAAGCCTTAGTGGTGAAGGCAGCAGATAGGATCGGCCTGGGAGGATAGGAATGGATGGTGAAAAAGATTAAAATTTTTTGCCGAAGCCATGATCTTTACCCGGTAGATATTCTGGCATTTCACCAGCTATAAATTAGGGCCGTCTGCCCCATGCCATGCACACACCACCCCACGAAAAACACTCATATAGACAACAGTGCTACTCCTTTTCAGAGCAAGCTGAAGGGAAGTCGTAGCCTCTCAGGTTAAGTGCCCTTGCCCTGTGCTTGCCGCAGCCTAGCCCAAGTTTTTTCACTCAATTGTCTAGTCACGCATGACAGCCCTAGCTTCCTGTTCATGTATGCATGCTATATGATTCTCGTTCATGTATGCAAGCTATATATATGATGCCTGTTCCTGTATGCATGCCATATGATGGACCATGCTTTACACTACGCCAACAGAGCACAATAGGGGCGGCTGGCCGAGCTCTGTAGGGGCGGCTGGCCCAGCCGCCCCTACGCCACCGTTCTTACAGTGCTCAGGCCACTGTAAAGGCGGCTCGTGTCCAGCCGCCCTTACAGTGCCTGAGCACTGTAAGAACGGTGGCGTAGGGGCGGCTGGGCCAGCCGCCCCTACAGAGCTCGGCTGGTGTTCCAGCCGCCCTTACTAATGCTTCCACTGTAAGGGCGGCTGGATCACACAAGGCGGCTCAATCTAGAGCCGCCTCTACAGTGAATTTTCGAAAAAAAATAATAGTTACAATAATCAAATCTGACCACAACACAGCATATATACACATATATAATCAAATTCATAGCATATTACATCCAAGTCCATCAAAAGTGCACCACAAGTTCATAAGTTCAAAGGTCCACCACAATATTACAACCAAGTTCAAAGTCCAACATTTCAAAGTCCACCAAGTTCAAAGTCCAACATTTCAAAGTACTCAACGACCTAGACCTAGGTTGTGCCACCGATGGAGGAACTCGTACGACGGATTGGTGCCTAATTCGGAAAGTAGGTAATGGTAACGACTTTTGACATATACAATCTGGTCCATTATGAAGCCGCATAGGTCACCTACTATCTCTATTAGCTCATCATCCTTGTAGACATCCCTTTTCTCTCCGTGTTCTTCTTCCCACTACATTGGTCACAAAAGCCAAGTTTAGGTCTAGAGAGATTGCAAAGCTATGTTTTTAGGGCATGCATCATACTACGACCTACAAAGGGATTCGAACTTACCAATTCAGGGTGTCTCCTGTAGCCTCTTGTGCAACTGATGAAATTACATACATAATATCCACAATGGAGACTCCCTGGCCTTTGCTTGGGGTACTGTGTGTGTTTCAATTCGCATATGGAAATGTCAAGTGCAAGTATTGAAAACCCCGTAATCTAGTGCCAAACTAAGTTGCACTTACCGAACACTTAGTTTTGATAGTCAAGTGGGTACCCTTCTCTGGATCATGCAGGCCACCGTATTCATTGATATAGA
The DNA here is from genome assembly GCA_018135685.1 of Themeda triandra. Taxonomy (NCBI): domain Eukaryota; kingdom Viridiplantae; phylum Streptophyta; class Magnoliopsida; order Poales; family Poaceae; genus Themeda; species Themeda triandra. The sequence goes on along the minus strand of JAENPR010000146.1, from coordinate 806,300 downwards.
TCCTAAATGCCCTGTTCGAATGAGAAACGATGTAAAGTCTTTATAAGTGAGGTCACTTAGTATGCAGAAGTCAACATCAAAGTGAATCATATAATGTCAAATAGGATTACAAATTTTCTTACGTGGAGAGAATCCCTGTGAAGTCCATATATGTGTGAGGGTCATAATCTGCGAATCACAGACCCATGCCATGTTTCTCTTGACGTCGAGGCCTATGACTATCCAAAGGGTCGCTGCATGAGTTTTAAATATAGAATAAACACATAAGTTTGTTTGCATCGAAATAAGATATACCGAACAATGTTTAAGTATACAAAATTAACTTACCAAGTGGTATGGTATCCATATTGTTTTGAAGCGTTGGAGATACTTCAAATATATGGCCATCCACGTCGCAACCTTAAGGCCCTCCTCCCTTATTTTCTTCTCATGGATCTTCTCTTTCTCCTCTCGCGTCTCCCTAGCAGCTAGCTCTGGTGCATCCAGTTCCCATCTCTTTGGGTAATTAAAATTTATCGATGCTATAGGCGATGGGTCCATATACCCGGCCTCATTAGACTTTGTAGATTTAATAAAGTGTGCTTGCATTCTACAAATCACGACTTAAGTTAGTTACAACAAAATCCAACTAGGTTACATTGAGATCATATCAAAAGGAAGAGGACTTATGGCGCCAAGTGTGAGCCAGATTCATCGACATTCGACTGAGGCAAAAGCATTCACGGACATCGCTGAAGTCGAAGGAAATGAGAGAAGCTGGGCCTCCAAATGTGCCAGGAGGTACTATAGCTTCCAACAATTCCAGTTTTGTACGTACAGCATGCAAGTAGTACCAATCATGGAACCTTTTCATTCCAAGTGGCATCTGACTCATGTAACGGTTTGGTAGGAAAGTTTGCCTCTTACATACTCTCTCGGGCAATCCTTCGACCACGTGATCCTTTCAAGATTTGGATACTTCTTTGCCGGTTTGTGTTCATAGTGGTCAATGATGGTCCTGTGGGCAAAAGTGTTCGGTCCTTGGTTCTGAGGCTTGAACTGGTCATGAGCATACCACTTGTACACATTGGTCTTCGGCAGCTCCACAAAAGATGTCGACCCTGTGTCCGTTCTTATCATGATGGGGATCTTTTTTTCGAGCTTCACATTCTGGCATGTCCTCTCCATCTCGTGCATGTCCTTGTTCATGTGTCTGCGGTGCTTGTCTACAAGACTGTGCCGTCTCTTCATCGGAGCGAGCTGGACATGGGTGTGGCTCGGGAGCCACATGTGGTGTCAGATCATGCTTTGGCTCGGCATGAGCTGCAGCTATTTGTGGTCATGCTCTGGCTCGGCATGAGCTGCAGCTATTTGTGGCTCGGGAAGCACATGTGGCGTCTCGTCATGAACTGGCTCGGCATGAGTTGCAGGAGGTTGTTGCGGGCTGTGAGGCACATGTGTTGTCTCGTTATGCTCTGGCTCGGCTGCAGAATGTTGCTGCGGGCTGTGAGTCACATGTAGCATCTCATCATGCTCTAGCGGTGCCCTCTCATCATGCTCTGGCAGTGCCCCCTCATCATGCTCTGGAGGTGTCCCCTCATGCATCCAGTGCTCCTCACGAGACGGTGAATATATCTCTCCATCCTCAACGGGGACTGTCTGCGGATGTGCATCACTCGGAGTTGGCGATGAAACATTCAACACAATGTCCTTTTTGTACCAGAGGATGAACTGTTTTGTGAGTAGTCCGAGCTCACTAATCCCCTCTCTAGTTGCGAAATTAACCTTATGCTTCAAGTAGTCGGGATTCACGATATGCACCTCAACCTTAGTGTAGTCATTCGGGACCGGTTTGCCGTGCCAGATGGCGCCTGGAGTTGGAGGATGAGCCACACCCGTTGCCACCTCAGTCATCACCTGTGCCCTGCCGACGGGAATCAACAGGGTGCAACTAGTTGGCTGCCGTATGTGATCGACTGAGGCGGAGGTTGCATTGGAACCTTGGCTGTTTCGAACATCCAGAGGGCTGCTAATTACAGCCAAGTCTCGAGGCGGGTCCATTTGTGTCCGCCGCTCAGTAGACAGTCCTGCCTCTTGGAGTCTCTGGTTGACTATTGAGTTCACTATGGAGTGAAGATTCTTCGGGTTTCTCCCATGTTTCTTGTACATCTCCCTCTCCGCATCGCCACGAAATCCTTCCTTCCAGGTCATATGTTCCCTAACCCCCTGACACGACCTGTGTGCTCGGGGTTTCCCAAGCCAAGGCTAAGCTCGTCCTTCTCTCTAGAAGGAGTGAATGAGCCCTTCTCGACGTCTTCAGAATATTTCATTATCCTTGACACTGCCTCTTCGGTCTCTTGCTTGGCAAATTTCAGACTGCTGCCTGATTCTTCCAGATTCCTTGCAAAGACCCAACGCTTGGCGCGTGGCTTCAGTTTCGTCACTCTTGTGTTCCCAGCAGCTACGGCCTCTTCTTCCATCTTTCTAAACACCGCTTCCTTACCATCGTAGCCACCGGGACCTAGACGAGGGTGGTGTATGTTCTTCTTCACCTGCAAGCTGTTCTTTTCACTTATGGCCAAAGCTTCCGGCGTAGTCTTCTCAGCCACGAGCAACGCCCAGACAGCAGGAGTTATGTGTCCATACTTATGGTACGGAGTTAACCCCTTTTGGATGTACTCGGTGTTCAGCTCACTCCTCCACCGACGGTAGGACTCTCCCATCATCTTCATAGCACGTCGTTTTACTTGGGGTAGCTTCTCTGCCGGAATCCTGAAATCGAAATTTTTCAACAGACGCTGTTCCCATAGCACTTTCTTGTCCTCTGTAGGATAGGATGGCCAATTAGGGATTGATGGGTTACATTTGTCTCTCACGAGTGCCCCAATCGCATTGCGGAATTTTGATTTGAAGGCTTCTGGCCTAAGGATCTGCCCTTCTTCCCCTACCTCGTCAATCACATAAATCATTTTGTCAGTTGGATATATGTTTGGCTTTCTGGGCCCTCGTTTCCTCTTTGCTTTGGTAGTCGAGGCCGAGGTTGTGCCCTCAGGTTGCGGAGCAGAGGCCACAATGGTAGTCTCTGTGCCTGTTGCCTCTGCCCTCCTGTCCCCTACTCCGTCATGTCCGGCGAAACGTGCCGGATGCCGACGTTGTCTTTTCGGTGGTGGGGGAGGAGCCTTATAAACAACAGGTCAAAGTGTTATCAGAGGTGACACAAACATAGCGTTAGCAAAATTTACGATCTACTAAAGGACTTTCATATCCCTACCTCCTCGTCTACCTCATCGTTTGGATCAAAGTCCTTGTCCAACTCATCCGCCGTTGGCTTCTGTGGGGGTATAAACCCCATATACCCTCACAGGCCTACATGGGCCACACCATCGAAGGTGGCCCAATTCACAAGACGAAGACGTGCGGCACATAATGTGCACTGCACAACATTGTAATAGTATCAAATAGGATACTTTACTTGTACAACCTATCCATTCAGAGTATGTAAGGAGGGGCAGGCGTCCCCTAGAGGACATCTCATCTCAGATCAATGCAAATAACAGAGCACAGGACGTAGGGTTTTACGCCAAAGGTGGCCTGAACCTGTATAAATCTTGTGTCTTGTGTCTCTGTAACCATCCGGTTCCTGATCACGCGCACCTCTACCGATAAACTACTACCGTTGGTATACACTAGGTAGACTGCCGCCGATATTTCGTCGACAGTGGCGCCAGGTAGGGGATGTGCATGCTGATCTCCGGCGAATCAGATAGCAATTTTCTTCATCAATAATCAGTGGTGGCGCCTCGGCTTCAGCATATTGGTCTTGATTGGCTTCGGCAACGACGTATGAAGAAGCAACTCGGTCCTTGACCGATCAGATCCGATCTCATCAAGATGCTCGACACGACAAGGCCCAACTTCGACTCTACGTCAAGGCCATGACGTGATCCTCGGTGGTGCAATCACCAAGCAAAGAGAGGTCGGACGGCGTCACACAACTAGCTAACAAGATCGATCGATCTGACGAAAGCTAAGTTGAAATTTTCGTTTCGATAAAATACTTTTATATATCTTTGGATATATCTACGTGTTTCTTTAATGGTTATACACAGTACGTCAATCATCGTCAGCTCATCAAGGTTCCACGCCGGTTTGTCTCGGCTATATCAAGAGGCAGCTCGTTGAGAATCCTGTGGCGCGCTGTTTCGGTGAGAGGAGTTAAGATCCGATCAGAATCAGCAAGGCTGCGGCGGCGGCTAACGTTGGCTTTACTGCGTGTGATGCCGGTGCTCATCGGCAATCAGCGGCGACCGTCCTCGTCATCCACAATGGCGCTGCTCATCAGCGCACCGGCACGCCGCCACTCAACGAAAACTACGGCGGCCTCGATCTATCGCTAGGTACAAAGATACTTTCCAGGGTCCGATCTATAAGATCGTGAAGATCCGTACATCAACAAACAAGTCACATCTCCAAGACGCAAGAAACGATCTGCGTGTTGCATGTATACGTGATGCAATACAAGGCCTCTACCTCCTGTTAGTAGCCGCGATTAACACGGCATAGACCAAAGCGATCTCCGTGCGTGAATGCCCCTCAACCTGAAGGGACTCGATCGACACCTCCGGCATGGATCAATGCGGTCAATGCTGCACATGGTCCTGGTTCCGTCAAGGTCCAAACCATCTTCATCAACGTCGTCGGTGGGTCGGCTTTCTGTGGCGGGCGTCCAGGTTACAACCCCGGCTATGCCCCTCATCGCCGACCTTAACGTCCAGATTCAACGTGAGCTAGATGGAGTTTCTTTCTTCATCACCCCGAGATCAGTCTCGTGGTCATCGTCAACTCGCCAACCAGCTAGTCCGTAGACTAGCTCGCCTACGACATCGATCCGATCTGCTGGTTCATAACCGCTGACTTCAACAAGCAAACGAGAAGATCTGATGCGGCTCAGCCCCGACTCCGTGTCAGGGCCACGACGTTACCATCGGCAGGCAAAAGCGGAGGACATGCGGTGTCATGCATCAACAGATCGATCGATCTAGTGAAAGCGGCGATCATCGCCGTCGCATCGTGCAGTGGCACCAAGCCATCGATGCTTATGCTGACCCTCAGCATCAACTCGCATGCCTCAAGGAAACGCATGGCCTACAGCAGCATGCACGGGACCTCTCCGTGAGCGTTTCCCAGCTTCGCCGACTCGCCGACCTGTCAAACAAGCAGTCTGCCGGCCGGCCGGACGAACCGTATTCGGATCCTGCAGCATCATGTTCATCTGCTCGATCACGCCGCCGCCTGATCGATCTGCTACGATGGATCTGTTTCTCAACAGAGCCACGAGGGCAACGCCGTAGCTATCTCCATGAGACAGCAAGATCAAATCTGGTCTGGTCCACGCCGATCAGCGAGCAAGCCAAGTTACCGTGGTCAGAACTTCACCGTGAAGAGAAGACGATGCTAATGTCAAAGACTCTAGCCAATCATGATGCATACGCATGTGGATCCATGGAGATATATGTAGGCATATTTGCGTGCACCATGCATGAGAAATCTCCGATCGATGGCATCCTGCCCGGCACATGGAAAATACTCCGATCGATTTTCAGCGTCATCAACAGACCGACTTTCAAGCAGTCAGTGTGTTGTCCGGTCAGCAAACCGATCGGCTGGATTCAAAGACCGTGGTCTTCGGCGCCGACGCCAGCGCTGTCCGGACTCCACGCCGCTTCGCCGACCTGATCGATCTGCACTGGATCTGTTCCCGTAACAAGAGTCAGGAAGACATCCCTTTCTCCACGAGACAGCAAGATACCCTATCTCCAGGAGACAGCAAGATACAATCTACTGTCAGAAACCAAGAAGGCGCCTACGATCCAATCTACAAGACCGTACGTGGTCATGGTCGGCTTGCATGCAAACAAGCGTGGATCACGTATGAACAATTAAAGATCGGAGGGAAGAGGACAAGTACGCGACAGCACTTCGCCCACCAACGGCCTGGCGGCGGGCGTAGCCCTTCACGGCGAGATCCAATCAGCGCGACAGCACTTAGCCCACCAACGGCCTGGCGGCGGGCGTAGCCCTTCACGGCGAGATCCAATCAGCGCGACAGCACTTAGCCCACCAACGGCCTGGCGGCGGGCGTAGCCCTTCACGGCGAGATCCAATCAGCTAGGAGTCTCATGGCATGGCTTCATGCAATACGCGCCATCTCAGTATTTACGGCTTGACCAGGACCTGCATCCGGATCGGTCGGACGCGTTCAGAGAGCGACCACGCCCCCGACGCTGGCCGGACTCCAACGCCATCGAGGAAGAGCTCGACGACTACTCCGAGTTCCCAACTACTCCGGCCGACGAATCCCAGGGACGATCTACAAAGCATACATAGGCTAATTAACTAGCCTACATGCACATGCATATATGGGTATATGGAAATTTTTCCAGCCACAATTGATCGGCGGCGTCTTGTCCTCCACATCTTCAACACGAGAGATCAACCTCGTCCGAACAAGGGAATCCAATTACTCCGTTCCGAGTCGTCTCCTCGACAAACTGCTTGCCCGTCCAAACTATTCGGCGATCTCCCCGAGCCGTCATCGAGCCCTCGTGGAGCCAAGCGCTCAACGCACGAGCCATATCAAGCAGTCGGTTGTCCGGCTTGATCGAGCTGCTATGCGAGCTGCATGAGCCGTCGTCGAGCTGTCTGAGGCGAGTCATGTACAACTGCTCGAACCACGCCGACTGGCAAAATCGCCCGGATTCGCATCAGGCTGTGACCTGCACATATGCTGAGCAGCGGCACTGCGTTCCCCGATACTTTGCCATGGTGCTCGCGACATCTTCGACAGTCGGATCTCTCTCCGACACGCGATGCGACTCTCCTGACCGATCTGGTCGGTAGCTAGAGGTCCATGTACGCGTACGATCATCGATCCAGGGCACGTTCGGCACTGGACCTCGGCGGGCGCGAACAATCACAAGAACGCCAAGGCCGAGTACATGCTACGCTCATTACTTTGTCGAGCCGTCAGCACACCGATCGAGCTACGCCCGTCTACTCGACCACGACGACACGTTTTCAATAACAACGCTAAGTGCTAGTCCATGCACTCGGGTGACCACGCCCCTATGAACTTGTAAAGGCCACACTCCAGTGTGGCTTGACGACCACTCGGGCTAATGAATCCCAGGCTAATTAACTAGCCTACATACACGTATGCATGTACACGTATGAAATAATTTCCAGCGGCAATTGATCGGAGACGATCGGAGACACCCTGTTTGACATCTAAGAAGCTAAGTCAACACTTGTACTCATGTTCTAATCTAATATCTTATGATACACTATTTGCACGGATATGTATATGTACGTACGTGCCAACTTTTTTGCCAGGAATCCAACCGTGCTCGTCGTCATTCTGTGTCATCCGACACTTATGGCACGGACGTACATAAGACAGAGACGTACGCGTGGAATTTGACTCCAACACACGTTCATTGCCAAAGCTCGGAATACATGGCATGCTCATGGTGTATTCTGATGACGTCGCTTTATCGCCGGGGCTCCCATAAGCCACGCTGATTCTCTGCTGCTCATCCACGTCTCCACTATGAGGTCAACCTCGTCCGACCAGATCGATCGGCAGCATATATATCTCGATCTCATAGGGCAGGCCAGGAAGCCAACATGCGCAACCACATTGCCCTCGATCGACAAGCAAATCAGGAAGGAGATTTGCATCATGTACACATGCACCCACGTATGAAGAAGGAAGGCCATGGTTCCTGTACATCTATGTACACATGTTGGCATGCGGCATCTGAAGCATCACAACCGACCACGCCTCTAAGGTGCCGAGACGATGAGGTTGAGACATCTGAGCTGCCCGGCAAACCGACCAAGCCGATCGAGCACCATGCCGCCCGGCCCATGCTCGTGGTGCACTCGGACTTGACGCGTCCACTCATCCTCCACGCCGAGCTACAAGCGAGTCATCCGAGTCGTTGATCTCATGAGCCATGACAAGCCGTCGCTAAGCCGGCTGAGCCACGTTCATCTCCTCGACCATGACCACAACGTGCTGACTACACTGCTCGGCGCCGACAACCTCGGCTCGGTGTCACACACCGCATAGCCTCATCTCCGACCTCGTTCTGCTCGGGACTCGTCTTCGTCGCCTCAGATCGGTTCCACGCACTGTACAACCTCGTCACCATCCACAAGACACTCGCCTGTGTTGGCGGATATGCAACCATTCCACGACGTCCGCCCAATGGAAAATAAAGCACCACTGAGTGTTCATCCCGATCAAGGGGCAACACACATTCATCGATCTAAAAGCTAAGTGATGACTTTTATTTTGGTTAAATATTTTAATGTGAATATATCCACATGTACATTCATGGTGACGCACAGTGGCAATCATCGCCATGGTGTCGCATGGAAGCGCCAGCGGTTGATGCTCTGTCAGCTCTCATCGTCGATGGTTCATCATGGTCCCAGGGCGGCCATCACCGACAGCTTGCTGCGGCTCTATTGACCGGCATCGTCCGTGGTTTAACACCCCAAGAACACCTTGTCGACACAACACCCTCGCGTAAAAAAAAAGGGGCGTAGTAGATCTATGTACACCTACTGCTGACCAGCAAGCAGAAGACGGAGGCGTATCAAGTTACACCTCGCACGCTCGAGGTCTCCGCCTTCCATGCAATGGCATACGTCATGATTTGACGACGCCGACCGCCGGAACCACGGAGGCGGTGCAGAACCGTTCTACACCAACATCGTCAACCACACCGCCGACAAGTACAATCTCGGGTTTGACCCCGGGGGCACCTGCACCAGCAACTCGTTGGCCGCTTCCTTGCTACAAAGAGAGGCAACTTGACAACTCTGATCTGATCGAAGCCATCGATCATCAACTGGTCGGAGACAAGCATCCAACATCGAGGCATCGTCATCACTTACACAGCATGGCGGCGTCATGTGGCGACGCCACGCATCGTACACCATGCATTGCTCTTCTCCCACGAGAACCAGATCTCCTAAAGGCAGCCTACGATGTCATCACGGTGAAATCCGCCATGAGAACCAGATCACGACTAATAGCCTACAGTGGTGGGCGCGTGACCGATCCGCTCGTCTGCCAATCGGTTTTCATCAAGGTGTGCAAGTCCGACACGGCGCTGCTGTCTGTCCAGCGCACGTGGAGTCAACGGAGTCCTACACGGGCCAGAAGACGTACAAACCGATGGACAAAAGCAAAACAAGAACGAGCACGGCTAGCTTGCATGTGCGAGTTCATGTAGGTGAACTTAACTACGTTCGTCATGTGGCCACTTGCATGTACGCATCGTCTCCGTGCTACGCGTACACCGTTACCAGGAGACCCTCCCGGCTTCGAGCGTCGGGTCCCGATGTCAAGCAAGCTACAAGCAAGCTGTTTGACCACAACTTGATTTCTTCATCGATCTGACTGCACCTGCTGCTAAAGCTCGGAGCAGATGATGCAATGACATAGGGAAGGCCATCTAGGCAGTTGCTCATCTGGAACGAGCTGACATGTGGCATCCACGGCCTGAGAGAGCTGTAAACCTGCCACAATTTCAATTCCTGAGTCATAATTTGGCCACAGTGGATCAGCTGAGCTGGGGACTGGCCCATGACAAAGTCATGAATTAACACTGCAGCAAAGCTCCAGTTCAAATTAGGACCAGTGCCCTGGTCGTTCTAACTAAGCTTGACACCAGAGCGGTAGCAAAGCTACCTGTATATTCTTGACATACGAATCTTTTGTCGACACACAGTCTACCAGACAACCTGGGGATTGGCCTCACGGCTAAGCCGTCGACGGCCATTTAGTCTAGAGTTTTTAAGCTATAGTCTGACAGGCTTGCTAAGGACTGGGTTCACAGCGAAGCTATTCCAACCCATCACGACGAAGTCGTAACATAGCACCCCTTTAACCCAAACAGTTCACCAGCTAAGCTGGGGACTCGCCAATGATATCGGTTATTCTGGCGCACAAATAGCAAAGCTATTTTCTGGGTTAAACTTTACAACCATGGTCTCACAGCCACGCTGGGGACTGAGCTAAGAGGCTGAGCCGCCTTAGTTTAATCATGATGTAGTCATGGCATGGTTTTCTCCTTGCGGACTAGCCTAAATGAGTTTTAGACTAGTTGTCGGCACCTTGTGTCTGAGGATGTGCTTCATATAGCTGTACAGCGGCTTTCCTCCCCTACATCATTGAGTGATCTCCGGCTCTGAATCGTTTCTACATCATCGAGACCTCATCTCGTGTACGTGGTAGTAGTGCACCAAGGCATCACTCCACTACACACGATCATATGTATGCTATAGCGACAAGCTAGCTAGCAAGGTTCCGTCGAAACATGCAAGCTAATTAGAGCCACCAAAGAGATATGCATACACATACATTCACTTCAACTCCACGTACTCCGACCACGCTGGATCAACTTCAAGTACAACTCTGTATACCTGTTTGCCGGGGAGAGCCGCGTTGAGCTAGCAACCGAGCCACGCCGAGCCGTCGGCGAGCTGCCCAAGCCACGTCGAGTCATATGGCGAAGTGCCAGAGCTGTACGCGACCAATCAAGCTGAGCTGACTGCTCGTTCGTATTCTTCATGCACCTGTCGTTGTGCGTATATGTCGTCAGCAAAGCTGGGGACTCCTTGACTATAAGATCATTCTACTACGTCGGCAACTCGGCGACACCTCGTCCTGAGAGACCTGCCAGCGGAGGACCCTATTTACGATAGCGACAAAAATTCTGGAAGGACACAGCGTCGGGTACACAGGTGCTATTCTGCAGCTTGCTGGCCACACCCGACCACCGAAGGCCTGCGCTAAGTCTAGTCAATCTCAGACTCGCACAACGTTGAGCTCTCGGCACATCTGCATGTCGTCACCTTGACACATCTCCAAATCAATTCCGTGTTGTTGATTTACGAGGCACACTGATGCATTGTCATGCACCATGCACGACAACATGTTAGCAAGCAGACCAGGAAGTCTTGCAAGCTAAAGCTAGCAAAAGGCCATACATGTATGCCGTGCATAGCACCCCCAAATCACCGGAAAACAACTATGATTTCATCCGATCATCACAACTCGGGTCACCTATTTGAGCTAGGGACTGGTTGGTGTTCCTCTTCTTTGGTCTCACAGCAAAGCTGGGAACTGGGCTCACAGCCAAGCTGTGACTTTACACCACATGCAATGATGTAGCAAAGCTACAATTTTTCAAACCATCGACTTAGTTTTTCAATCGGGTTTATTGCCTTTTGTTTTGCCATTCGTTTTGGATTGTTTTGCATCTTGTGCACAAAGTCGGTTTATTTTACAACAAACTTCTTAATATAACAGACCTACTTGCTTCTTATTTGACACGGACGCGTGACATTTGGGAATGCATTTGTCTGGTTGTTCGCTTCCTATTTGACATGGACGCATGTCATAGGAATGCGTTTCTCTGGTTGGCTGCCGACCACCAATCCGAGCACGATAAAATCCTACTCTATTTACGACATATTTCTCCGTTCCCATTAACATAGTCCCACGGATGAACCGGGGACTGGGTACAAGAGGCACAACTTCTTCATCCCTCTTAATAAAGTTAAGATTGTTGATGGCTCATTTTGGACAAATGGTAAAAGGGGGCTCGGCCGACCAGCTAAGCTTCGGTTAGAATAATGCCTAAGCCATTTCCCCTACTTCACTTTTTCGGTAACTACCATTTTTTTCTGGAATGATGCGAAGCGTCGGCTAGAACACGGCACAGCCGTGGTCCCTTAAGAGACTTTGTGCCAAGCACCAGTCCACCCATTACGCGTCTAACGCAAGGATGCATCAAAAGGTGCATCAGTACTTGCCGCCTATTTAGCCCTGTGCGCAGCTGGGGACTGGAATTATGGTGAAACGCTACAATTCCCTATGGTAAAACCATGGATTTAGTGCTGGCCTTTTTTCCATTCGACACATGGCACCTGGGGTGTGGTCGGTACGCGAAGCTACCCTCCACTCAAATAGTAGTGCTATTTTTCCCGTCTACCCTTTTTTGCGTTCTTGCCATTTTCACTAGTCAGCATCTAAGTTGTTTGCCTAGACACAACTAAATTGTGGTTGATATTTCAACTCACCACAGCTGGGGACTGGTCGGCGGCAAAGCTGCCTGGTCAGGCAGCACGGAGTGTTGGTTGGCTAAACTTTCATGCAGTACTCGGGCTCTTCTTATGACCCTGAAACAACGTGCTTCCCACCTTATATCAGGCTCGGGGACTACGTGGGCCCACGTCACTTGGCAGTGACTTGGGCTGGTAATTTTTGTGCCGCAGGCAAGATCTCCACCATCTTTTAGCTTTCTCATGTTAGCTGATTTAACAATGATACAAAGTATCATGTGCTACTGTGGGCCCACATCACCAGATGTGTGGAGATTTTTTCTTTTTTCTTGGAGCAACATTCATCTTTCGACAACAACTTGTACTTGACAGACACAGTGGTCGGCTCTTCAGCAACCTGGTCGGTGAACCAGTGCTCTCCTGTGGCGCTCTCCATGACTGGTCACAGACCACCAACAAGCTCCAACAGTTCGAGTGATTTGATCAACCATGTATAACTTCAAGCCTCACTGGTCGACAAGTGTCAAGACGACGTTTCCTAAAGGTACATGATGCCCGGGGACTAGCTGTGGGGGTATAAACCCCATATACCCTCACAGGCCTACATGGGCCGCACCATCGAAGGTGGCCCAATTCACAAGACGAAGACGTGCGGCACATAATGTGGACCGCACAACATTGTAATAGTACCAAATAGGATACTTTACTTGTACAACCTGTCCCTTCAGAATATATAAGGAGGGGTAGGCGTCCCCTAGAGGACATCTTATCTCAGATCAATGCAAATAACAGAGCACAGGACGTAGGGTTTTACGCCAAAGGCGGCCTGAACCTGTATAAATCTTGTGTCTTGTGTCTCTGTAACCATCCGGTTCCTGATCACGCGCACCTCTACCAATAAACTACTACCGTCGGTATACCCTAGGTAGACTGCCGCCGATATTTCATCGACAGCTTCCATCTGACTTCACATGGGAAAGGATCCTCGGGACTTTCATATGCCGAGGCTGAAGCATCTTCCCCGCCAGAACCTTCATCATCCTCTCCTTCTCCTCCCTCTTCTCCCCCTTGCTCCTCGCCAAGCTCCTCCTGAGTAAGCAATTCTATATTGTGCGCCGCCAGTTCTTCGAACTGTTCCTGAGTAAGCTCATCATTGCTTCCTTGCCCTCTAGGGCTATGGTGCTCTTCAGGTGGGGCTAGATCGGGCTGCATTGCTTGTTGTCCGCGTCATTTCGTGATTTGTTCTAACAGATGCAAGGAATAAAGTGTGCTTTAGTATCAGTAGTAGTAGGAGTAGTAGAAGTAGTGGTGGTGGTGGTGGTGGTGGTAGTACTAGTAGTAGTAGTACTAGTACTAGTAGTACTAGTAGTACAAGTTTGGGGCAATAAACTCCTAAAAAAACCAAGTAGTACAAGTAGAAACCCCTGTGCCCTCAAATTAGCGGGTTGCTGCTTTATATAGCCATTCACCGCTCTGTGGTGATCATAGTTCATAGACTAACATGACAGCTAGTAATAGGAAAAGAGAAAACCCATTGGAACTACAAGGCCATACACTTCGGGTGGAGGCTAGACTCCAATGGCACTCCATTTCAGACGAGTTTCCACCGGAAGCATATGGCCTAGGAGAAGCTATGGGTACTTGACTGTCATGTTGCCTCACTACACCTTTTGTATCATCGGGCAATAAACTCCGGAAAAAACCAAGTAGTACAAGTAGAAACCCCTGTGCCCTCAAATTAGCGGGTTACTGCTTTATAGAGCCATCCGCCGCTCTGTGGTGATCATAGATCATAGACTAACATGACAGCCAGTAATAGGTTAAGACAAAACCCATTGGCACTACAAGTCCGTACACTTCTGGTGGAGGCTAGTATCCAATGGCAGTCCATTCGAGACAAGTTCCCACCGGAAGCATACGGACTAGGAGAAGCTATGGGTACTTGACTGTCATGTTGCCTCACTACACCTTTTGTATGATCGGGAAATAAACTCCGGAAAAAAACCAAGTAGTACATGTAGTAAAGGCCTCAGTACCATGTCAATCATCATTTGATCATGAAGTTGGAGCACAAAGGCATCATAACAGAGTGGCTACTAAACATCAAGCTAACAGGGTAGCTGCATCCACTTGGCCACATCCAAAGCACCTACTGACAGCACCTACACACTTTTCCCACATCACAAGCCAACAAGACCGACTGCCCGCCGCCGCTCCAACCTGATAGGGAGGTAAGATAGGGGGAGGTGGAGGTGGAGGAGGGATTCTTCTTGAGTTGTGCCCCTCAAGAGGAGCGGAAGCTTCCTCAAAAGTCCTGTACTTCTGATGCACATTTCCCTTCACTTTGAGGACATACTTACTGCACTCAGCCCAGCTGGTGTAAATACCAGGCTTATCGCCCTCGAAAACAACATACCACCAAGCTTTCCGCAAAGGAGAGGAGAGGATAGGAGAGGAGAAGAGAGGGTAGGAGAGTGTTAGGAGACTAGTTGCAGTTGATAAGCCCCAACAGTAGTATAGTACTAGTAGAGTACTAGAGTAGAGCAGCAGCAGCTAGGAGAGGGAAAGGTTTAAAAAAGGCCTCAGAAACATGTCTAGCATCATTTGATCAAGACCTTGGAGCATCAAGGCATCAAAACAGAGAACAGAGAGTAGAGAGGAGCATCAAGGCACTGTAGGGGCGGCTGGTAATGATGCCAAGTTACTCACAAGTTTTGGATCATCAGCTCATATTTTTAAAATAATGTATTTTGTCATCGGCAAAACAAGAGTACAGAGGAGTGGCATATAAATAGCCAGGAGCAGGCAGGAATAGAACATAAAAACCCTCATCATTGGCATAAGACAAGTGCTCAGTATGTATAAACCCTCATCATTGGCATAAGGCAGGTGCTCATTATGTGAAAACCCTCATCATTGGCATAAGGCATGTGCTCAGTATGTAAAAAACATCATCACAAGCAAGCTAAGTCATTATAACATTATAATTCATTATCCAAATTTAGCTAGAGTAGAGTAATAGACATTAGGACAATAAGAGTAGTAGACAGTAGGACAGTATGAGACATTATAACATCACAGGTAGTAGTAACAGTAGTAGACAGTGAGTAGTAGTAGACAGTAGGATAGTAAGGCAATTCAGTTGAGACAAGTTCAGTTTCCATTTCTTTGGGTAAGCCAATTCAGTTAGATAGTAAGAGGAGTAGTAGTAGTAGGACAGTGGCAATAGACCGTGAGAGTAGTAGTAGGACAGTAAGCCAATCCAGTTAAGGCAGAGCCATTTCAAAGCTTAGCTCAATTAATAAAAACATCATTGCACATGCCTTATGCCTCAGGTTCATAGTAGCATCAAAATGAAACATCATTGCACATGCCTTATGCCTCAGGTTCATAGTAGCATGAAAAATAAAACATCATTGCACATGCCTTATGCCTCTGGTTCATAGTAGCATCAAAGTAAAACATCATTGCACATTCCTTATGCCTCACGCTAAGAGTAGTATAGAGGAGGAGCATAGTTTAAAAAATGTGATCAATTCAAAATAGGAGTAACTGCCATATAAACAGCAGTAAACCTGCCATATAAACAGTAGGTAACTGTCATCATACAAACAGAGTAGAGGAGTGTGCCTCATCATACAATAACTTTCATCATTGGCCATAGACATGAGCTCAACATATTCACTTTCAGTTTTAGCATGACAGTTTTAGCATGACAATTTCAGTTAACATCATTCCAAGTTCCATGTTCACATCATTGCATATGCCACTGCCTCAGCACTTATATGAATATATGATAAAGGTTTAAATGTTCATCGTTGCATATGTCACAAAGAACAACAGACACATCAGTAGCATTGTAATAGAAATTATAAGTTAAGATTGGCATCACAGGGCTAGTGTTCAATTCACAAGGATAGTGTTCAATTAACAGCAATTGCAATAGAATTTGTAAGCTAAGAATGGCATCACGGGCAGTGGCAAATGCTCAGTTAAGATTGGCATCATAGGTAGTGGCAAATGCTCAGTTAAGTATACATCAATTAAGGTTGTTAACTAACTGAATTGAGAACCATGCATCTCAAATTTACTCAATTTACTCAACAATTCCCCAATTCATCTCAAATATAAGCCATTCATCTCAATTTACTAACCAAATCCCTAGTTCATCTCAAATCAGTGGAAAATGCTCAGTGAGCACATCAAGTTGCATCATAGGCAGTGGCATTGGCATAGTGTCAAAAACAGTAGCATCATAGGCAGCATTTCAACATCCAGCATATGAACTGGGAATCAACATGATAACAGCCTCGGGCTCAACATGATAATAGCATGAACAACATCCGCCTTGTGGCACAGGGCACGTCACAGTGACCATGAACACAGAAAGAGGGAGAAAGGAAGGTGGGGGTGTACCTTTGCAGGAGGAGGAAGGTGGGGCGCCTCTGCTTCGTACGTGCGCAGTCTTCTTGGCGCGGGGGATGGAGAGGAAGAAGAGGTCGCGGGGCTCACGGAAGGAGAGGTCACCGGCGACAGCTAGGGTTAGGAGCGCCGCGCGCAGGGAGCACCGGGATGACGCGGGCACCGAGCTTGCGGAAGGAGAGGCGCACCGAGCTCGCGGAAGGAGAAGCTCGCCGGGCTCCCGAGCTCGCGGAAGGAGAGGCGCACCGAGCTCGCGAAAGGAGAGGCGCACCGCGAACGGGGACCGTCGGCGGTGAGGAGCACACGGGCACCACCCCACGCCGAAGCGCACGCGTACCAGAGGCGCCGGTGGGAGGAGGGGCGCCACCGGGAGCGCACGGGCACCAGGGGAACCCAAGCCGGATGCGGGGCGGCACGGGGCAAGACGGCGGCCGGGCACGGGACTGGCGGTGGCGGCGGCGAAGATCTAGGGTTCCACGCGTGAGGGAGGAGGAAAGGGGGTTGAGGGAGGCGCGGCGACGGAGGGGTGACCGGCGGCGGAGTGCTCCCGGAGGGAAATGAGGCGGAGGGCGAAGGGCGGCGGCGGCGGAAAATTTCGGCAGCCTGCCGGCGTCCGAGGGGGGAAATCGCGCCCAAGACTTGGCCAAATTTCCCCCCTGGGCGCGGGCGCCGCTTATATTTGCGTAGGCACCCACGTAAGGGGCGGCCGAGGAGCCGCCCGCCCTTACAAAGGGTTTTTTTTAATAAATTCATAGAAATCCAAAAAATAACAAAGTATTAACTTAAAAATAGAAAAAAATTCCAATAATTGTTAAAAAACCAATATATATTAAATTCATTAAAAACATTTTAGTAAAAAGAAAAAGAAACAATTTTGAATTATAAAAAATTGAATTTTGGATTTTTTTAAAAAATGGCACTTTGACCGTGTTTTTGGGACCCTAGATGGCCTCGGATGTAAAAGTGATGAACATCAAGTTTGATCCACTCATCGGGATACACATTTTTTTCAATAGTCACCTTTTCATCTGAGATTGTTTGGACCACTCAAACTTTGAAATTTCAAATTTTCACGGCTACACGCGGGTTTTCGACACCCTAGACGGCCCCACCTCGGAAAGTCATGAACATCAAGTTTGATCCACTCATCAAGACCTACAATTGATAGATAGGACATTTTTCTATTTGACGAAGCATTACGAAAGTGCAGTTCTAAATCCATAGGTCCCGCATGAAGTTTCATTAAGTCTGTGTGGGATTCAAGAATTTGTGACTAGAGTTTACCAACACTTTCTCAAATGCAAAAATGTTCTATGTATAAAATATGTATCTTGATGAGCTCTAACTACCATGTATTCAAAAGTTTTTCATTTGAGATCATTTAGTGCATCGTTTGACCAGGGTTGACCATGTCTCGCCTTGAATTTCAAAACCTGTGACTAGAGTTTACCGAAACTGTTCCAAATGCAAAAGTGTACTATGTATCAAAGTTAGAACGAGGTGAGCTCTAACTACCATGTATTCAAAAGTTTTTCATTTGAGGTCATTCAGGGCCTCGTTTGACCTAGGTTGACCAAGTCAATCCTTCATTTTTTTGGAAATGATGCGTTGACCGGACCCTAGATGGCCTCAGATGCAAAAGTGATGAAAAGCAAGTTTGTTCTAGTCATCGAGATACACATTTGTTTCAATGGTCACCTTTTCATCTAAGATTGTTTGGACCACTCAAACTTTGAAATTTCAAATTTTCACGGCTACACGCGGGTTTTCGACACCCTAGACGTCCCCACCTCGGAAAGTCATGAACATCAAGTTTGATCCACTCATCAAGACCTACAATTGATAGATAGGACATTTTTCCATTTGACGAAGCGTTACGAAAGTGCAGTTCTAAATCCACACGTCCCGCATGAAGTCTGTGTGGGATTCAAGAATTTGTGACTAGAGTTTACCAACACTTTCTCAAATGCAAAAATGTTCTATGTATGAAATATGTATCTTGATGAGCTCTAACTACCATGTATTCAAAAGTTTTTCATTTGAGGTCATTTAGTGCATCGTTTGACCAGGGTTGACCATGTCTCGCCTTGGAATTTCAAAACCTGTGACCAGAGTTTACTGAAACTTTTCCAAATACAAAAGTGTACTATGTATCGAAGTTAGAACGAGGTGAGCTCTAACTACCATGTATTCAAAAGTTTTTCATTTGAGGTCATTCAGGGCCTCATTTGACCTAGGTTGACCAAGTCAAACCTTCATTTTTTTTTGGAAACGACGCGTTGACCGGACCCTAGATGGCCTCAGATGCAAAAGTGATGAACAGCAAGTTTGTTCCACTCATCAAGATACACATTTGTTTCAATGGTCACTTTTTCATCTAAGATTGTTTGGACCACTCAAACTTTGAATTTTCAAATTTTCACGGCTACACGCGGGTTTTTGACACCCTAGACGGCCCCACCTCGGAAAGTCATGAACATCAAGTTTGATCCACTCATCAAGACCTACAATTGATAGGTAGGACATTTTTCCATTTGACGAAGCATTACGAAAGTGCAGTTCTAAATCCACAGGTCCCGCATGAAGTTTCATTAAGTCTGTGTGGGATTAAAGAATTTGTGACTAGAGTTTACCAACACTTTCTCAAATACATAAATGTACTCACTTTCTCAAGAATATGGTCTCACACACATACATACATAAATGTAGTCTCACACACATACATAAATGTAGTCTCACACACATACATAAATGTACTCACGCTTATTATAACTAGTTATCAGTATCCTCCCCGAGACAGTTTTCCACTTGACAGCTTTTCGTCCCGCCCATGGCAATATGTCTTTGGGTAGTTTCTTTTCCACATCAGTGATCTTTTTAATAAAGTTTGTGAAAAGCGGCATTTGATCGCATTTATTGTAGGCTTCAACATCTTTGACGCCATCAACTCCGATAATGTGTTGTTTTCCAGGGATAACCACTTGCTTAGGTTTCTTCTTTGGGGGGAGAATACTGAGCGGGTCGGTCATATAGAAAACTTGCATAACATGTGAAGCGAGCACCCATGGATCATCGTGGAAGCCTATGTTCTGGAGGTCCACGACCCTTAATCCAATTTCATTGATTTCATGTTTATTGAGCCAGCGACATCAAAATAGGGCCACATTTAGTGCCTCAGTTCCATAGTCAAGTTCCCATATTTCTTCAATTATGCCAAAGTAGTCGACCTTTTGGTCCCCCCTTGCCGATTGCCACTACTCAAACACCGCTGTTTTGGTTCACACTTTTACTATCCTTTGTGTGGGTATAGAATGTGTACCCGTTGATCTCATAAGAACTCCAAGATGTCACCTGTCTCGATGGCCCTATTGCCAACTTACTGATGGTAATAGAATCTATGGTTTCTCTAGGCTGTATGTTCTTGTCCTTCAACCATGAAGTTATGCGTTGCCTGTGTTGTTTCATGACCCAGTCACCTCTACAACCATTTGACTCCGACGAGATGATCTCCAAGTGTTCAGCAATGTATGGATCCATCAGTTTTGTGCCCGCCAAGACACATAGTGCGCCTGACTCACTTGAGCCCTTCCCGGCCAGCCTACCCTTGTAGCGAGAATCGGGAATACCAATCCCTCTCTGTACTTTTAGGTACTCTTGACAGCACTCGATGACTTCTTCACTACTGTAGCCCTCTATCATGGAGCCCTCTGGGTATGCACGATTATGCATGTATCGGCTTAGAACCGACATGAACCGCTCGTACGCCCATATTTCATGCAAGTAGCAAGGGCCCAATGCCTGTATCTGATGAACCATGTGAATCATAAGATGTACCATTGTGTCGAGGAAAGCGGGAGGTAAACACATCTCTAGTTGGGCCTGGGTCTCCACGATGAAATCATGTAGGTCATTCAGCTCGTTCCTGTTAATCTTCTTCTGCGAGATCCTCGACCAGAAGTAGCACATGCGGGTGATAGCCATCTTCAAAAACTCTGGCTTGATAGCCCTGATTGCGATTGGTAGGAACACCGTCAGCATCATATGACAATCGTGAGCCTTGCAGTGTGGGAATGACAGGTCCTTCAACGACACTAGCTTCTTCCGGTTTGCCGAAAACCCAATCGGGACTTTGATTCCCTTCACAGAAGTGCATAAACCTTTCCTCTCTTCCCGATCCAGGTTGTAGCTAGCCTGATTCATGGTGTACTTTTCGGTTTTTGTGTCAGGTATCGGGTGAAGCTCTGGCATAACATGTAGCTTCTCCGTGTCCCTCCGTGCTCTGAGACTATCCTTTGACTTGGCTGTGTCCATCAAGGTAGCGATGAGACTCTCAAAGACATTCTTCTGCACGTGCATAGCATCAATGGCATGGGGGACCTCCAATTCTGGCCAGTATTTAAGATACTGAAAGAAGATTGGCTTTTCTTAAAAGGCACGCCTTCGATAGGAGGTATGCTTCTTTCTCTGGGCGTTCCATCTATTGTCTTGTTGCCATAGACGATGCTTATGTTTTTACCATTTCGAACACATATTTTCCATCATGACGTCTCACCGGAGGCCGGTCCTCATCCTCATTGGTGTTGCCAAAGTACTTTAAGTACAGCTTGCTGCGGTACCTATGACCTTGCTTTAGGAAGTGGCGGTTCCTGATGTAAACAATCTTCTTGGATCCATCTAGGTACACCCATTTAGTATCATCCAGACAGACTAAGCATCCCGTCTTGCCTTTGAACTGTCCAGACAAGGCAAACAACGCAGGGTGGTCGTTGATAGTCATAAATATTATTGCTCTTAATGCGAAGGTCTACTTTTGGAATGCATCGTACATCAGCTCCCCGGTCCTCCATAGTTTCTTGAATTCTTCCATCACAGGCTCGAGGAACACGTCCATATCAAAGCTTGGTTGCTGAGGGCCAGAAACAAGAACAGTGAGGAAAAGATACTTTCTCTTCATACACAACCACGTCGGGATGTTGTACATCGTCAAGATCACTGGCCAGGTGCTGTGTTTGCTCGTCCTCTCGTTGAAAGGATTCATTCCATCGGTGCTCAATTCGAACCGTACATTCCTTGGGTCGGAGCTGAACAGCTGGTTGTTTTTATTGAAGTCCTGCCACTGACTGCCATCGGCCGGGTGTGCAATCACATCATCATCGACCGGGCGCTCATCGTACCACCATGTCATGAGCCGCGCTTCCTTAGGGTTGAGGAAGATACGCCTCAACCGGTCGGTCACTGGTAGGTGCCACATTACCAAGGCAGGAATCTTCCTCTTCTTTGCGTCGTTGCCTAATGGGGTGTCCTCTGGAGGTTGAGATTGTTGTACCGCCTTTTTGGAACCCTTCTTACTCCTCTTGTTCCCTGTGGTGGCTTCTCCGCCACTGTAGAGGTCATTGTCCTTGTACCGACTTGCCCCACAACGAGGACATTTATCCAGGCCTTCGAATGTTTTATCGCGAAAAAGGATACAATGGTTGGGGCATGCATCGATCTTTTCAACACCCATTGTCAATGGATTTATGACCTTCTTCGTGTGGTATGTGTTGGAGGGAACTAAGTTTGGCAGTGGCAGCACAGATGACAGAAGATGCAACAGATCGTTGAAACTGCAGTCCGACCAGCCGTACTTAGCCTTCAGGATGAGTAGCTCAAGCACAAAACGGAGCATTGTCTAGTGTGTTGGACAACCCTTCTCAACACCATACACGGTCGCCCTCGACGCTGCTTTCACCCGCTCATAATTTTCTAGACCCTTCTTCTGTTGTAGTATTTCTGGTCCAAGGGCTTGAAGCATTTCCTCTAAGTGGTCAAAGTTTTCTGCATCACCCTCACCTGCTACACCATTATTATTGTCGACTCCGCCAACATCAACATCATTATTGTCGACACCACCGGCATCATCACCACCTGCTTGTTCATTGGCTAACTCATCTTGCATCTGCTCTGCAAACATGTGTGTGAATTGGGACGTCAACTGGTCGTCGTCGACGGCATCGTACCATTCGTTTGCCGTCATCAGCCATTACTTCACCATGGTGAACCCATACTGTGTAGTCCGGAACAAATCCTCGCCTAACCGTGATGTGCTCGATGTCTTCCCCATCATAAGATGCCATTTGGTTCTTGCAATCTTTGCAGGGACAAATAATTGGACGACCAGTCCCTAATTGCCTTGCATGATTCACCGCGGCTGTAACAAATTTGTCCAACTCTTCAACAAAGGCATGCGAGTGCCTTGGCAAATAATACATCCAAGTAGCCCTGTCCTCCATCCTTAAAAAGAAATAAAGTTGAGAACGATTATAATTAGTAACGTAGATGAAATAATTATTAGTAACACAATTATTAGCTAAAAATATTAGCAACAATTATTAGCAATAAATGTGTTAAGAATGATTATTAGCTATCATTATTAGCAACAATTATTAGTAACACAATTATTAGCCACAATTAGTAGTAACAATCATTATCTACCATTATTAACAACAATTATTAGCTATCATTATTACTAACACAATTATTAGCTACCATTATTAGCAAAAATTATTAGCAACAATTAATAGTACCAATTATTATCTACCATTATTAGCAAAAACTATTAGTTTACCAACAAGTACTCATGCCAACCACACATTCCAAATGTCATGAAACCAAAAAAAAAAAAAAAAAAAAAAAAAAAAAAAAAATAGATCTAGAACATGTCTTTTCTCTCCATACATCAAACTACAACTAATTACCACTAAAATCAAGCTATATCATCTAATTGAGGGTGTAAGGTCATGTCTCTACCTAATCAACACTAGTAGCATCAAAGATAAGCTCCAATTTGGGCAATACATAGCTCAAGCACCATTGGAGAGAGAGAAAACAAGAATGCAAATTGCTCACTAATCAACCAATAAAACTTGGATTAGAGGGTGGGAATGACATTCTCTTACCTTAAACAAGCTTCCCACCAAAGGATTTGAGTTGAAAACCTCCCCCCCCCTTACTAGAGCAATTTTAGGGAGGTGCCCAAGGCCTCCCAAACCTTTTTTTTTAAGTGGAATGGGGTGGCTCGGGGAGGAAGAAGGTGGGCAAGCCACTTATAGCTACAGACCACTGTAGGGGCTAAGGGTGGCTGGATCACCAGCCGCCCCTACAGTGCCACTGCAGGGGCGGCTGGTGACCTGGCCGGCCAGGTCCCCGGGCCAGCCACTGTAGGGGCGGCTCCAACGCCAGCCGCCCCTACAGTGAGGGGGGGGGTCCCCTTTGAAGGTTTTTCACGTAGTGTTACTAATTAAAGGATGCATGCACGAGACAATCACCCAATCTACTTGTTGACATGCCGCATCTCATAATCATCAACCAACATCATAACACACATGCTAAATGATGACTTTGCTTAGTATCAACACTAGTACGTGAAATTTGTAGTGGTCCAAGGTGGCTTATTTAAATATTTAGTAGCCAAAAGCAAGAACTCTACACATGTGAATGACATTCGGTTGGTATTTCATGTCACGGTTATGCATGCGCGTCTAGAGCTGCTGCTGCACAGCTAGTGTGTTCCTCTAGTAGCCAAAAGAAAAGGGTGGTTTGCACACAAAGGGTCATAAGTCCAACGCACATGAAATATCACCCGTCATGGTCTGGGCACGTAGGAGTACTCAGCCTGAGACGGCCAAACCTGAAACAATGACACACGGGTAGGCCTTGGTCAGTGTGGAGGTGAGATTAGTCCACACAAGTAGGGAATTTGGTGACGAGATTCTCAGATGAAGGGTATTCCAAATAATAATAATAGCTAATGGTGGAAGACCGTAACAGTGAATCTGGTTAATCTCTGCAGAGGGAATCCATAATCATTATCACAATTACTAAATTATGTTTTACACATTATGTCTTCTCTAATGAATTTATTTCCTAATATTTTGTTGAGTATGTGTAAGCATACTCATGTACCTCTTGCTTTTGTTGGTATGCGCAGAGGAGGGAGAGAGTAATAGTAGCATGGAGGGGACGTATGAAGATGATGTGCATGCCTAGGTTTTGGGTGGCGTATACAACAATAAATACTTGCCTCTTGCTAGGCTGTAGGGGTGCCGGAAAATCATAGAATTATTATGTACTATGTGTGTAATGTATGAATAAAATGAGAAGTGTTTTATTGACCATGATGTCTACTTAAGCCTTGTGTGTGTATAAGAATTTTTTTTATACACATATGGCACGCTGTCACATTTCTATGTTGGGGGCGTGACACATTGGCTCTGCAGAAGCTCTAGCCAAAATGCATTCTCCAGGTGGCCACACAACCACGTCCATGGAGGTGTCAAGTCCGGCAACATTCTCTTGGATGAGGATCTCACGCCTAAGGTCTCTGACTTTGGGTCCTCCAAGCTAGTATCTATTGCCATGAACGCCAACTGGTCCGTGACAGGGGATATGAACTACACAGACCCAGTGTATATCAAGACAGGCCGTTTCACGGAGAAGAATGATGTGTACAGTTTTGGAGTTGTGCTACTGGAGCTCATCATTTGAAAGACAGCCAAGTATGATGGGTGCAGGAGCTTCCCCATAGACTTTGTCATGTCCAGCAAGGATTATGGAAAAAGGAAAGGATGTACGACAAAGACGTGTGATAATGAAGCTCAATCGCATATATACTTGGAGTGCCTCGATTGGCACTACTACACAACCATTTTGCGCAGTGGACATTTTTGCTTTTGCGCAGCGGACAACAGCGTCCGCCACGGAGCAAACGCCACAGAAAATGGTGGCCTCCCCGCAGCGGGCAAAGTAGCCCGCTGCAGTTAATCGAATTCCCGTGGCGGGCACGATACGATGCCCGCCGTGGTTAATCGTTACAAAAAAACAAAAAAAAAACCCACAGGCCCACCGGTGAGCCCAATCTCGAGCCCATCGACGAGCCCGTTTCCACCCTGAAACCCTAGATCTGCCGGGAGGAAGCTGGGCGGCCGCCGCCGCCGCCAGCTGGATGTTCGCCCCATCCAGATCCACGCCGTGGAGCTCGCCGTGGTGGCCGCCCCCTCCCCCTCTCCATGGTGGCCGGATCCGAAGCGGGGCCGCTCGATCCGCGTCGATCCGCGTCGGAGGATGTCGATCCATGCTCCGGAGCTCGATCCGCGCCGGAAGACCTCGATCCGCGTCGGCGGACCTCGATCCATGCGCCGGTTCCCATCTTCGCCGGATCTAGAAGAGTGAGAGAGTGAAGGGTGAGAGGGAGAAGACGAAGACGAGAGAGGGAGATGAAGAAGACTGAGAGAGGGTGACCTACCTCCTCCGACGTCACATGTCGCCGAGCCACCGCCGCCGCATGCCGATGCACCCGCGTGGCTAGACGCGCCGCGTTTCGCGCGGACAGCCTCGCGCCGCGGAGACCGCCTCGCACCGCCCACCTTGAGCCGCCCTAGAACTGCGCCGCCACCTCCCCGGATCCGCGTCGCCATGGGTGGAGTCGTCCCCGGATCCGCAGGGGAGGAAGGGAGAGAGGACTCGGAGAGAGACGGAGGAGGGAGACGGAAGGGAGGGAGTGAGGAGAGGGCTCGCTGCGGAGGAGAGGGCTCGCAGCGGAGTAGACGGAGACGAAGGGAGGGAGAGAGGGCTCGCTGCGGAGGAGAGGGAGACGGAGGGGGGGAGAGAGGGCTCGCTGCGGAGTGAGGAGAAGGGCGGCTGAGGGAGGAATGAGCTGAGGGTTAAACCCTAAGTATCGTGTTTATATACCTGTCCTCCGGAATTGGGCCTCTTGGGCTTTGCCTGGGCACAAGCTTGGGCCAACATTTTCGGTGGCGGGCCTTTTAGTGTGCCCACCACGGTAAATCGATTTACCGTGGCGGACACCTTAAGACGCCCGCTGCGGAAAATAGATATTTTCCATGGCGGACATTTTAAGATGCCCGTCACGGTAAATCGATTTACCGTGACGGACAAAATTGTTCGTCGCAGTAAATTAAAAAAGCCCGCTGAGGTAAATCGGTGCATTAACCGTAGCGGACCAAAAATGACGCCCGTCACGGAGGCCTTCGGGGCATCGTTGCGGTAAATCAATTTTGTAGTAGTGTGGGTCAGCGAGCTCGTGATCAGATGTCTCATGGAAGATGTAGAGGAGAGACCAACCATGGCGGAGGTGGTGGTGGAGCTTAAGAAAGTGAAGTTAGCAGCCTGCGGATGTTAGTGTTCTCAAGCAATGAGTTATGCAAATGCAACCCTGAACAGAAAAGCTAAGCTAGCTAGTTAGAGCAGTACGATGGTAGCCAATTTCACCTTTATTTAGTATCCACTGTTATGTCCGTCGAGTTCAATGTATGAATGATGCACATTATGTGTTCATCTATATGCTTGCATCAGTATGGTGAGAATTAATTATGAAGCTGATTGTACTGTAGTACCAAAAAACACTCTTATTGGATATGTGAATTAGCTATCTAGCTTTTGCTTCCATAAAATCTATGTAAGTGTTGTATCATATGTTCACTAATGCAAGTGTTGGTGTTGGTCACCGGCAATGTCTTATATTTGTCTATTGGTTTGCTTGTGCTCATTGAATAATGAAATGAATGTGTAGCAGATGTACCAAGCTAGGGTTCTCAATCCCCAAACCAATTAGGGGCTCGGGGACGGGGGCTACACCTGGCGGGTGTGCTCGCACACCGATGCAAGATACCAAGCCAACTGACTCGATCATGACTGTCGCCAGGTGGCAGGTTGGATGGTCCCACCCCCATGACTCGATGACCTCACCCGAGTGGCCATCGCTCGGACGAGGTGAACATGCATCTTGAACAATAGCAGTGTAGATTGGCAGCAGTTGTGGCAGGCGGTATGAGGTGCCAGCCACAACGGGGGAGCGGGCATCCCCGGGCATTACGACGACACACTGCAATGATGCCCTAAACTATCTCCTGGTAGTTATATGCGCTAGCCTACGCGCTACGTCCTCAACCACCCAGGAGGGGACCAAGACAGTGAGATCCGGCTTAGGATCTACAACACATCCCGAGGATCTCGTGCCACAGCCTCCTTCACCGAGCCCCCTTTTCTCTAAACCATTTTGTATCTCTTGTCTCTTGGATATAGAAGGCGAGGCATGGAACTATTAAGCAGTAAAAAAGGCAGATAGGTGAACTCAGGGCTCGAACCCCTTGTAACCACATATCTCTCCCCTGCTCCATTGTAACCCTTGGCTCTCCTGAACACTTGAAAACAAAATCTCTGCTGGACATAGGGTGTGAGCCCAAACCAAGATAAACCCTTTGTGTCTCGAGTGTTAGACCACCAAAACCCAAACATTGACATTCTAATTACTCATCATGGTAACGAGCCCATGACACCTAGTTTGTTACAACATGATCTATGAGTATCCTTATTAGAGTCTATTTGTGTCCTACATAGCATTCCTTTGAGGATAACAGGATCCAATGTTGTCATCTAGGCCCACCCTATGTCCATATGGTTAGTGCGGTTCTGGTTGTGCTTTATGGGGCATGCCATAATTCTTTCAGCTAGGTGTAGTCGATTGGTATTCAACTCTGTAAAGAGCAATTAGTAAGGGAGAAATGAGGGATCGCTTGTCCAACAACCAACCCTGTAAGAAGATCCTTAGCCAATGATAAACACAAGGCATCCGCTGACACTTGCTCTGGTGGTCAGGGCCAAGCTGCATCCTCGAGCAGTGGAGGAAGATCTTGTGGATGAGCCAGCAGATATAGCCAGGGCCATGGAGGAGCTCTCAGTAACCGTGGTGACAATGACACTACTCTATACTAGACCAAAGACGGGGCATGGCATGGAGACTCTGACAAGCAAGTTTTGGGTCTCTGGCAACTCGGATTAGATGTCTTGGATGATGAATTGTCTTACGAAGAGATTGTGGTGGATGAAGTTGAGAAAGACATCTCAACGCTTGAGTTCATCGTGGTAGTGGCAGTGGCAGAAATGGATTTCTATATTCAAGAACTTGAACGGGCATAGAAGGAACTCGTGAATTCAAACTAGGTAAGTCCTTCTTATCTATAGAACATAGTCCATCGGAAATCCTCTTTGCCAAACAAAGGAAATCCTATTAAAGTACATGTTATTAATATCAAAACATGTTGCATCAGCATATGTACGACAAACAATGTTTTGAAAGTGTCCATTGCTGATATTATGTTTGCAAGTACACATGAGAGTCAACATGTCACACCCCAAAATTTAGGCAACTAGTTTATCTTGGCATATAAATTTGGAACACAAGCATGTAGATATCTTAAACTATCATTTTAAATTCATTTCATTGTGGTGGCCTCCGGTCCCTATTAAGAGTACAGTCAAGGACGACCCATAGGATATAGTCAAGGACCTCTTAAGTTTATCCTCAATGAAGTTATATACAAGAGAGAGATATTCCATGACCGCGTGTCCATGCTATCATGGGACAAACATTGCACAACTCCTCGTGAGTGGGAACTCTTAAATTTAGGTCATTGACAATATGCATATAATGTAACCTTATTATTATATAGAGTGATGCTGAGGTGGTTGATGTTTTGGCCCACCTCTGGAGATGGGATGATTTCTAGAGACCCTTGCATAGAGGCAGTTGTCACAGCCACCTCAAAAGATTGATTCTGATTGCCTATAAAGATTGATTCAGTAATAGTGTCTAGTATTTTCATTTATATGAAATTTTGTCAGATTTAGGTATATATATAGTAGTCACTACTACAGAAATTTCATCACTGCAGGCTCCAAAACCCCAATCACTGCTGGTTTTGCACTTCGGGGATGAAAGCGGGCGGCGATGCTCATCTTCATCGCCACCGGCTTCAAATCGGTGGTGAAAACCGATTATAAAAACATGGTCGTGCCCGCACCAGCTAGTCGTGGCTGCAGGTTATGAGCGCCGGCTGTGCCCATGCCCTCGGCTGTGCAAGCTTGCTGCCGCGCCCTCGCCCATGCCTTGGCCATCCGCGTCCTCGCATTGCCCACACTGTCAACGGCTGGGAAGGGGTTGGGCTATCATGGGCTCACTCGCCACCACACAACAAGTCATGTGTGCGTCAGTGCTCACAATCGCGTGATCAAAAACTCTCTGTACCGACTCTCCGGTTTGTACTATGATGCACGCACTAGAGAGATCCAGTGCCCTCTTTCAAACTTCATGCAATGTCAGACGGTCACTATTCCAAACTTCTGGTGCTTGCCACTCCCGCTCCAGAATGTAGGTGACTACACTAAAAAAACAACCGACAACAGTGCACGTGCTAAACTCTTGTGAATGCCTCCAGTGGCCCGCCGGCAATTTCAGTCACCTCCACGCACCCCTCGGATACTCTTTCGACTCACTCTCTGTGCACCTCTGGTGCACCACCAGAGAGATCTGGTGCCTGGGCAAAAACCGCACTATAACGTGATTGATGGGTTCCGAGACTAGAACTGTAGCAACTCTCCGATGGCATCACTCTGGTGCCTAGCGAAGAGCCCTCTCAAACATTTTTAAGCCAGCTTCAAGTGGATTCCCACATAATACCAACACCTTTAGCACTGAATTAGTTTTTTGAAAATATTTTGGAAAGGTTTTCTCTTGCTTCCTTGCCACACCTCGACCTAACACATATGCATTGTTAGTCCTCACCTAGTGGCGCTTAGACAGTTGTATTAGCCAAAGAATTTCCCTTTTTATAGTATGTCTATCTATTCTAAATCTGGTCATTCACTTCTCTATATAGCTCTGCTGGTAAAACAAATCCCTATGGCATATACCTTTGCCTTTGGGCTTGTCTCCAATTTTCATCCATCCATCATCTCCATCTCCATAGGTTGAGCACTTGGTCATCGTCATCTCCACCATACACCATGCCTTGGTCAACACCATAGTCTTGTGGACCGCATCTTAATCAAGTGAAGCATTAAACCACTAGTTGTCATTTAATTACCAAAACCCAAACAAGTCTTTCAAGGGGCCAGGAGAGAGAGTGCATGGGTGAGGGAGAGAGTGGCGGCCAGGAGGGAGTGCAAGTGATGGGGAGAGAGTGAGCTAGGGTTTGTGTGACAACTTATATACTGGTGGCTGGTTTTTACCACCGATGTGTGTCTAAAGTCGTCGATATGACAACCAGTATGGTTTCCGCCACCAGTTCAAGACACAAATCGGTGATGAAAACGTCTCGGTGCAAAGGACACAAATCAGTGGTGAAAATGTCACACTGGAATCTTCCTAGTTTTAGTTACAATTTGGCATTCTTTATTTGGGTGTGAATTATAAAATTTGTGCCTTTTTTTTGTTTGTTTACGGATGCCGATCATTTCATAGTTTGTTATAAGAGAGACTACTGGGAATGGGATGTCGTATCTGCTAGTGCTGTCCTCCCACTCAGGGACATGAAAATCAATGTGCAAACTTCACAACCATAAAGCTATATCGCGGGTGGATCAAAGGCATCCAATTAACAACAAATTCTAATGTCATCTCCTGACTGAAAAATACTAGCTTGACAATTTACACTTTGCCATGTGCTAGTGCACGCATGCTTGCTGCGCCTTTAGCCATCTGTACACTATACTTCCAAACTTTTTAGTGCACAACGATCCAAAAACAGATTTTTCCATGGCTTGTAGTGGATGTTGCCATCCATAGTCATATAACTTTTCCTTGTTTGTTCACTGACTGACTGTGATTACCATTAGGTTTGGAAACAGACCTTCCACGCTGAAATCACGTGTTGCAAGTTGGAATCCACTAATATTGTAGGGGCTATAGATCCTGGTCTGAAATGGATTAGACAGAAGTGGCGAACACTTTTTCTTGCTAATTGAAGCCCAAAAGTCGCTCCATAATAAATTAATGACCCATTCTCGCCAATGCATTCAGCAAAGCTAGGCAATTGTGATGATACTGATCTCGCTGTGCCGCCGACTCTCATAAGTCTCTTTATTTACTCCTCTCATCATGTCATTCTTAGTGGCACATGAACCACTGCCACACATATTTAGGCCAACCGATTGGTGTCTCGTGCAACGTGCATAGGCGCATAGCACTTGTAGAGCTGGCACTACTACAAAAAATGTTGCTAGGGACGGTCATATTTGATTTTTAAGGGTGGTTTTCACAACCCCTCTATCGAAGTGCCTCTAGAAATCATTCATTTCTAGGAGCAGTTTTTTGGAGCGGTTGCCTAGAATTTTTTTGAGAGGGTACAACTGGGACGCACACAACCCACACACTCCACACTCACGCCCCACGCGCACACACATGAGTGTGTCCGAACACGCAAATAAAGATATTGGGAGGCTGTAGCCTCCAGTGCACGGGAAACATGCAGTACCACCGAACCCGCACGCATGCGTGTACCCTATTTTTTCCTAAAAAATTCCATGAAAAAGGCATGACACCAAAGTTTGAAACTTGGTAGGTAGCATCCCACTGGACAACCCTACCACTAGACCAAAGGCCTTTTCGCACCTAGAAATTAATTTTTAAAAACAGTGATAAAAAATAGCAAGCACCATAGTCGCGTCTCACAAGTCATGAGTCTCACTAAGTATATGTAGGGGCTGGTCAGATTTGAATTTTAAAGGCAGTTTTCACAGCCTCTCTAGCCAAGTGCTGAAGTGTCTTTAGAAAGGAGCTGGTAAATATGCCTTCTTGGAGCGGTTTGTAAGTTGGCCAAGTAATCAATTTTAAAAAGTTAAAGAACAGTGATAAAAAATAGCAAGCATTATGGTCACGGGTCATTAGTTTCACCATTCTTCATGCAAAATTCAGGCTTCAATCCTGGACCTCAAGGCTTGCGCACGAGCGCTTGTGACCAAGTATCGGGGCTCTATTTTTTTATTAACTTAAGAATTTTTAATTGAACATTAGGGGACCTAAATAATCTCAAATTTAAAAATTTTCATCAACAAAGGTTTAGATCTTGTTTAACACTACAAAGTTGGTGTAAAAATATCTCTGCCTGGGTCATTTAAAAAATTAAAATAAGTTTAAAAATATGTGAACTTAAAACATTTGGACCCTAAATTATCTAAAAAAGTTTATCTTTATCCAACTTTGTTTAAAAAAGTATGAATATTTGCACGTCAACTATTTCTAAGCTCAGTTCTATTACCATTAAAAGTCAATTTTACTGTAATGCCTAAGTGAGGGATTTAAATTGTGTCACTTAAAACTATAGGCTCTATGACCACTTATAAAACCTACACAAGTTGTAACTAGATGTGCACTTGGTTTTTCTAAGTGTTGCTATCTCTAACATAAAAGAGTTTTCACTACTGGAAACTAAAAAATCCCGGTCGGTAGAAGCACCACCGACAGAAATATTAGCAATTTCCTGTCGGTTTTTGATGTACCGACAGAACAATGCGTATGCCGACAGAATAAAGTATATTTCTCTGTCGGTTACCGGACGACAGACAGGGAAATCATCTGCCAGTCGTATCCACAACTGAAATAAAGAGCTAACCTGGGCTTGGGCCGTGAAAGCCTTTCAGCCGGCCCAAATTGAAACCGTTCTTCTCTCAAGTGTATATAATGCGTACTAGGGTTAGCCAATCGTCAGTACACCCACACCTTCCCTCCCGACCCCGCCGCCGTTCTCCCTCCGGCCTCCGTCTCGCTGCTGTCCTCGATCTCCCTGTACCCTGTTCATCCTCCCTCACCGGGCGTCCCTTCCCTCTCTGCTGCAGCCGCGGTTGCCCGAGCTCGCGGCGGCTGCGCACAACCAGGATGCGACGGCGGTGCTTGCCGAGATGCGGTGGTGGCGCAGGCCCGGGAAGAGATGGCGCAGGCGGAGGTGAGATGCTCGCGAGATCTGCCCTCTCTTTCTCCTCCCCGTACGGCGTACATGCCCAAATATTTAACCACGGCGAGGCTCATCTTCATTTCACTAAAATCCCCCTCTGTTCCCCTTCAGATGTGCATGCTGATGGAAGAGTCGCTGCGGACAGGCAGGCCTAGGATGCAGTCCACGCACCTGGATCTTGCTGTGCCCGACGTGGATCTGGCTTCTGGATAGCGAGGAGCAGCGCCCAGACAGGTTTGCTATAACTTATTGCGTGCTGCTTTTTTTTTTTATTGGATATATGATTCTTGTTGAATCTACCTTCAAGTCACGTGAGTCTGCTTGCTGCTATGTGGTATACAACTAATTACTAATCTACTTGCCTGTAACTTGTTTTGATAAAATGCTCCTCATACATTGGCTGTTGGCCTGTTCTTGCTGCCATAGGAGCAGAGAAAAATGAGGTTTGAATAGGGATTTATTAGATCAGAGACAGGATATGAATAGTTGAGAATTAATATGATAAATTATTTTTACTCAATCTACTTCAGTACAAGATCTGTAGGTATAAGATTGGTCTCATCACATTTATTAGACTAGAGGCATGATAGGATTATTTGAGAACTAATATGTTATTAGGAATATCTGATAGTCACAATCAATATGTAGGAAATTGATGCATTCTTCTTTTCAGGCTAAGGAGCAGCCAGGAGGCCATCTTAAGGAACCACTACAGGGCATTAGAGCACAACAGATTTTCTTCTATGACAATGCCAACAGGCAACAAGTAAGTTGAGAACATTGCTATTGCTGGTCTATGACAGTCCAAGTATTAGGAACACTTGAAGTTTACATGCCTGCAATATATAATAGCCTAGCTGATGTAGTGATATATCTAGTTGAACTGAGTGACTGACTCACTTATGTCGCCTAAGTAATATTTCACTTAAATTGATTGATAATTTTTATGTGTCCAAGATTTAGTTTGGCTCAAACCATGAGTGATTGTAATTGAGAATTGGAACATTTTTATAAGATCTCTAATGGTGTAGTGAGTCCCAATTGATGCAAGTCTTCTCTATACTTTTGCAGGTTTTCTTCAAACAAGGATGAACCCTTCAAAGACATGCAAGATAAAGAAGTGATGTTCAAGATACGCTAAATCAGTGGCGTGATGATTCAATATGTTTTTCTTAGATTAGAGTATAGATTATTATTCCGTTATTGGACAATTGGTTTGTGCCAATTTATTTGTGATATACCTAACTGTTGGTGCCATTTTTGAACTTGATAATTTATCAGCATGGATTGTTTGTATTACACTTGCATTTCGAGAACACAGCCATATGGCCTTGTGCAATACAACTGTCCATTGAAGAAATATAAATGTTTCAAGTTAAATTTGATATTATTTGGTGGATTTCAAAATACATATTGATAGGACTGGAAGACTTTTTCTGTCGGTTGATTTATATTTTTCTGTCGGTTACATGGCATGCTAGACCTGATGGGACAGAATTTTTTCTGTCGGGTGGAACTGAGTTTCCTGTCGACGCCAGTAACGACGTAAAAATAACAAACCGACAGACAAATTCGATAACCGACAGAAAAATTGTATTTCCCTGTTGACCTAGTCCTGTCGGTATTTTCCTCAGTCGGTGTACCGACAGAAAAATTATTTTTTCAATTTTTCTGTCGGTATATGCTATTTTCTGTCGGTTTTACTACCGACAGGAAATTTTCAGTTTCCAGTAGTGTTTGCGCCCTATGTTCCAATCCTAGCAAGTTATCTAGACTAGAAAGGTAAAACACACACACCAAGAAATGCAATAAGTAAATGAGGAAACATAAATGAGTTAGAAAAAGCAAACTCCCGTAAGATGATTTCCTTACTGAGGTATCAGAAATCTTGTGCTTTCCACTACTCCTCGTTGGAGCCCCTCGCAAGGGCTAAGCTCCAGGACAAGGGACACCACTAAAAGCTCATGGACCTTCCCCACGGGCATAAGGGTCTCCACGAAGCATCTTCTAGATCGCTCTCCACCTATCCACTAGGTGAGCTTAGCCCAGAATGCTAAGGGCTTCAGGTCCCTCGTAAACCACCGGCAGCCACTCCACAAATATGGTTGGAGGGCTCATGATACTTACAAGCCCCGAAGAGGACAATACTTGGTGCGCGCAAGCACTGATATCTTGGAGGTACGCAAATCTCACAAAACACTAGGCCTAAAAACTAGAGCAAGCATTAAAGCTGCCTCTAACTAGCCTAAGCACTAATCCTAACACTTCTGCTAATTGTTTAATCTTCTCTTAAGCACATATGGTAGCTATAGCACAAATGGATGAGCCCCAACTCATCTATAGCTTTAAAAGTGCTAATACATTTGAAATGACCAACCAAGGGAGTATATATTGCACCAATCCAACCAATTAGCTGACCTGCAAAAGGGCTGCCTTTGCAGAATGCATCGGATTTCTCTGGTGACCGCACTAGAGAAATCTAGTGCCCTTGCCATGTGTACTAGTCATTGCCACTACAATTCTACGTGGTTTGTCCGGTGCCGCACCGAAGAAATCTAGTGCATTGTCTAGAGGATTGAACCTTCTCTAGATGGACCTTAAAATTTTGATGCATTTCTTCAATGCCACATCGAAAAGCTCTTGGTGCTCTCTTCTCCTCTCAACCACCTATGCAACGGCTCTGTGTTGAAACTCTGGTGGAAGGCTCTAATGCCCACATCAAAAATATGCTATGCACTTCCTTCTTCACTACCTCGAACTGGCCCCGTTGGAAAACTTTGGTGCTACTACAGCAATCTGGTGCTACTAATCTAGCTCTCTGGTGTTCACAGCTTAACTCTGGTACTACCTGAATGTGTTTCTTCACATCCTTTTTTCGGGCTTCATTTCCTTGATGAGTTGAGCTTCTTGCTTGCTTATAAGATCTTCAATAGTCCTCTTTGATCGTGATTTGAGGGTTTGATTCCTCAATCTCCACCTTATCCTAGCTCAAGTCCATGTTTGCATCCCTAGGACTAGTGTACCTTGTATAGTAGCAAACATGTTAATCCTAATGGTTATGATATCATTCATCCACCAAAATAACTAGGCCTTTGCTAGGGTCCATGTTTCTTACATAGGGATGGTTTGTTAGCTGGGTCATCTAGAGGCGAGTGAAGTTATAGTCATATTTGAGAAAAAAGATGTGCCTCTAAAAATCATTATTATAGTAATGTGCTCATTCATGGATTGCTCATAGACCAATACCATCCTTAAAGGTTCAATCAACTATGTGAAGATAGCTAAATGGTGACAAAGGATAACTTGCTAAAGATGGCACACATTTTGCCCTCACTCAAGATATGTCATCAATAACTCATCCAAAGTAAAATGCAAATGGTCATCACTTTTCAATACCATTGATGATGGGCCACAATAATAGCATGGTGTTGGTGTTCTTACCACTGGCAATGATTGGCATAACAGATCTAGAGGGTAGCACATGGGATATATATTTATATTGATTTAGGCTGTGGGTACCCTACGTCTGGTGTGTGATGATGCTTGTATTGATTGTGCGTTGTATGCTAGTATGCACTAGGGTTGTTAGTCTATGATGAGATACCTATCTGGGGGCTCCCTACCACTCCTTATATAGTCCAAGGGGTATGGCTATAGAGAGTGCTGGTCCTGATTAGTGTACATGTTTGTTTCATAGTCGATTACAGGAAGGATATTGGTAAGTCAGGGTATGACTAATATAGGGTGTGGTTTGTTGAGTTGTGGCTTCTAAAAAATCTTTTGTGAGCTGTAGACTGTGAAAAAGCTATTGTGGGCTATGAGAAAGCTGAAAGTCGTCTGGTTGAACAATTGTGGCTTCTGGAAAAACTACTGTCAGTGGCCCCATATGTCATCCATGACCCCACATATCAATGTCTTCCTCCCCTTGAGTCGCCTTTTCCATGGAGGCAGCGCACTCGCAGATCTAGATGAGCCTTTGCTTGTCGGTGGCGCGCGTAAGTCAGAGCTGAAGTAGAGTGCGAGGCAGACAACGAGCGGGGTGCCAACAGGCACAAGGCCAAGCGGCACCATCCACAGCCATGCGTTGGACAACTGGAACGCAATGGCCCACCACGCCAGTAGCACTACACTGGCCATGGCAGCCACGGTGAGGCACACGTTGATGACCATTGTGGCCTCACTCTGCTGCCACTGTTATCTATGTAAGACATACAGAAACGTGACTGAATTTGGAGGCAAAGATACTACACTTTACACGATCAAAGAAGTTTTCCTGGGCACCAATCCTAGAATTTAAGCATATGCTACTGGCTAGGGTTGGCGCCATTGGCCTCTACTTGGTAGAGGAGGTGGCATAGCACCTACTACTTCTTCAGGCGGTCGCAGAGAGAAGGACCGAGCTCCTCCACTTGGAAAGACACCATAGGACAGGAACTATCGAAGAGGAAGGCTGGGGAGGAGTAGCGCCAGCAAAGATGGCCACTGGAGAGGGACGACTGAGTAGGAAAAGCATCGCCGCCAGTCCTAAACCCTAGCATGTGCGTTCACGCGTTGCGGGGGAAAGTGAAGCTGATGCCTTTTGTTTTGTGGATGGAGGCGATGTGGAAAAAAGAATCGAATGGGGTACGCTTCATAACGAGTGGTGGGAGGTTTTTTTTTTAGAATTTGTCGGTTCCACAGCTATCAGAAGAACCTTTCCACCTGCTGCAAGAATTGAATTAGGGAGGAAGCTGCTTTTAGCTAGAAGCACCTATGGGTTCTCACTCCTTTGGTTGGCTCATTTGGCTTTTTGGAAGCAAAATCATCTCCCAAAAGCCCAACCAAAGGGACCCATGGCATGTCAATGAGATACCCCATATAGATATAGGATTCCAAGTAGTCGGGTTGGCCTAACTATGTCGTGGGCTTCAAATGTGTCTTCCATGATGATACCTAGGTGTCATATCATTATCAAGATCCCTAAGTCCATCATACTTGAGTTGCCTTCTTGATTGAGTGGTTCAAGTCTTCTACTATATTTGTGCAAACACCACTACTAGTGGGTGTAGTCTCGATGGTTTTGGTGTGACCTCCGAGAAGCTTGGCATCGAGAGCGTACAAACCATATGTGGTCACTTTATCTTTATTCGATGTACATCAAATTATGCTTCTAAACCACGATGGAATTATATGGCAAGATTTGAGATGACAATTGTTGCCAATAACCTTCATGTACATTACCAGTTTGCAATGGATGCTAGCCTCAAAAATTAAGTTAGTCTTGATAGTAAGTTCCAAGTACAATTTCACCCGGCTTGCAGTGGATAACTTTACCTCCCTTATATTTTGTTGCTCATTGATACAATTTCAAAGAATATTGAATGAACTTTGTGATGTGTAGTGTATTTCTGATTTTGTGAGCAGGATTTATGGCTTGATGTGATGGTTCATGTGCTCAAAATGATGGAATATTATTGTAGGCGTTTCATCGTAGGAAGTGGTC
The DNA here is from genome assembly GCA_018135685.1 of Themeda triandra. Taxonomy (NCBI): domain Eukaryota; kingdom Viridiplantae; phylum Streptophyta; class Magnoliopsida; order Poales; family Poaceae; genus Themeda; species Themeda triandra. Next base: position 767,486 of record JAENPR010000146.1, on the reverse strand, counting down.
CTAATAAAATATGATCATCCATTTGTTATTATTTTAGATTTTGGCATTAGTCAAATGTAACGAGATATGCACAATGATCTATTTCAATCATATTTAATGCAACATAATGATTTGGGCCATTATATGTTGTTAAATATGTTCTGCTAATCTTTTTCTACTATATGGGATGTTATTTGTGGTACTTGTTTGGGTTGGATTGGTCAAATATTTTTGTGCTAGCCGGTAAAAATGTTAAATGTTCCTGTTTCTTAATTCTGCTGGGCCAAAAAAAGGCCCTACATGGGCTGGTTGTTACATGAGCCATGACAGGCAGCAACATTTAAGACGTTTTGAGGATCTAACACGTCGTTGCTAAGTCATCACCTAGTCAACATTTATGACATTTTTGTCCTATGTGGCAAGGCGTAAGTGTTTGTGATGAAAACAAACGTCATAAAGCGTTGTGACGAAACAATAGAAAGTCGTTAATTTAGTGATGTAAAATGTGTTTTCATGATATAATGTGCTTAGAGGCGCATGATACGTGACATATGAGTATACATCATGGGTGGGTCATAGATGTTATACTATGACAAAAATTTGAAATGTTATGAAAAAATAAAAAAGAAACGGAAGGCCGCATGTGTTGGAGTGACAATAGCCGTCACCTTTCATCATCACTATTATGACATTTTCACTTAGTTTGAGCAACGGCAAGATCAGCAGCACCTCAACCATTTTCAGTTGTACTCGACAAAAGGTATATCCAGAGTAAATTATATCACAAGATGAGTGTATTTGCTTTAAGATTCATGAAAGATACCAATGATTTGTGGAGGCATCAGTCTCTAGTTCATTAATGCATGACATGGTATATATTATTGTAATCTAGCTAATACAACATACTGAAAAAACTTGGATATGTACAAACCCGCAGACAGGGCGCTATCTGCAAGTTTTTTCCACTTCACACACAACACTAAATAGACAATCTTGTATAAAAAAACGTCTATGTAACTTTGTCAGAGTGTTTATTACATGCATTCAACCATGATCAAACATAAATAAGATCTATGTATACCATTTTTGTGATTCTAAAAAGGATCAAGCGTAAATAAGATAAACTTAATTAATGTATTTCTTTAGAACTTAATCACACTAGCAGAGCAAGACAAAACGTTATCATTGTTCACACTAGAAGTTGGGTTTCAATAAGATAGCAAGTCAATTGACATGTTTCACACGGGAAGGATCAACTCGATTTCACACTTGTTCACTTGTGACTTAACAGGAACCATGGTAGCCATGCTATTGTACTTGAAAAAATCACTGCAAATAATCATAGATAACAGATCATAATCAAACAAATCTTTGCTTGCTTTTGCCTCCCTTGATTTCTTTCTTGCGAATCAAAGCATTCGTACCCTAAGATCAACAGTTCAGTACTCCTGTAATAATATATCAACACTTCAAGAAATTCAATTAGCCAGGCCAAGATAATATATGATGCTGCCAACAATAGAAGCATCTCGCTAACAGAAGCAAATCTTAGATGTTTGTTGCTATCAGATTTGTACCAGAATAACCTAAGAAGCAAGACACAAGACAGTCAATTTTGAGTTTACCATCGCCATATCAGGAAGTTAGTATTCAGTAACTGAAACTGAACAAACAAGAGTTAGTGATCCGTATTTTTTAGAACCTAAACTAGCTGCAAGATAAAAAAAACAATGTTCTATACTCAATACCAAGAATATAATCAGGCATAAATTATCTAATGCTCTCAGTCACTATTGAAGAGATTATTAGATGTTAGGTAATTACATGAAAATAACAAAACAGTTGTAGTTAGTTATAAAGGTACCTGATCTTGCAAAATTTTCAAAACACATAGAGGTACCACTTTTGAAAGGGCATGTTTCCATATTGCTATGCAGATGATCATGTCCATTTCAGTGCACTTTAAGTGGCTATCACTGTCGATGCTGGGTATTGGTTACAGTTGGCGGTGATAGTATGACTACCGGATTTTAACACCACTCAGAAGTAATTTATGCACCGGATCCAAAACAAAATCAAAAGTGGTTAAATTTGACACTTAGGTCCGCTCGTCTGACCCCTTCCACTTCTCTCTCCCTCGCCCGACACTCTCTGCTCCTCTCTCACACTCGGATCTTGCCGCCCCTATCCCTCCTTACCCTGTGTCTCTCTTAGCTCTGCTGCACTCCCCTCCGGTCTCCCCTCAAATGCCGTGGCAGGATGCCTTGGGTGGGCGTGCGAGCCATGGGGGCAACCATGAGGACCATGCGTGCCAGGGCTCGAGCATGGGGCGGAAGGCGGCCTTGGCAGGCACAAAGGCCACACGTGCTAGTGCGTCACGCGTGGCCTGCACAATAGGCATGCAGGTCACGCACGGCGAACGCCAGCAGCTTGGTTTTCTTTTTTCTTTTTAAAGGCCCAATACTGCTGAGTGGAAGAGTACTGGCACCACTGGTAGTCATCGGCATCAGTACTACGGACCACGCACCATCGGTTCCAAAACCCAACAGTGCTGGAGCGTTTCGACTCAGAAGTGATTGCCTTTTTTATGGTAGTGCTCGAGTTTGAGAGTCATTCCAAAAACAAAATCTGTCTCCTGCATTTGTTGACCTGGGCAGCACGGTAGGGTAGTCAAGTGAGTACACTATGACGCCTAGCTATAAATACCCATGCTTCCTGGTCGGATTATGAGTATAAAACAAGCAAAACAACTAGCTGCTCTTGTACAAGTACAACCTACAACCCAGCATGGAACACATGGCAACCATGGCACAAGTGCTGTGGTTACTACTACTCGCTAGTCCAGCCGCCCTAGCATTTTCCCATCCGTTGGCATCGACTACTTCACGGCTGGACTGCCCAAGCATGTGCGGCGACGTCCACATTCCCTTCCCTTTTGGCATCGGCAGTGACTGTTCCTGGCCGGGCCTAGACAACTTCACCGTCACCTGCAACCATAGCTTTAGCCCACCGAGACCCTACATAGACGAAAAGGTGGAGATCATCAGCATCTCTCTGGAGGCCGGCGAGATGCGCTTTTTCTACCCCGTGTCCTACATCTGCTACAACTCGTCCTGCACCACCGAACCTGACGGAGTCGGGGAGTGGGAGTTCAGGCTGACAGGGACGCCATTCCTGTTCTCCCCAACCCGCAACGTCTTCACGGCCATCGGCTGCAACACGCTGGCGTTGCTGAAAGGCAGGGAGAACTGGAGTTACTACACGGGCTGCATCACCTCTTGCACGAGCTTGCATGACGCAGCCGAGGACGGTGCTGAGTGCGCGGGGCTCGGCTGCTGCCAGACGCCCATCCCGGCTAACCTCAGCTGGATGATGGTCAACTGGAACAAAAGCAGCGACACTTACGGTGACAATCCTGCATGGAAATACAGCCCTTGCAGCTACGCCTTCGTGGCGGAGAAAGGCTGGTACGTGCCCAACCGCGTTCTGTGGTTTTGGAGTACTAGCTATTTATTGTTGAAGTCTATATAAATGAATTGTCCACTATTTCGATCGCATGGGTATGACTAGTCACTAACTCACTATATGTAGCTTAATATAGTACGTATTAGGGCCAGAGATCTCAAATTCGAATCCTAGTTCCTAGTGGGTGTAATTAAAAAGCAACGGTAGCCAACTATTGGGGCGCTCTAAAAACCTTTAAACCCTAGAAATTATCACAAGAATTATTTATTAGAAAATATATCTCGACATCAATCCAGTAAACTCCAATCATCAGTAAGAACAAGAGCTATTAGATCTATCCTATTTTCTAGAAAAACTATAGATCTATGTTGGTATTATTAAAATATAGTTGAATGCAACACTCTAAATTTACATATAATTTACCCACCCTCCAAGGTAATTTAAAAATAATCTAAAGTAGGCCATTGATCTCTATCTAAATTGCACACCTCAACGATAACAAACAAAAAAATCTAAATTAACCCCATAATCATCTTCATCTAAATTTCTCAGATTTCCATATTATCAAATATGATTGGCCCTTGCAAAGCAAAGGGTTGAGGGACCACCACTATTACATTCAAAGTTTTCTGAGGCGGGCAAAAATGATTTCCGGAGATGGCAGACAATCAGGATTTCCAGAGGCACTAAAATGCCCGCCTCTGAAAATAGATTAAAAACAAAAAAGACGTAAGCCCGCTGGCGTGCCAGTTTCCGTGCCTGCCGGCGAGCCCACCTATTCCAGGCCCGTCACCATTGTCGAGCTCGATCCAGGGCGTGCCACCATCACCTAGCCTAGTCCCGAGCACGTTGCTATCGCCGAGATGGTTCTCAGGTCAGCCGTCGTTGCCTTGCACAGAGAGAAAAGAGGTGAGGACGATGAAATCAAAGATGGATATCACTGGATTTGAGACAGGGAGATAGAGGAGGATAGATCCACATCTCACCGGATTTGAGGTGGGGGCGAGCCCCCGCACACCCCCGCGGATGAGCTATCGCCGAAGGGGGGACACCCCTGTGTTCACACCGCCGCTGGAGGGGGCGAGACGCCCCTGTGTCTCCTGAAATCGTTTTGTAGTAGTGTACCTAAATATAAATGCTGACAGGAGTATCCACTTCCCAGTTGAGTTTTACTTCTTAGTTGCTTTTTAAAAAACCTAGAATTGCTGCTTACTTTTTAAGGAAGAGGACCTGTGGACTGTGGTGGGGTTTGGCATAGAAGATGCTGACCTGTGGACTGTGGTGGGTTTGGGATAGAATATCCTACTGAAGGATGAATTCTATCTGCATGACTTTTGGACCCCTGATATCCGATCCCAATCTTAGCAACCATACTGACCAGTCCACTTAAGGAAAAGGATAAGTAATTAACGATGTGATTTTATATGTATGTTATAAATATGTTGTTTTAGGTACTACTTCAGACGGAGAGACCTCGGTCGCGTTGCAAACAAGACCTTTAAGGACCGTGCTGGACAGAGAACCATCCCTGCGGTGCTTGACTGGGCCATCAGGAATCATGGGTCATGTCGTGTCCAACTGGAGGACGGTGGAGAGTCGGCAAAAGCAATAGCTCCCGCCTGTGTGAGTGCCCACAGCTACTGCACCAACGCCACGCACGGACGTGGGTATCTATGCAATTGCTCCAAGGGATACATGGGCAACCCCTATGTCATTGATGGATGTAAAAGTAAGCTACCTAATTTTCTGTACCTTCCTTCTATTCTTTACACATGCATGGTGGGGAAATTGCACAAAGCTATAGAATATATCATTTTATATAGGAATTGAATATCCTATCTCTATATCAAATACCATATACATCAACGTATACCTATAACACATTACCCTCTCCCTTGAGTTCATTTTACATGTGACATGATCCTTTGTCATTTTGTTGTAATTGAGTGGGAAAAAGGAATGCCTTTGGCTTTTTCATACATCGATACTCAAACTAACCAGTTTGAATGTCTACACATATAATCGTCGCACAGATATTAATGAGTGTGAGCTTCGACAATTAAATCCTGCGACGTACGAAGAACTATATCCTTGTCACAGCGATAGCACATGCCACGACACGCAGGGTGATTATATGTGCAAATGCAAGTTTGGTAGCAGAGGAGATGGTAAAAGTAAAGAAGGATGCCAGCGCATAGTGCCAAGATATGCAATTGCGATAGTTGGTGAGTAGTTCAGTAATTAATTGACACCTCTCATGTTCTGCTCAATTGGTATTTCAGTTTAGTTCCTAATTCAAGAAATCAAAACATTTCGGTTTCTTTGATGCTATATCCAGACATGTTGCATGTTGATTCAGTGCCTGCTTTTAAATTTTTTTATTTATTTTGTTCTTGCACAAGTATATATTTATACATGATATAGCTTTCATCCTCTTTCCTAAACACTTGGTAGAAGAGCCACGAACCCATTTTCATTTTGTAAAGTTTTGACTATAAATGTTTCGAATTCTTAAGTTTTATGTGTCGAATCTGAGTTAACTTTTCTCATGTTGAAGTGTAGTTCACAAAAAATATAGTATCTTCTTACTTATACATGTACGTTTTTTCATTTTATAGTTAATAATTCTTTTTAAAGATGCTCAGCAAAATATACATAAACAAAAAGTTGGCAGTATTTAAGTGGTGAAATTATAATTTATAAAATTCTAATGTATTTTTATCTCTATGGCATGGAAAAGCAAGGGTAAGTACGAATTTTGTAGTAGGATACATTGAAATTGAAATGTTCCATGCAAACTTGGATGATGAAAATTTTTCTATTAAAACTATAGTTCTCGACAAAATCTACATCTTTATACCTAACAACCTTTTCATTTAAAATCATTTATATGTCTAATTAGTCATCTAAAGTTTCGAAGAACAAAGCTAAAAACTAAAAGTAAATAACGCCTCGTTGTTGTCACAAATGAATAGTAGGCGGAGTATTTAGGGGGGCATCGCACACAAGCATGTGGTCCTAGATTTGAGTCGAGGATCCTTTTGGTGCAAAAAAGAAATAGTTTTTTCTATTTTATGCTGAATATATGATTTTTATGAAAATAACATCAAATTCAGTTTTGCAGCTAGAACCTAACGTGAAAATGTACAGATACTTTTTTTAGTAGTGTTACTGGTTGTGGGAAGTGGAAGACCACTGCCGGTTGTTCTTGGGCAGGGTGGGGCCATGTTTTGTATGGCAATGCCCAATGAAGCTGGATTAGCTAATTAGCATGGCCATGTTTAGTGGTGGCTTATTTGGTGGTGAGAGTTGTGAGAGGCAGGTGGGTGTGGTATGATGATGGTGTCATATAGTGGATAGGCTAGCTCGCTGGACTGTGTGAAGGAAAATATTACTATGTGAGTAGGAGGAACATCCAGAGATATAAGGCGACTCTTAAGTGGCTGGTTTCAATCTAATCATGAAAAAAATAGGTGCTGAGATAGGCTGTGATGCCCAAATGTTATAGCCATGCCAGGTTAAGCACACTCAATGTTTAGAGAATCATTAACAGTCCAATAACATAACGATTTAATAGAAGGCACCTGATTCAACTAATAGCCGGAGGCTGTTGCATATTCACGGACTAATACCAGATTAATTAAGCTTATCACGTGATCTCAGCATCACCTCAAATGCAAAAAATAATGCTAAACAGTCAGTCACCTATTGTTTAACTATTATTTAGGCAAAACAAGCATTTGAACGGGCTAACGTTCATTTAAATGGGATAAATGGATGATTAAATGGACACCGCCTACCATTTTGTGTGGAATTCAAACAGCGCATTTAAAGGGTCAACAAGGAATATGCATATGGCAGGATATAATGTTACACACCACTTACTGAGAGAAACAAGAATTTAACTCTCTTCTCATTGATGAGGTATATCATGTATCTAGAATGAATTTTCTGTAATAACCTATTGTAAAAATAAATTTGGGATAGATCATTTCGTTAAATTTATTAACAATCGACGGAGATGAGATTTCCTGTTGTCTAGTTATTTATAAAAAAAATGAATAGTTGGCAGACTATACCTCTTAGAAGGACATGCAACCAACCATACATTTTTTTTTAAAAAACCAACCATACAAAATGCAATGGCTGAATGTGGATGTTGTATGTTTGTGTTTGCAGGAACATTTGTTGGTTCCATCCTAGCATGTTTCATCGTTATGGAGATTAAGAGACAAAAGCAGAAGAAGTTTTTTGACAAAAACGGTGGTGAAATATTGAAGAACATGGGCATTAATATCTTCACGGAGAGGCAGCTGAAGAAGATCACAAACCGCTACAGCACACCAATCGGAGAAGGTGCATTTGGCCAGGTGTTCATGGGGACAATTGATGCTGCCCAACCAGTCGCAGTTAAGCGCAGCTATGCAAAGGAGAGGCACTCCGGCAAGAGGACTTTGTGAATGAGATCACCTTCCAATTCCGAATCAGCCATGCAAACTTGGTGCGCCTCATCGGGTGCTGCCTAGAGACTGACATCCCCATGCTAGTCTTTGAGTTTGTTCCCAATGGGAGTCTCCACAACGTGCTCCATGGCACTGGCAAGCCACATTCTCTACCTCTGCCAGTGCGTCTAGACATTGCCATTGGCTCTGCAGAAGCTCTCGCCTACATGCATTCTCCTAGTGGCCACAACCACGTCCATGGAGATGTCAAGTCCGGCAACATTCTCCTGGATGAGGATCTCACGCCTAAGGTCTCTGACTTTGGGTCCTCCAAGCTAGTATCGATTGCCATGAACGACAACTGGTCCGTTGTAGGGGACATGAACTACATAGACCCAGTGTACATCAAGACAGGTCGTTTCACGGAGAAGAGTGATGTGTACAGTTTTGGAGTTGTGCTGCTGGAGCTCATCACTCGAAAGACGGCCAAGTACGATGGGTGCAGGAGCCTTCCCATAGACTTTGTCATGTCCAGCAAGGATTATGGAAAACGGAGATGGATGTACGACAAAGACATGTGTGATAATGAAGCTCAATCGCATATATACTTGGAGTGCCTTGATTGGGTCAGTGAGCTCGCGATCAGATGTCTCATGGAAGATGTAGAGGAGAGACCAACCATGGCGGAGGTGGTGGTGGAGCTTAAGCAAGTGAAGTTAGCAGCCTGCGGATGTTAGTGCTCTCAAGCAATGAGTTATGCAAACCCTAAACAGACAAGCTAAGCTAGCTAGTAAGAGCAGTACGATGGTAGCCAATTTCACCTTTATTTAGTATCCACTATTATGACCGTCGAGTTCAATGTATGAATGATGCACATTATGTGTTCATCTATATGCTTGCATCAGTATGGTGAGAATTAAATATGAAGCCGATTGTACTGTAGTACCAAAAACACTTATATTGGATATGTGAATTAGCTATCTAGGTTTTGCTTCTGAAATATCTATGGTATCATATGTTCATTGATGCAAGTGTTGGTGTTGGTCACCGGCAACATTGATTATGGGGTTGTGTGCCTGACCTAAAGCTCGATGGTAGCATGACACAGAGAAATTCTACATGTTAGGGCCTTAGGAGGAAGTAGTCTTATATTTGTCTATTGGTTTGCTTGTGCTCATTGAATAATGAGATGAATGTGTAGAAGATGTACCAAGCTAGGGTTCTCTATCCCCAAAACAATTAGGGGCTCAGGGGCTACACCTGGCGGGTGTGCTCACACGCCGCCGTAGGATACCAAGCCAACTGACTCGGTCATGACCATCGCCAGGTGGCAGGTTGGATGGTCCCGCCCCCCATCACTCGATGACCTCACCCGAGCGGCCATCGCTCGGATGAGGTGAACAGATCACTCGGGCCATCGCTGTGGATCTCGCACCACAGCCTCCTTCACCGAGCCCCCACTTCTCTAAACCATTTTGTACCTCTTGTCTCTTGGATACAGAAGGCAAGGTAGAGGAACCATTAGATAGTAAAAAGGCAGATAGATGAACTCAGGGCTCAAACCCCTTGTAACCACATATATCTCTCCCCTGCTCGATTGTAACCCTTGGCTCAACTGAACACTTGAACACAAAATCTCTTCTAGACATAGGGCGTGAGCCCAAACCAGGATAAACCAGGATCCAATGTTGTCATCTTGGCCCAGCCTATGTCCATATGGTTAGTGCGGTAACTTGTTGTGCATTATGGGGCATGCCATAATTCTTTCAGCTCAGTGTAGTCGATTGGTATCCAACTCTATAAACAGCAATTAGTAAGGGAGAAATGAGGGATCACTTGTCCAACAACCAACCCTGTTCATAGCCTGAGGGGTCCCAGAAGGGTGACTTACCGGTGGTGATAAACAATTTCACCATTGGCCCGGCATATGGTCCAGCATTGAACACAGTGCCTATCTTTGCCGCTGCATCGTACACTGAACTAGCGGTGCAACATTTAGCACCACCGGCTAATCATCCAATGCGTGATGCACAAAGAAACCAATGGAGATAATAAGCTTCATCGCCGGTTTGAAGATGGAAGGACGCACCACCTGTTATAACCAGCTGTGAAACAAGCTAGCACCGTCGGTTCGCCATATGGTCCGGCAGTGGAAATCACAAATGATACGAAACACCGCATCGTATGCCATGCCAGCGGTGATCAGAAGTTTCACCGCCGCTTTGTTCGGACACTGAATTCCACACGCTATGATCTGGCGGTAAAAACAAATATCACCGTCAGCTGTCCATTTAACCTAGCGGTGGTAAAAGGCTGGTAGAGAACCCCATTTCCCTCCTCTTCTTCTTCATTCACTCAACTTCTTCAGCCATGGCTCCTTCCACCATTTTTGGCTGACACTCGCTCCGGCAGTCTCGAGCGGTGGAGTAATATCTTGTGGATGAGCTAGCAGATGTAGCCATGGCAGAGCTCTCAGTAGCTGTGGCATCAATGACACTGCTCTGTACCAGACCAAAGATGGGGCATGGCATGGAGACTCTAACAAGCAAGTTTTGGGTCTCTGGCAACTTGGATTTAGATGTCTTGGATGATGAATCGTTTGAGGAAGAGATTGTGGTGGATGAAGCTAAGGAAGACATCTGAATGCTAGAGTTCATCGTGCGGTGGCAGAAGTGGGCTTCTCCGTTCAAGACCTTGAACAGGCAGAGAAGGAACTTGCCAATTCAAACTAGGTAATAAGTCCTTCTTGTCCATATAACGTAGTTCATAGGAAATCCTCTTTGCCAAACAGAGCAAATCCTATTAAAGTACTTGTTGTTAATATCAAAACATGTTGCATCGCGTAGTACCACAAACAATGTTCGAGTGTCCATTATGGATATTATGTTTGCAAGTTATATGAGGGTCAATATGTCACTCCCCATAACATGGGGGTCAACATGTCACACCCCAAAATTTAGGTAACTAGTTTATCTTGACATATAAATTTGGAACACAAGCATGTATATATGACTTAAACTATCATTTTAAATTCATTTTGTTGTGGTGGCCTCTAGTCACTATTAAGAGTATATATAATCATGGAAGACCAATTGGATATAGTCATGGACCTCTAAAGTTTATCTTACATGAAGTTATATACAAGAGAGACATATTCCATGACCACATGTCCATGCTATGGCGGGACAAAAATTGCACAACTCTTCATTAGTGCGAACTCTTAAATTTAGGTCATTGACAATATGCATGTAATGTGACCTTATTATTATACAGAGTGATGCAGAGGCGGTTGATGTTTTGGCGCACCTCTAGAGATGGATTTTCCAGAGGCAAAAATTGAAAATCTGCCCCTAACGATGGATGATTTCTAGAGACCCTTCCATAGAGGCGGTTGTTACAAACACCTCAGAAAGATCGATTCTGATTGCCTATAAAGATTGATTCAGTAATAGCGTCTAGTACTTTCATTTAAATGAAATTTTGGCAGGTTTAGCTATATATAGTAGTCACTACTACAGAAATTTCATCACCACAGGCTCCAAAACCCCAATCACTGCTGATTTTGCACTTTGGAGATGAAAGCGTGCGGTGATGCTCATCTTCATCGCCGTCGGCTTCAAATTGGTGGTGAAAACAGACTAAAAAAATACACAGTCGTGTCCGCACTAGCTAGTCATGCCCGCAGGTTATGGCCACCGGCCGTGCCCACGTCCTCAGTTATGCGAGCTTGCTGCCACACCCTTGCCCGTGCCCTTGTCAATCCGCGTCCTTGCATTGCCCACACTGTCGACGTCTAGGAGGGGGTTAGGCTGCCATGGGCTCACTCGCCACCACACAACAGCGCACCCCGTGTGCGTCACGCGATCAAAAACTCTCTGGACTGACTCTCCGGTTTGCGCTATGATGCACGCGCTAGAGAGATCCAGTGCCCTCTTTCAAACTTCACGCAGTGTCAGACGGTCACTATTATTCCAAACTTCTGGTGCTTGCCACTCCCGCACTAGAAGGTAGGTGACTACTCTGAAAAAACAACCGACAACAGTGCGCGTGCTAAACTCATGTGAATGCCTCCAGTGGCCCACTAGCAATTCCAATGACCTCTTTGGACTCACTCTCTTTGCACGTCCGGTGCGCCACCAGAGAGATCTTGTGCCTGGGCAAAAACCGCACTGTAACGTGACTGACAGACCGGCACTATAGCAGCTCTCCGATGGCATCACTCTGGTGCCTACCGAAGAGCCCTAGTGAGTATAAAAACACTAGTGAGTATAAAAACACTAAATCGAGCTACTCTCTCAAATGTTTTTTTTTTTCAAAACAGCTAGCTTCAAGTGAATTAGTTTTTTTTTTTGAAAATATGCATTAGTTTTTTGAAAATACCACAAAAATACCAACATCTTTAGCACTGAATTAGTTTTTTGAAAATATTTTGCAAAGGTTTTCTCTTGCTTCCTTACCGCACCACTCGACCTAACACATATGCATTGTTAGTCCTCACCTAGTGGCGTTTAGACAGTAGTATTAGCCAAAGAATTCTCATTTCTACATTACATCTATCTATCCTAAATCTAGTCATTCAATTCTCTACATAGCTCGTCCGATAAAATAAATTGCTATTGCATATACCTTTGCCTTCAGGCTTGTCTCCAATTTTCATCTTGTTGACACTCAAAAATGTCTCAAGGTGGGATTTGAGCACCTCCAGCAAGTTTTTGACATCATAATTATGGTGGAGGTCAAACGGCGCAACCAAATAGCGAAAGAAACGCGCGGAGAAGACGGCGGGCCGGGCAAGCCAGAGTTATTCGGCTTAGCTGACTTGGCCAACCGGCCTGGCCGACTCCCACACTCCAGACGGCTAAGCCGACTCCCCTCCCTGGCTGGTTGAGGAGACCCTGTAAAAGTCGGCTTAGCCAACTCCCCTTGCTATTCCGAGTCAAGTTGTTTCCAAATCGGTTTTAGATCGATTTTGGAAGTGGAAAACTTGGAGAACGCATTTTGGACTTGTTTCCTACTGGGATAAGACCACCCCCTATATAATTTGAGAGGATCACGACTGATTGAGTTTCCAACTATCCAATCATCAAAATCAATCTACTACAACCCTTTTACCCCTTTTCAACCCCTCCTGCTGTTCGTCACGTATCCCGGCGAGATTTGGTGGCGCCCTAGGCGGCCATGCTGGTCCTAGGGCAACCTCCACGTGCTCTCCCTGATGGGTCTTCCCGGGAGAAGTTTGGGAGTCTATCCAGGCGAAGAACGGGCTCAACATCGGCCTAACCGGTCTCTAGATCGGTTTAGTCGATCACGCTGCGTTTTTACTGCATTGTGGGTTGTGTGCAACACCTTGGGCGTGCTAGCCCCTGCTAATGTGTGATCCGGAACCCATCCGGCATCAACACACTTTTTGGTGACTCCTCTAGGGAAGAAGAAGCTGAAAAGATTCAATCTACTAGCGACATGGGAAGCAAAGGTGATGACGGTGACAAGACCAATCCTTTCAATCAAGCCAACATCAACCATCCTACATCTATTGAGGAGCTTCCCGATGAGCTGAAGCAACAAGTTGAAGCCAAATTCAGCAACATTCTAAAAGCTTTCCTTGAGAGCTGCACTAAAGATCAGCGGGAGAAGATTACTCAGTACAAGGAACCTGACTTCAGCAAGTTGATTCCTTTTACATCATCTGCATCCGTTGCTCCTGAGGTAAAGGCCACTGAAAAGGCCAATATTGAGGTAGATCCTTACCCTACTCATGCCCATGATGCTACAATGTTAGAGGATCATAAAATGGTTATTGGTAACAGTCTCATGACATACGTTAATATGATCATGTCTCGTTTTGATAAGCTAGAGGGTAAGACGACCGATTATGTTGATCTATCGGCTGAAACTTCCACTTCTAAACAACCTCAATATGGCATGCCATACAATTATTATGAGAATCAAGGTCTTTATGCAGTGGCAAACAAAGCCAAATTGGCCTCCTCGGCACTTGAAACCGATAAGACCAATTTAGGTGGTGTTGGTCCATCTTTACAATTAGTCACTATTGGTCAAAATTCAGATCGAAACACACGGACCAATCAAAGATCAGCAGTGAATCGAGCTTCAGTGGGGTATAACACGGTCCTTCATAACCCGCCGAAGTCACCAAGTCAAATCCCTATGCTTAATAATGCCCCTATAGCTATCGGTACCCATTTTAATGAAACTTTGAATCGGTTTAAAGATGAATTGTCTAAATCCCTTGAGGATAGCTTAGGTGTGCAAATTAAGCCTAGTCAAACTACATATTGTAAGCCGTACCCTTCACACTTTGACTTTTTGAAAGCTCCTGATGGTTGGGGGGTACCAGATTTTTTATAAATTCAGCAGTGATGATAGTAGATTATCTATGGAGCACATTAGTATGTTTCTTGCTCAAATGGGTGAAGCTAGTACCATGCATTTTATGAATGTCTTCCATTTTCCTTTATCTCTTACCGGTACAGCTTTTGCATGGTTTACTTCATTACTGTCTCGTTCTATTGGTTCATGGGCTAAATTAGAAGAGAAATTTCATGATTATTTTTAGAACGGAGTCCATGAAACTAGATTGTCTCATCTTACATCGGTTCATCAAGGGCGTGAGGAGTCCATTCTTGATTTTGATAAACATTGTAGAGACATTAAGAAACGATGCATTCACTTGATGAAATCTGAAAGAGACTTGACTGATTTATGTTTTGCTGATCTAGGTTCTTGCATTAAAGATAAACTTGAGCACTATGAGTTTCTTAATGTTAATCAATTGTTACAAAGGGCCATTGCGGTCAAATCTCATTTAAAAGAATCTCATGATGTTCATAGATCACATTGTATGAATGTCCATGTTGTAGAAACCTATTCGGATAGTTTGGACAATGAAAATAACGAATTATATGCTACTAAAATTGTGTGGCCAGCACAAAACAAATTGGTTACTTGTCCTTCCCTTAAGCCGATTCACAAGAATCGGCAAGCGGAAGTGAAATTTATTTTTGATGTCTCTAAATATGCCTGAATATTTGATAAGTTGCTTAAATTTGGTTATATTAGAATTAATTATACGTTGCCATCACCTAAAGAATTAAAGAGAAGGGCTTATTGCAAATATCATAACTCTTTTTTCTCATGCCACTAATGATTGCAATGTTTTCCATTGGCAGGTCCAATCGGCTCTCAATGAGGGACAATTGAGTCTTACTAAAATGCAAGTTGATAAGGTCCCTTTTCCAATCCACATGGCTGAAATAGGGGAGCCCGCTATTTTGATTCATTTGGAGCAAGCCGATAAAACTAAAGGCAAGAATGTCATTATCGGCGAACCATGAGAGGCACCGAATGTTGAGAAGATTTCAGGGCACAAAGTGGTGCTTGAGAAGGATGAAGATGGCAAGAACAAGCTCAAGATCATAGCTAGATTAGCAAGGCACTTGAGCAAGCAAAGACAATACGAGATGACAGTAGAGCAACAGAGGCCGGCTAGGCCAACTCACCAGTCGGCCACGCCAACTCACCCAAAGCCAGTTGGCTAAGCCGACCCAGGGAGTCGGCTAATCTGACTCCTTCCTATCTGCAGCTAGCTAGTCTGCTAAGCTGACTATAGCAATTGGCCAGGCCGACTCCCCTGGTTCTAGCAGCTTCGGCACTTCCGGTTTACACGTTCTTCGCACCTTTGTTCCCAACTTTCCCGAGATTGGTAATTGGAAGACTTATGAGGAGAAGAACAAGGGGAGAATTGTGAAGAGGCAATGCACCTTTGATAGGCTTATGACCAAGTATAAGAAACAAAAGGCCGATTCCCAGAATTGGCCATTAAAAAAAGGAGAGTCTACTCCTCTCAAGCAAGATGATGAAGCCAAGCAGCTGGTGGTGGCACAAGTAGCATCTCCACCATAGAGTTGCTCCTCATGTATCTCGTTGGGGGCCTCCGATTTAACTGCCTCCGCAATGGGGTCCTCATGGAGTTTGGGTGCCATATCCTCCACCGGCGCCCATTTATCAACAACAAAGGTGGGGAGAGCCTGCTAGTCATCATTCAAGACTATCTGTATTCAGCCAATTGGGTTATGATCAATCAAGCTCTAGCGGCGCAAGTCAAGGCTGGGTGATCACACCTAGGACTTTGGCTCCTCAAGAGATGGGAAAGGCACCCATGCAGATTTATGTGCCTAAGAAGATTGAAGAAATTCTCGTTGCTCCTACATCAAAGCCTAATCCTTTTCCATCCATCATAATCGGCTCTATGGGGGCACCCGTCACTAATCATGTTGGGCCGATTGTGATTGAGGGTCCGACTCCAACAATAGATCAAGATGAATCACCAAGTGTTGTTGCTGATGTTGAGGAAAAGAAGACTGCCAAGCGAGATCCCAAGTATATGCAACCTAAGTGGTGTCCTCGTGAGTTGTCCAAAACCAGTTGGCTCAGCCGACTCCTGCTTGTGCCCAGTCGGCTGAGCCGACTACCCCTGCCTCTGCTGCTCTGGATGACCCAGAGTGGGCTAGGTCGACTCCAGAGTCGGCTAAGCCAACTTCCCCTGGCCCAGGTGCCTCTGACATGATTCCAATGATTTCGCCTCCGCTGTTGTTGCTGACGTTGATTTGGATGTTGAGGAGGCCTCTAAGGACCCAGATGAGGAGATGGTAGATTATGAGGCTACTCCAGAGAGGTTGGAGGTCAATGTGGTCTATTTGTCCGCTGATTACTATGTTGTGGGAGATGATTCGATGGCGGCGGAGTTCAGCTTCGCCACTCAAAGCCCTTTATTTTAGAAAGCAGAGGATTCCGTTAATCACCTCAAGCCATTGCATGTGAAGGGCCATATTAATGGTACGCCGGTTCACAACATGTTGGTGGATAGCAGGGCAATAGTGAACTTGATGACATATTCGCTTTACAAGAAGCTTGGTGGCACGGATGATGAGCTGATCAAGACCAATATGACGATCATCCGTGTTGGAGAAGGTGATCCTATTCTAGCCAGAGGAGTTGCATCCATGGAGCTCACCATTGGGAGCAAGACTTTGGCCACCACCTTTTTCATCGCAAAGGTGCAAGGTAGCTATAACATGATACTTGGGCGTGATTGGATTCATGCAAATTGGTGTGTCCCTTCTAGCTTGCACCAGTTTCTTATTCAGTGGGTGGGAGACAATGTTGGGATTGTTCATTCAGATTCATCGGCCCATGTTGCTACGGCTTATGCTCCTTCGCTTGGGGGCATGATGCCTACTTATCTGGTAGAGACCATTCTAATTTTTAGTTTATTAGTGTTACTAAGGAACGCTTTGTACCTATGTCTCTGAAGCCGATTGACAATCGGCTCAATATCATCATGTAATCATTTTTAATGGATTCTAATATTGACAGACTTGTGAGATCATGTGATAAAAAATTGGTTTGATATGAAATTGGCATTGCAAAGTGATTTAAATTATGTCATAGGGTGATATGCACGTGCTACTTATGTATGCTTGTGATAGCATGATGGTTTGATACACTCGTGGTAGTGTGGCAATTTGGTATTGTTGCATGATGGATTGACTTGAGTCAAGTCGAGGACTTGTGCTCGGACGCAGTTGTGTGATTATTCATGTGTAGGTGTTGCTTGAGGTGGAACATGGTCGATGACGGACTGGAACTAGGTTCAGGAGGAACTGAGGTTTTGGGACTATGTTTAGGGAGGAACTGAGGTCCTATAGGTCAAAGATGTCATGCGGAACATTCAGGCTAAGAAAACAATGTACGTGAAGTTGATCACTTCGTGAGACGTGCACAAGATGTACGGGCTACGACGTGATGGAGACTGGCAGCTGTGACACCTGGTTACGAGGGATGTGGATGAATACGTGAATGGCTGCAGATATGCGAGATGGTGCCTTGGCGAGGCGCCACGCGTGAGGCGCAGGTGTGCACATGTACGTGCTGCATGGTGTATGTGCAGGATGGCATTTATGTGGTTGGCTTTGCATAGGTCTAGCAAGTTGTGTCCTCGTTGGACACGATTAGGGGCTAGCTGCTGTGCCGTGATCAAAGTTATTTGGACTTGGCCCTGGTGCCATGTGTGGCTGTGCTTGCAAGGAAGGAGCCCAGGACGTATTTGGTCAAGTCTGGTTTGGATTGGTTTGCCTGGGCCGGAGTTGGCTCGTGGCCTGATTGGTGTGGGCGTTAAAAAGAAGAGACCGGGGGAGGTCTGTGGTGTGCGATGACAGGAGAAGAGGGATCGCAGGAGAGTTTCTGGCGGCCGTTTTAGAGCTTAGGGATTTTGTGGAGAATCCTTTTGTGGATGCTTGTAAGTTGCGTCTTGTGAACACATTATCAGAGTAATGAAGTTCAATTCTCTCATATCGATGTGTTGGTAATCTCATTCTTCTGCTCAGCTCCTTGATTTACATGTCTAGCTTTTGGTTTTAGATTGATATCTTGTTTGCAAGTTTAGACTTGTTTTTATCATCTAAAACCATGCCAGGGCATTGTATTAGTGATCTGAAAAGTCTCATTGAATAAGCTTTAATAGATCTTGCATAATCACAAAAATAGGGCTTGATCATTTCTCGTCATCATCTGACACAGCGACCTTGTTTATTTTATATCTCGAGTGCTAGACCTCCGATCGATATGGTTCCAGTTGGCTTAGTTCACAAATTTGATATAGTTTATTGTGTTAAATTTTGAAATCAATTGGAGCTACAGATTTTGGTCGAGATTATTTTTAGTGTAGGTGCAGTGTTCTGTCCAAAATAGAAAACGAGGCTTAAATAGGTTTTGTGTTTAGGAGAAAGTTTTAAAATTAGTTTTTGGCTTCCACAATCATTCACCCACTACCACAAACGAGTTCTTTCCCCACGGTGCTGAGCACTCCCGTCCGCTCGAACCTCCCGTCACGGACGCCGGTCCTTCCCCCGCGTGCACAGCAAACAGAGACGGAAGGAGGCCATACCGTCAGGGACGCGTTGTGGACCCCGGAAACCGAACCAGTGCCCCCGAAGGCACCTTATCCTGTCCACTGCTCACCTCCCAGCATCCTCTCCCCTTACTCTCTCGGATCTGGATCTCGGCAGCCGGCGGCGGAGCACGCCCAAGCTCAGGTGAGGCCGCCACCATCACGCGTCCTTGTGATCTGCTAAGTCAAGATTCCCTCTCTCTTCTCACAGCTTCTCCCTCTCGTTCGTCCTCAGGACCATGGCGTCACGGCACATCTCGGAATCGCATCGACACCCGGCACCGTCGAGGGCACAACGTCGACATGCTGCCGCGCCTCTCCCTTCTCCAAGGTCTCGTGCCGCGCCGCGCCCCTACGAGCACCCCCGACGCCGGCGGCATAAGCTCCCCCACAAGCGGCGGCGCGAGATTCCCTAAGTGGCGGCGCGAGATCCCCAGCAGCAGCGCGAGCTCCCCCAAGCGGTAGCACGAGATCCTGGTAGACCGAGATCCCCTGCCGGTATGGTTGAAGTAAGCACCTTTTTTCTGCCCTTCCTGCTATGCCAAGCTGAGCACCAGACGATCCCTAGCTTAATCTATTTGGCACTTTGTATTTCGATCTGAATTAGTCAGAAGCGTATTTCGATCTTCTAGCTTATCCTTACAGTATGGTGTTTATTCCCCCCCTTGGAATTTTGCTCAGCTAGCTCCCTGATTTTGCATTGCTCACCTCAGTCTCTGTACCCAATGCTGTTTTGACCTTTTCTTTGCAGGTTAGCTGCATCATTGCAAACTGAAATAGCTATTGTGCTAGGAGCCTTTTGGACAAAAATCTGATAAAAGGTAAGAGTGACTCATCGCACCCCCATAATCCCGTACAGAGTGACTTTGATCTGTATTGTGCTAGGAGTCTTTATAATAATCCTGTTACTAGCCTCTATTAATTTGGCTACATCTATTTACATGTTCATAATCTTGTTGGAATTTCGTTCATTGGGAATGGACTTGCCAATTGGTGAAGGGCATATTTCTCTTTGCATGACCTGGATATGTTACTGATAGTGATAGGATGAAGTGCAGAAAACAGTAAGGGTGATAAGTTTGCTCGGGCTTGAATTTACACCTAGATTATGAAGATATCTGTTTCTACCACATCTTGTACATACACAAAACTTAGGCTTTAGATAACCAGATCTGGAATGTTAAATTTTTATTCCTTAGTTCTTAGGTAACCACTAACCACAGTTTTGTACGTTCAGATTCTTACACACTAACTGCAGTTTGTTTGCTTTCTTTCTTGCTGTTGGTTTTCATACAAAAGCTAAATGTAAAAATCATGCTGAATGGTGCCACTTATTCACAATTCTAGATTTGATGGCACACAACTATATAAATCGTCCCATAACTTAAAAAAGGAAAAGTTCTGTATATTAGAATATTGACACCATACAATTTCACCTGCTGTGTCTTAATATAGTTGTTTGCTTTCATTGCTTGCTGTAACAGTGCTCAGTGGATGTCCTTAATGCTTATAGATCAGTACCTTTTGGCACTTTGCATTTCTGAGTACCTTAATCCAAACCAGGTAACCTCTTTTCTTTTCTGAAAATCTCATATGCGATTCAAACATTCAGCTGATAGGCTTTAATGTTTTATTTAGGAGTATGCTTCTTTAGCTCTCCAAAAACACATGATTGTCCTATATGCATATTTTTCGTACTGCCAGTTAAGCCCTTTATAGCTGCTCTGAAATTCTTGGTTGAAATTTTAGAGCTGCACATGAATGTGCTATTATATATCCTTATATGTGCTGCAGTAGCAAGTACTTTGTGGTAACTGGTGCCCAAAGTAAAGATGAGGACCTCTAGTTTGATTCTTTAGCTGCATGTTGTTGGTCCTTCCAATCAATATTTTCTGCATGCTTCATGCCTTAAATGACTTTGCTGTGTACTGATTACCAGGCTCACATTATGTTTGTTCTTAGTTGACCTGTTTAATTCAATATGAGAAAGAGATGCATATTTTTACCTATGACAGTGTTTGCACAAGTGTTAGATTTTTGTACATTATACTAGATAGCTCCTTTCTCATTATTATTTTGGTCTTATTTGTTTTACTCTCTCACTGATATAGGGTACTAGAAGACAAAAGGCATGTGTATCCAGATGATCTGAGCTGTGTATCCATATGTCATTAGTAAAGGCATGTTCTAATAGATGATCTGTAGCTTCGCTCTTCATTCTGACTTTATTTTGCAAGGCAATAGAATGTAGAAACATTGTACTATATTGTGTATGTGCAATTTTGAGATATATGATTATATGTACAAAAAGACTACTAAGTGTAATATTTACCACTTGTGTGGATGTATGATTAAGTGATGGTTATAAAATCATATCTACCAAGACTGGTCACTGATATGAATGGCTATTTATGGTTTACTGATATGTAGACAATGAAATGTCAGACTGGTTTACTGATATGTAGACCGGTCACTGAGCCCTCGAAGTTTCAGATTTCTCCTGATGGTAGGCCACCGATGGGAGAGATTTATACTTTCCCAGACGGTAAGCTACCGACGGGAGAGATTTATACTTCCCCTGACGGTAGGCTACCGACGGGAGAGAACAGTACTTCCCTGACGGTATGCAACTGACGGGGTAGGTTTCCCTGACGGTAGCGGAAAAACTGACGCCGAAGGTCTTCCCTGACGGTTGGCACCGTCAGGAACCAATCCCTGACGGAAAACCGTCAGGGAAGACACACTTTCCCCGTCAGTTTTCTCCTGACGGTTACCCTCACAGATGACTTTCCATGACGGTATTGGGCTATTTCCCTGACGGAATCGGCCGTTGGGAAAAAAGTTTGCTGGGGTAGTGACCCCCCCCCCCGATTGCCTATCTTACGGTGAATCAATCCTACAGGACTTCTAAGACCAATGCCTGTGAAGCTATTGATGACTTTGATGAGCTCGATAAGTTGGGTCAAGGTTTCACGTTGGTCGACCCTTTGGAACAAGTTGATATTGGGGATGGCTCTGTGCTTAAGCTGACGTTTATAAATCAAAACTTGGAAGCCGGTCACAAAGTTGAGTTAATCTCGCTTCTCAAGGAATATATTGATCGCTTTGCATGGAATTATACGAGAGATGCCTGGATTAAGGCGAGAGCTTGTTGAGCATCGATTGCCTATTAAAGCTGGGTTCGAGCCACACAAGCAACACCTAGCTGCTTTAACTCTACAATATACGACCAGATTAAAGAGGAGATTAATCGGTTGTTGCAAGCGGGGTTCATAAAGCCACGTAGATATGCGGAGTGGGTCTCTAATATTGATCCTATTGAGAAGAAGGATTCTCGGGAAGATCGAGTCTATATTGATTTTAGAGATTTGAATAGAGCTACTCCTAAAGAAGAGTATCTGTTGGTATTTCTTAATGCATACAGAAATAATCTACAAGTGCACAGAATTACCGTTGTAGCATTTCACCCAGAAGTATTCAGGGCATCTTATTTCCACGACGAACAAATGTGTAAAGGTATCTGAGCTAGTTCACCTAAGATAACTAGAAGAGAGATAGCCCGGGTAGCAAGGTCTTCTAAGGATAGAGATCCTAAGCTAAGTTAACATCGCCACTATCTACTTACTTCGGGCACCAGAGCGCACCTGGTCTGCTAGGCGATACCGACTTGTGGCTCTACGCCATACCCTAAACGTGGGGGAATGCTAGGGACGGATAGGGCTGTCAACACCTACCGCCATCCCCTCAACCCTCGGGTATGAGGCAAACAAAGGTAGCCTTTAGCCTAGACACCACATCTAAACTATTGACTATTACACTAGTGTCGTATAGGGTGATCCGTCTTTATCAGGGACCCTCTACTAGAGCATCCGCCACGGGGACGAACGACGAACCCGCAAGTAAATAGTAACAAGACTAACTTAAAGTAAGAGCTCACCACCGAAGAAGAACACGAACCTTTGTACTCCAAGTAGTACTAGATCCACCGAGGTACAAGCGAGAGGGAGCCAACATCCCCGGCACTCCTTCCACTAAGTGTACACGAGGCCTTGGGTACACTAGTTGAGGTAGCCAACAACTTCGGTACTCTCCATCTCTTTCTCTCCCTCACTCACTCCCTACTCTAGAGAGCTAGGATATGAAAGTGGAGCTCTCCTCTCTACATGCTAAATGGTGCTTCTTGTGTTGTATTCTGAATGGAATGATGAATGATTTGAGGGAGAGAGGTCCTCCTTTTATAGGTGGAGAGGAGGGGGTTCCCTGGAAAATGCCTCTTCCCCCACATGGAAAGCACCAAACCACCTCTTAGGTACATTGAATCTGGGTGAAACCTTCACAACCATCATTGGAGAGGCGATAAGGGTAAACCGACCAAAGATGGGGCCGGTTTGGGCACAGTGGGGGTGCGGGCGCACCCAGGGTGCGGCCGCACCCGGCCGGCATGCCCGGCCACCGCCCTTCTCTCGGTTGTTTGCTTGTGTGGGCCTGGGTTGCTTCTACTCGGTTCTTAGCCCGGTTTGATGTGTAGGTGGGCTTTTCCATCTTTCTTCCTTTGTTTGCTTGGGCCAAAATGAGAAATGGATATTTCCTTCATGTTTTCTCTCAACTTTTGGCCCATCTTGGTATGATTTCATGTTCATCCCCGCAAAACAAAGAATTCTCCAAAACCTATGAAAATCATTAGTTTAAAGCCCTATTGCTATGTTTGGTTTTCATTTGAGCGAATTTTATACAAATGTTGGTGGTATAAAATAGGAGTTAAGGACCTCCAACAGTATTCTATGCCTATAGCCGATATGCTTATCAATGATGCTTGGAACACCAAGTTATTAGCTTTCTTGATGGTAATACTGGATATAATCAAATTTTTATGGTCAAAGAGGACATGTCCAAAACGGCCCTCATATGTCCTGGGTTTGTTGGTCTCTTTGAGTGGGTTGTGATGATATTTGGGCTAAAGAATGCTGGTGCTACCTATCAATGTGCTATGAATTTGACCTTTCATGATTTGGATGATGTGATCATGGAAGTATACATTGATGACATTATGATCAAATCAGCCGCTCATGCATCTCATTTGGCCATTTTTTTTGAAAGATCCGGTTGCCCGGCATATATTAATAAGAGAGAATAGAGTCCATCATACACGCGCTAGAGGCGCCATCCCAAGTGGCAGACCACCGCACTGGATGTTAAAATGCTACGCTAATTACTCATAGAGTCAATACAAATCCTGTAGGAGCTAAGGGTCCTATCCTCCGCTATTTGGCCGATTTGTGTCTTGCTTTTGAGAGGATGCACCGGTACGGATTGAAGATGAACTCACGTGTGCTTTTGGTGTATCGGTTGGGAAGTTCTTGGGCTTCATTATTCATGACAAAGGCATAGAGATTGATCCCAAAAGAATAGAGAAGATCAAGGGAGTTCAGGTGCCTACATGCAAAAAGGACTTGCAAAAGTTCTTAGGAAAGGTGAACTACTTGAGGAGATTTATTGCTAACTTGTCTAGGAAAATTATTCCTTGGTGGTAAAGCAACAAGAGGCATTTGAGGAGATAAAGGAATATTTGTCAACGCCATTGGTTCTTCATGCACCTAAAAGGGGAGTTCCTTTCAAATTATATATTACTACTTTTGAAGAGAAAATCATCGGGGCTATTTTGACTTAAGAAGATGAAGGTAAAGAGTATGTGATTGCTTATCTTGGTCGTTGTCTTCTTAATCCCGAGACAAGGTATGCCATATTGAAAAATTATGCTTGTCACTGTGTTTGTGCTAAAATGAGGCTTTATTTGTTGTCTAGTACATGTGTCATTGCATGTTAGGCCGATGTGATTAAGCACATGTTATATCGTCCAATCCTTAGCGGAAGGATAGGTGAATGGGCATATGCACTAATTGAATATGACTTTTGAACCATTGAAAACTTGAAAGGGTCAAGTTCTTGCTCGTGAGGAAGAGCTCGAGGAGAAAGCCCCCAAAGTAAAAGCTAAGTCTAAAATGTCCAAGGTAAATATTTATGCCACTTCAGGTGTGAAACTGTAAATTTGGTTTACTTTAGTTTGCCAGTCTAACAGTCCTTTTCGTTTTCTGAACTGTAATGCAGGCAGAGAAAGCCGAAGAAAGAAGCAGAAGATGCAAGCCTTCCAACAAAGCAAACCGTAGAAAACCGTAGAAAAATAGTCCTAGTAGCACCGTAGAAAACCGAAAATACTGTTACTAAGCAGGAAGGGTTATGTCACCTTGTACATAATACAGCCAGTGTCTGAAGGAGGAACGGTCTAGATTTGCAAGGGATGGAAATGGAAATGCCATCATATTCATTCAGTTAGTTTTCCTACTTCAACAGCAGAACCACATATTGTACAATGCCGTTGATCATAGCCTCACATGCAGTTCTTTCTCATGTACAACACTTACTAATTGATACATATTAATATATTGAATACATACCAGGTGGTTTTATATTTGTATGCTGCAGGTTTAGGTTGGTGTGTTCTGGCAAACGAAGTAGCTTATTTAGTTGGAAATGAATTCATGAAAGAAAAAATGTAATGTGCTTACCCTTGCAAGGTGGTATGTATCAAAGCTTCATGAACTGACAAAGTTATTGTAGACATTGCACAGCAAAATTTAGTACATCCAAATAGCAACATATGATCATTTGATCAAATTGACAACCAGATGGCACAGATCAAATGCTGAAAAGAATGTAATGGGAGACACTAAACTTGTACACCCATCAACTAAACACTAACTTAAAACTGACAGGAGACACTAAGAAAAAAACTTAATTTCTTCATTTTGGAGATCTAAACTTTCTGTCACCCTTGGTGAGGCGTAGTAGCTATACAAAAGAGTAATGGAAGCAAATCGGACAACATATCAGAATTATGCCCTTCAACTCCAGGACACAGCATATCACAATTTCAGAACGATCCCAGCACAAATATGCCCATCAATCTATCAGACAGTGCACCAATTAAAGTAAAACCCGAGTCAAAACAATGCAAGGAACCAAGATTTTCTGACCCCTGGAAGACCGATACTGATTGCAGACAGGCAAAACCAGCTCAGGTCTGAATGATAATACATTTTATAGTTTTCTGGCAGATCTGACGGTTATAAGGCAAGTGAAAGTGTGACACACTACACAGTTCCATTCCATGGAATGGAGGATAGTGCAACTAGATTTGCACCCAGGTCTCAGGATTACAAAAACAGAAGCCATCGACATACTTCCTGAAGGCCTCTTGAGCTTGAGCACAAGTAACATTGCAGTGTCCATAGGTCCCTCTCTGCAAACCAATATCAAGATATTATAAATCGAAACTCAATCCATGAAAAGGACACTAAACCAACTGCAATCAGCATAAGTAAACTAACCAAAAGGCCATTTTTGGCAGCAAGAGAAGGTTACACATTACCATGACTCCATCAGGTGCCCATCGGTGTCCCTTTCCTCCCTGAAGAGGATGATGACACCACTGGCAACGATGGCGGTTTGTATGGCCCAAGCAGTCCTGCACCACCACTCGGTCGAACACCAACAATCACTGGCGATGGTGCCACTGTTACAGCAGCCGCCGGTTTTGGTGAGGCCACTGCTACATCCATTTCCACTGGCACAGACACAGCTGCCGGAGTGAGGGGAACGGCAGCAGCATCCCCGGACGCCAATGCAGTGCTCAATGCTGCCGCCGCCAGAGCAGGGTTCCGGCCAAGCAACGCCGCGGCCTGTGCCGGGTCACGAGCGTAAGCTGCAAGGTCCACCACGCCAGCGGCCGCGGCGGCGGCATCAAGCACCGACTGCAGCGCCGCCGGTGGCCGTGGTGGCGTTCCGGCAGCCGAAGCTGCTGCCACCGCCGCCAGCGGAGGCACCACGGGTGCCTTGGCGTTCCGCGCCGCGGGCTCGTTGGCTAGCTGGCAATGCAACGTGCGCCCCTCGAACACGCGGTACGGCTCCTCGACCGCCGTCGCGGCGCCGGCCGCGGACTGGTACACGAACAGCGCGTACCCGCGGGAGCGGGACGCGCCGGCGTCGAAGCCGAACGGCCCGCCGTCGAGCTCCCCGAACCGCGCGAAGAAGGCGCGCAGGCGGTCCGCGCTGGCATCCGGCGCGACGTTGGTCACGTACACCCGCCGCCCGGCACCCCCGCCCGCGCCAGACAGGTCCGGGCCGGGGCCGGCCGACGCGAGCTGGACGGAGACTGGACATCCGGCGACGGTGACGCTTGGGGCCTCCCGCATCGCGCGGCGCGCTGCGGCGCGGGAGGCGAAGGACACGAAGCCGTACCCTCTGCAGCAGCGCTGCCCCGACTGCACGACGGTGTGGCAGTCGGCGAGGGGGCCGAAGCGGGAGAAGGCCTGCGCGAGCGCGGCGCCGTCGGCGTGCGGCGGGAGGCCGTGGACGAATAGCCGGCGGTGGGACGGCGACGCGGCGGCGGCGGCGGCGAGGCGGGCGCGCAGCGCGGGGTCGGACGTGGCCGCCTCCGCTAGGATGGCGGCGAGGCGGGGCTTCGAGTAGGGGTGGATTAGACGGCGGATGGCGGCCGGAGTGGACGGCGGCGAGGGGTCGGATTCGGAGTCGGAGTCGGAGCCGGTGGAGATGGAGGGCTGGGAATGGGAATGTGGAGGGAGGTGGTGGTTCTTGCGGGGTT
Source organism: Themeda triandra (assembly GCA_018135685.1). NCBI lineage: Eukaryota > Viridiplantae > Streptophyta > Magnoliopsida > Poales > Poaceae > Themeda > Themeda triandra. The sequence continues at coordinate 739,972 of JAENPR010000146.1, read as the reverse complement.
CCATGGCCGGTCTGTCCTTCTTCCTCTTCGCCATTGCTAGGGGCCGGCGAGTGGGTCGCCGCCGCCGGACGCCGGTGGCGAGGTGGGTTGGATTGCTGTCGCAAAACGGAGACAGTCACTCACTCGGTGTTGTAACAGAACCGACCAATTAATATAAACACAATGTACTAATGAGTCACCGCAGCAACTTAATTAGCACCTTTGTGGCTATATCAACCAGGTAGTCCGTGAAATCTCGAAGGATTTCAAACTTTCCACAATACAGACCCGGACCGAATTGAGTTCAACATACAACGAGTTCATAGTAATACATAAGTTCACAAATAGTAGATTACATCGGAGTACGAAATTAAATATTACAATACCAAGTTCAAATCCAAATTGCGGAAGCAAATAAAGTTTTGGTTCACAAACGCACACTTAGTTGAAAACATAGTGCCTGGTCCAACATCACATCCGACAATAGCATAGAGGTACGATAGATAGATTGATCGTGCCCACGATCTATTCATCCCCATACGCAGGGTAGAAGCAAGTTGGGCAATAGCCATAGAACATCTCACCATCTGCAACAACAAGGGAATAAAACCCTGAGTACAAGAAGGTACTCAGCTAGACTTACCCGTCATAAATGAAAATAAAGTGACACCAAGGAGTATGCAAGGCTTTATAAGTGGGATAGCTGACTCATTTAAACTTGCAATAAAAGATGAGCTTATTAAATATTCATTTAGTGATAAAGGACTCTCTAGCTTATCATCTTTTAGGTTGGATCCTAACATCACTAGATTAGCACCTGTACTACTCCAACTCCAGGGTATGAGCAAACAATGCTATCCTATCCTTCAGGTTGAGCATACCAGCATCAACAACATAGAACCATAACCATCCTATTTTTCACAATGATTTGCGACAGTGCCGCTGCTCGGTCAAGTGTTCACTGCCCAGGAACGATGGCGATTATAATCGATTGCAAACAAGCTGGCGGGTATTCCATCACACAAACCACACTCGCCGGCCAGAACGAGTGACGGTCACCTTGGTCTATTCGGGTGGAGTCGCGGACTTCAGCAAATACGATTACACCAGGGCATGCCCGGCTACCAGGTACCTCCGGCGCGACCGGCCACTGGCTTTAATACCGCGCCTGTGGGCAATACACTCAACTCTGCTGAAATTCCGGCCCAAACATCCTCAAGGCTTCGCGGTCGGATGATCGCATCCTTCCAGCTATCTGTGAGGCATTGTTCAACATGATCCGAGGACGTACAAAGCCATATTTCCTTAAGTGACATCGCCGGAGTTTCCGTGGTCTAACACACCACAAACTCCGACTTGTCGTGATTTAACAGGGCCACATGGTTATGTTCTCTAAACCAATCTCCATAGTATCAACCATAGGATAGTAACCACCTACCTCGCGGATGAGGGTCAATCACCCGTCTTCTACCGATCTAATTAAGCAGTGCTAAGCATAAGCGAGATCCCGAACTTAATTAGGGTAAAGTATTCAAAGTGGATCAAGGTAATCATAATGCGAGAACGGTTCCAAGTCAACTCCTATTAACTTAATGCATCATAATAAATAAATGACTCAAGTAAAACATTTTGAAAACTGTAGGAGTAATGCTCCGGGGCTTGCCTTTCACAAAGGAGCTAGGGTGGTGGTTAGGGCACTCAGGCAAGTCAACGTCCGGGTCCTCGTCCGGTGCTGCCTCCTGCGGCACTGCTTCCTGCTGCTCCTCTCCTTCCGGCTCCTCGGGAACTACGGGTGTCGTTTCTTCCGGCAATCCTGTATGATGCATCGTGCGTATGAGTATCGGGAATGCAGTACGAACTTAAAGCGTATGATGATGATGATGACGAGCCAATCATGAATATACAAGGTAGTCAACATCGTCCTAACATGTTGCACCTTTTATAACCCTAATTAAACATAGCAAGGACACCAACTAACCTAGACTTCGACGATTAACCGCTCATGATCGTAACAGGGCATAACAGCAACCTATAGCTAGACTGCTCGGAAAAATCTACAAAAATTACAGTAGCTTAGCTAGGTAACAAAGCAAGCCTACCATAAATTTTTCAGTCAAAACAAGTAAACCATTTATCCTATACAAAAAAGACAAGACAGCAACAAACCAAGACCTAAAAATACTTTGCATAAAAACACCCTAGAAAAATTATCAAACCTAAACCTTGCATAAATAATTAATTATGAATTTCCTAAACTCCAAGCAAAGCAAGCACAATAAATAAACAGGGCATTTTCTACACATGACATATATAAATAATATTTTTCACAGATAAAGAATCTCCTAACTAGAGCAACAAAACAAGATTCACATTTTTCTGACAATCCTATAATTACTTATGCATTTAACAAGATATCGGCAATTAAGGACATTAAATAAAACAATACAGAAAAGTATTTCATAAAAATAAGCCAATACCCTACATGCATAAAGCTCCTCATAAGAAAAATATTGACACTTGAATCACCCAAAATGGACTTAAAATGAGGGAGTTATGATTTTTAAAAGATTTAAGACAATTTCTGGAAATCATTTTCATAATCCGAAACATCCTAAATCGCTACGCGCACCCGGGGTGATCCCCCGCTGCGGCTGACGCGTGGGTCGCGCTGCTACGCGTACCCCGCGCAGCGCACACGGGCGCGCACCCGCACCGGTGGCGCTGACGGGTGGGACCCGGCCAGCGGGCCCACCTGTCGGCCGCACCGGAACAGGGCACCGGCTTTGACCGGCGGGAACTCGCCGGCGGCGAGGTCCACGGCGACACGGGTTGCACCGTCGTGCTCGGGAGGACAGCGCGAACCCAACGGTGGTGAAGATGGGGTCCCTAGTGACCTAAATCGAGGGTGACGGACGGGCGCGGCGGCGCGCGGCTCATCGGCGGGACGCCGGAGTAGACCACGGCGGCGCGCTTGGAATTGCCTACGGGCTTCGCGAAGCCAAGGCGGAGCTAGTGCACGTGGCTGGGGATGAAAATGATGACGGGCACGGGCGGACGGCGTCGCCGAAGGCGGCTCGCCGGAGCGCGACCACCGGCAACGGAGAAGAAACTGGCCGATTGGCCCTACCTGGCTTGAATCGAGGCGGGAAAAAATGTGGGGATGGTGGAGCGGAGCAAGGCGATTCCGGTGGCGTGTTCAGGGGAGGAAATGATCGAGCGATGTGGCGGCTAGCCGGAGATGTTCGCGGCGGCGACCATGGCGGGCTCGGCGGTGCTCGGCTGAGAGTGGATGGGAGGGGAAATTGAGGTGGGGTGAAGCAACGGGCGGGAGTGCGGCGGAGCTTTTAAGGACGCGGGGCTGTCCAATTTGGACCGGGAGGGTCACGGGTGAGCGCGGGACGACACGGCGGTCATGGCGGAGCGCCAACGTCTCGGGCGCGGCGGCGGCGGGGAAGCGGAGCGTCGCCGCAGGTGCTCGAGTAGGTGCTCAAGTACCTCGCGGATGCCGTTGGGTTGTCGTGGAGCGATTGTCGCGCTCGCTTGGCGTGACATGGCGGGCGGCAATCGACGACGGCAGCTCGGCGGCGCTGCGATGGCGGCGAGGCGGGCGGCGAGCTAGGCGAGCTAGAGCGGCGAGCGAGGAGGTGCTCGAGTGCGCCATCGAGTGGCACTCGATCGACGGCGCAGCGGGGAAGCGGGGCAGCGGCGCGCCGCTGCGCGGCCCTAGCGCTGCGCGGCGACGAAAGGGAAGGGGAAGGGGAAGGGGAACGATGACGGGTGGGGCCGGGTGGGTCCCACCCCGGTCAAATGTTCCCGAAAGGTTTGACGGCCGTATTTTCAAAAATATTGCGAATTTCAAAATGGTCCAAAAATGAAAGTTTCTCAAAATCAAGAGATGAATAACTTTCATGTTGAAAGTTTTTGCAAAATCGACCGAGATTTGAAAATGAAATTTTGGGTCATATAAAATACATTTAAAATTGATTTTTGAAACTGTTTTTGCCATTTTTGAAGCCCTTAAAGTCATTTTCATGAATTGGGGTCAAAACAAAAGTTTCTCCAAATAATTTTCTCTACAAACTTTGTTAAAGCTCCTTTTTGAGAAAAGCACCACAAATATGACTTCTAAAAATCATTTGAAATCCCTGTTTTGCATTTTTAAAACAAGCACTCAAATAATTGCTACAAAAATGCAATAATGATGCTAATGTGATGATCATGCTCATGTTATGCAAGATTTGGCTAACCCTAAAACTGGAGTTGTTCTGACCTACCCCCCCTTAAAGAAATCTCGCCCGAGATTTGAGCGGACTAACCATTGCTTATGAAAACACGGGTATGCGTCTTTAAGGTAGTCCTCAGTCTCCCAAGTAGCATCCAGATCATCATGATGACTCCAACACACCTTGTACGTTTTGACTGTTTTGTTCCGTGTCACTCTCTCCTTGACATCCAACAAAACTTTACTGGCTTCTCCTCATAGGTCAAGTCTGGCTGCAGTTTGACATCCGACATCTTAATCTTTTCCTTTGGGAGTCGCACACACTTCTTGAGTTGAGATACATGGAACACAGGGAAAACAGCACTCATTTCTTCAGGTAATTCAAGCTTGTAGGCCACATGTCCTTTCTGCTCAATGATTTTGAAAGGTCCTACATACCGGGGTGCTAACTTCCTTTTTACACCAAAACGTTGCACTCTTTTCATAGGGGACACCTTCAGATACACATGGTCTCCAACTTGAAATGTTACAGTCCGTCTTTTCTTGTCAGCATAACTTTTCTGTCGGGACTGTGCGGCTGCAATATGCTGTCGAATAAGCTTGACTTGCTCTTCTGCTTCTTTAATAAAGTCAATACCATAGTATCGTCTATCTCCCGTCTCAACCCAACTGGCAGGTGTTCTACAACTCCTACCATACAAAGCTTCAAAAGGCGACATCTTTATACTCTCTTGATAGCTATTGTTATAAGAGAACTCTGCTAATGGCAACCACTTTTCCCATGAACCCTTCCAAGACAAAACACAAGCATGCAATAGATCTTCCAAAATCTGATTCACTCTTTCAGTCTGGCCTGAAGTCTGAGGATGATAAGCAGTACTATGCAATAATTGAGTATTCAAACCCTTCTGCAACTGATCCCAAAAGTGAGCCATAAACTGCGGTCCTCTATCAGACACTATCTCTTTAGGTACACCATGCAATCTGACAATCTGTTGGACGTAGATATCAGCATACTGATGTGGACGATATGTTGTATGAACAGGTATGAAGTGTGCAGACTTGGTTAGACGGTCCACAATGACCGAAATAGAATCATGACCCTTTGGTGTAGTGGGTAATCCGGTGATGAAATCCATACTGATACATTCCCACTTCCATTCTGGAATTGGTAACGGCTGAAGTAAACCACCTGTCTTCAAGTGAACAGCCTTCACCCTACAACAGGTATCACACTCAGCTACATATTCTGCAACATCCCTTTTCATGTGAGACCACCAATACTGACGTTTTAGATCATGAAACATCTTACTGCTACCAGGATGCATGGATAACTTGGACAAATGGGCTTCGTCCATGATCTCGCTTCGAGTTCCTTGTCTGTGGTACAACTAGACGCTTGTCGTACCACAAGACTCCTTGATCATCTTCCTTAAAGAACCGAGATGGCATGGTTTTGATTCTTTTCTTGATCTCTCGTGATTGCATTGTCGACTTTTGACCTTCCTTAACCTTACCCTCCAGTTCACAACCGATGCGAATATTGTTCAAGATCACTCGAATGCATAAGATTATGGCCTTCTACCAACTCGACGAGAAGAGCATCATCCCGAGATTTCCGACTCAAAGCATCGGCCACCACATTAGCCTTACCGGGGTGGTACTGCGCAGCGCAAATTGTAATCCTTGATCAATTCCAACCATCTACGTTGCCTCATGTTCAAGTCTTCTTGAGTAAAGATGTATTTCAAGCTCTTATGATCCGTAAACACATTGCAAGGGTTACCAAGGAGGTAATGTCTCCAGATCTTCAATGCATGCACTATAGCAGCAAGCTCTAGATCATGAGTAGGGTAATTCACTTCATGTTTCTTCAACTGTCGAGAGGCATAAGCTATAACTCTTCCTTCTTGCATAAGCACACATCCCAAACCTATCTTGGAAGCATCACAATACACAGCAAACGGCTTCTCAATATCCGGTTGCGCCAGAACAGGAGCAGTGGTCAACATTTCCCGCAGGGTGCGGAAAGCTGTTTCACACTCTTACCGTCCAAGCGAACTTATGCTCTTTACGCAACAAATTGGTCATTGGCTTGGCAATCTTTGAAAAGTTGGGAATGAACTGCGGTAATACCCCGCTAAACCAAGGAAACCTCTTACTTCATGAACTGATTTGGGTGTCTTCCAATTCAATACTTTCTCTATATTGCTAGGATCCACAGTTATTCCTTCATCAGAGAGGACATGTCCAAGAAATTGAACTTTCCGAAGCCAGAACTCACATTTGCTAAACTTAGCATACAACTTATGCTTCCTCAGTCTCTCCAATACAATCCTTAGATGCACAGCATGGTCTTCCTTATTCTCCGAGTATATCAAGATGTCATCAATAAACACCACCACAAACTTATCAAGCTCAGGCATGAAGACCGAATTCATAATATACATAAAGTATGCAGGAGCATTGGTTAATCCGAAGGACATAACCAAGTACTCATACAACCCATATCTTGTAGAGAAAGCGGTCTTAGGAACATCTTCTGGTCTGATCTTAATCTGATGATAACCTGATCTCAAATCAATCTTACAAAACACCTTAGCCTTCGACAACTGATCAAACAGGATATCAATACGCGGTAGAGGATACTTGTTCTTGACTGTGACTGAGTTAAGTAGGCGGTAATCCACGACCATTCGCAAAGATTGGTCCTTCTTCTTCACGAACATAGCGGGACTACCCCATTTCGATGCACTAGGATGAATGAGGCCCTTATCTCGCTAACTCTTGCAACCGCTTCTTCTTGAGTTCTTTCAACTCATCGAGGGACATACGGTAAGGTCTCTTAGAAATTGGGGCTGTTCCGAGCGGCAACTCAATGCGGAACTCAATCTCCCGATCCGGTGGAAGACCCGGAAGCTCATCGGGAAAGACATCCGGAAACTCACATACTACCGGAATCTCATGTAGAGGGGTCACTTTAGTAGCATATACCACGGTTTCTAACGGAATCTTCCGAGCTAAGGGTATCCGGAAGGTGCCCTCCCCATAGGATTCCGTATAGACACCATCCGATTGGTAGTATCCAAAACTACACCCCAATGATGCATCCAACTCATTCCTATGATAACATCCACACCTAGTCCGGCGAACGATCAAGTTCATCCGGAATCTCCACGATCTAACTCCAAGGCTGCATCAAGCACCATCTCTGTCTCGTGGTGATGTCAGCCCCGCACTCACCCGAAACTCTAAATTCAATTCCTTTATGGTTTGACTATGCTTTTGTGCAAATGCTTGACTCATAAAGGAATGCGATGATCCAAATCAAACAAAACAGCGGCAGGAATGCGGTTCACGGGGAACATACCAAATGGTCACGGGTTCTCCGAAAGAATCTCCTCCAAAGACGTGTGATGCACACGAGTGGACAGTTGCTTCTTTGGAAGAGGACATTGCTTGTAGAAGTGTCCAGACTGACCACAGTTGAAGCAAGGACCCATTACTCCAGGCTTGGCACCCGCAGCATTGGCCTGTCCTGGTTTTCCCTGAGGCATAGGCATCCTGAAAGGCCTAGAGAACTTCTGGCGATTACGGCGGAACATTCTTCTTCCGGGGAGGCCTAAACTTAGACCCCGAACCTTGGTTGCGAAATGGAGGACGATATGCAGGTGGAGCCCTCGGCTGGGAGGAACCCCCTTCATTAGCCCTCTTACGGCTCTTAGCAGCAGCATGCAGGTTGTTCTGATTCTCCTGAGTGAGACAGTCATTGTAGAAGTCATTGAATGTCACACGGGTAGAGGTACCCATGGTCTTCATCAGTTTTGTACTGAGACCCTTCTTGAAAGCAGCAATCTTATTGGCTTCAGTACTCACAAACTCAGGTGCATAACGGGATAGGTTCTAGAATGCATGATGATAATCCTTCACGAACGATTCCCCATGGTCAAGTTATGGAACTCGTCTTCTTCATTGCCATAAGACCGGGTGGAACATAAGTTGCACGGAAGTCACGAACAAGGCGATTCCAAGTGATAGGCTGACCCTCAGGAAAGGTGTGGCGATGGTTGTTCCACCACAACCTAGCATCACCCTCAAACATGTGTGCAGCATAGGTAGCCTTCAGTTCCTCAGATAACCTCAATAAAGTAAACCTTTCTTCCATAGTGTTGATCCAAGCATCAGCCATGAATGGATCAGGGGCATCCCTGAACACTCGAGGCTTGGTGTCCATGAAATCCTTGAATTCGCTGAACTGGTTAGGCTGATGATCGCAGAAGTTGCTCAATGTTGCGCTGACTTCCCAGAAACTGTGCAAACAACTGCTCAGCGGTGGGAGGAGGAGGGTGTGGTGCACCATGCGCTTCCTCGTCCTCCTCACGATCACCACCATGACCATTGCCCCGACGGGTGTTTGCCATCTGCATGTTTCAACCATAATATTGACCCACTATTAGGAGCTGAATTTCTGAGGGTAAACGAATAAATAGATCATGCCTTGCGAAATTAATTGGAAGAAAATTAATTCATACAATTAACCACACATGGCACAATAAATTCTTTTTCCACATCACAGCTGCACTAATAGTATTATGTCGAAACATCACATAGAGTCTTACAATATCCAAGGGTGCCAGCTCACACGAACACTGGACTTATGGGCATTACGACGACATAGCATTACAACAACGTGATCCATGGTCACAACCAACTCTCATTAGCGTACCCTACAACAGCCACACATAAACAAAAGAGTCGCAACGGACCACTAAGGACAGCAGTCCGGCTAACACTAGCCAACACACTAGTCTAGGCGCACACGACTAACACTCTCCTGGCTAGCAGCATCACCGAGCGGAGACTCAACCCACTCTCCGTGCTGTCTCGCGTAGAGCTCCTCACACAGGGCGTCGATGTAGACCTCCTTCTCGTGCAAGTCCTCCCGGAGAGTGTGCTGAGCAGCCCTCAAACCACGTGCCTCAGTCCGGGCTGCATCCCACTCTCCAACTGTACGGGCCAAAGTGTCTCCAAACTTCTTGATAGTGGCGTCACGCCTGCCAACTCTAGCCTGAAGCTCCTGGACCTGCTGCATGGCCAACATCTCTCTCTGAACAGCCTGGTCCCTCTGCTCAGTCATCAGTGCCATCTCCTCTCTGAGCTCCTCGAGCTTCTTCTCGTACATCTCCTGTAGCTCCTCCTTCTCTCTCTCGACACGCTCCAGCTTGTCGTGCCTAAAGAGAGCAAGCTCCTCCTGTGCTGCATACGCCTTCATCAAGGCGAACACAACACTCTGCGCAATTGCGCTGCCACAGTCTGCCTCCTGAGGTCCAGCCACTAGTGCCATTCCTGGAGCCTGCCTCCACGTGTCAATGAGGGGGCTAGCCAGAGGAAAAACACTAGGAATGAGCCTCTGAACCTCATTAGGCAGCTCCGTCACCATCTTCTCAAGTATCGGGGAAAGCGATCCCGAGCACCATCGAAAACATGATGCCCTCACCCTTAGCTGTCCATCCACCATTTCTCATCACGACCCAAGCGAGGCACCACAACCACCACGAAACAAAGCCATAGTTCTTCCGGTCACCGGCGTCCCGGTAGTGCCGTGGCTCGTGCCCGAGGGTAACCGGACCGTGCGAAGCCTCCGGAGGAGAGTGGGCAAGCCACTCTTCTCCAGAAAAGTGCCAGCCTCCCTGAGCTGGTGGGACGGCACCCGACGCACCACAAGAGAAGCACTCCCACGGGAAGCAAGCTTGCGGTGGCGGGGTGGACGCGAACTCTTGCGAGCGGTCTACTTGGTCCGAGCCATCTGAAAAGGAGTTGTATTTTTAATGAGCAACAATTTTAATAATTAAAGCATGGAGATACGGAATCGAGACAATTTAATTGTAAGGGAAGAGGAGAATGTAATGAATGACATGAGCATAAATGGGAATCATGATGCATGCACGTTCCATATGTCCTCACTGTCTAAACTTATTAACTACTACGTCTAGGCGGTGGCATACAAAACGTGCTCTCATATATCGGTAACTAGTCGGGCTACACGTTTTACGAAGTTAGTGTACCTGCAGAAGATTCATTTCAGCCCAATATCCCAATGAATGCAAGCAACGTAAAAATCCAGACACCTTCCGAACAAGGTGAAATCTCCGATTATTTGCACCCATTCCCAAGTGCATACTACCCAACAAGTCATCAGAAGACGACACCCTCACATGGGGTACTTTCTTATAAACATGTGTGAACATGTATATAATCCAGCACCAATAAGCACTCCCCTAGATCGGCATTGCGTCCGATCATGCTCTCACAACTCACACTTACCTTGGCGTAGAGGCAAATCGAACCATACACAACCATTCAAATGAATGGCCCTCATACAAAACCGTCGTGTATGAGCGACAAATAAAAATATGATGCAATAATCCCCCAAGTTAGTACTTATATAAGCCACCTAAAGTCCTTAATTGGGCATAAAGGATATGACTGGTCCAAGGCACATATATAAGTTTTGAAAACCACACACTTTTGAAAAAACCTATATATATGAGATTAAGTGGCTATAAGTTCGTAATTAGTGTTTGTAAAACAAAATCATTTTGTTTTAAGTATACTTATGAACAAGAATACGTTGAACCTGCTCCGATGCCCAGTAATGTAGAACCGACCAATTAATATAAACACAATGTACTAATGAGTCACCGAAGCAACTTAATTAGCACACTGTGGCTATATCAACCCGGTAGTCCGTGAAATCTCGAAGGATTTCAAACTTTCCACAATACAGCCCAGACCGAATTGAGTTCAACATACAACAGTTCATAGTAATACATAAGTTCACAAATAGTAGATTACATCGGAGTACGAAATTAAATATTACAATACCAAGTTCAAATCCAAATTGCGGAAGCAAATAAAGTTTTGGTTCACAAACGCACACTTAGTTGAAAACATAGTGCCTGGTCCAACATCACATCCGACAATAGCATAGAGGTACGATAGATAGATTGATCATGCCCACGATCTATTCATCCCCATACGCGGGGTAGAAGCAAGTTGGGCAATAGCCATAGAACATCTCACCATCGCAACAACAAGGGAATAAAACCCCGAGTACAAGAAGGTACTCGGCTAGACTTACCCGTCATAAATGAAAATAAAGTGACACCAAGGAGTATGCAAGGCTTTATAAGTGGGATAGCCGACTCATTTAAACTTGCAATAAAAGATGAGCTTATTAAATATTCATTTAGTGATAAAGGACTCTCTAGCTTATCATCTTTTAGGTTGGATCCTAACATCACTAGATTAGCACCCGTACTACTCCAACTCCGGGTATGAGCAAACAATGCTATCCTATCCTTCGGGTTGAGCATACCGGATCAACAACATAGAACCATAACCATCCTATTTTTCACAATGATTTGCGACATGTGCCGCTTGCTCGGTCAAGTGTTCACTGTCCAGGAACGATGGCGATTATAATCGATTGCAAACCAGCTGGCGGGTATTCCATCACACAAACCACACTCGCCGGCTAGAACGAGTGACGGTCACCTTGGTCTATTCGGGTGGAGTCGCGGACTTCAGCAAATACGATTACACCAGGGCATGCCCGGCTACCAGGTACCTCCGGCGCGACCGGCCACTGGCTTTAATACCGCGCCTGTGGGCAATACACTCAACTCTGCTGAAATTCCGGCCCAAAAGTCCTCAAGGCTTCGCGGTCGGATGATCGCATCCTTCCTGCTATCTGTGAGGCATTGTTCAACATGATCCGAGGACGTACAAAGCCATATTTCCTTAAGTGACATCGCCGGAGTTTCCGTGGTCTAACACACCACAAACTTCGACTTGTCATGATTTAACAGGGCCACATGGTTATGTTCTCTAAACCAATCTCCATATTATCAACCATAGGGTAGTAACCACCTACCTCGCGGATGAGGGTCAATCACCCGTCTTCTACCAATCTAATTAAGCAGTGCTAAGCATAAGCGAGATCCTGAACTTAATTAGGGTAAAGTATTCAGGTGGATCAAGGTAATCATAATGCAGTAACGGTTCCAAGTCAACTCCTATTAACTTAATGCATGATAATAAATAAATGACTCAAGTAAAACATTTTGAAAACTTGTAGGAGTAATGCTCCGGGGCTTGCCTTTCACAAAGGAGCTAGGGTGGTGGTTAGGGCACTCGGGCAAGTCGGCGTCCGGGTCCTCGTCCGGTGCTGCCTCCGCGCACCGCTTCCGCTGCTCCTCTCCTTCCGGCTCCTCGGGAACTACGGCGTCGTTTCTTCCAATCCCGTATGATGCATCATGCGTATGAGTATCGGGAATGCAAAGTACGAACTTAAAGCGTATGATGATGATGATGACGAGCCAATCATGAATATACAAGGTAGTCAACATCGTCCTAACATGTTGCACCTTTTATAACCCTAATTAAACATAGCAAGGACACCAACTAACCTAGACTTCGACGATTAACCGCTCATGATCGTAACAGGGCATAACAGCAACCTATAGCTAGACTGCTCAGAAAAATCTACAAAAATTATAGTAGCTTAGCTAGGTAACAGCAAGCCTACCATAAAATTTTCAGGTCAAAACAGTAAACCATTTATCCTATACAAAAAAGACAAGACAGCAACAAACCAAGACCTAAAAATACTTTGCATTATGAAAAGTGTCAAACAACAGATCTCATGTGATTAACAGCTACTTATAGGCATAAAAACACCCTAGAAAAATTATCAAACCTAAACCTTGCATAAATAATTAATTATGAATTTCCTAAACTCCAAGCAAAGCAAGCACAATAAATAAACAGGGCATTTTCTACACATGACATATATAAATAATATTTTTCACAGATAAAGAATCTCCTAACTAGAGCAACAAAACAAGATTCACATTTTTCGACAATCCTATAATTACTTATGCATTTAACAAGATATCAGCAATTAAGGACATTAAATAAAACAATACAGAAAAGTATTTCATAAAAATAAGCCAATACCCTACATGCATAAAGCTCCTCATAAGAAAAATATTGACACTTGAATCACCCAAAATGGACTTAAAATGAGGGAGTTATGATTTTTAAAAGATTTAAGACAATTTCTGGAAATCATTTTCATAATCCGAAACATCCTAAATCGCTACGCGCACCCGGTGATCCCCGCTGCGGCCGACGCGTGGGTCGCGCAGCTACGCGTACCCCGCGCAGCGCACACGGGCGCGCACCCGCACCGGTGGCGCTGACGGGTGGGACCCGGCCAGCGGGCCCACCTGTCGGCCGCACCGGAACAGGGCACCGGCTTTGACCGGCGGGAACTCGCCGGCGGCGAGGTCCCCGGCGACACGGGTTGCACCGTCGTGCTCGGGAGGACAGCGCGAACCCAACGGTGGTGAAGATGGGGTCCCTAGTGACCTAAATCGAGGGGAGTGACGGACGGCGGCGAGCGGCGGCGCGGCTCATCGGCGGGACGCCGGAGTAGACCACGGCGGCGCGCTTGGAATTGCCTACGGGCTTCGCGAAGCCAAGGCGGAGCTAGTGCACGTGGCTGGGGATGAAAATGATGACGGGCACGGGCGGACGGCGTCGCCGAAGGCGGCTCGCCGGAGCTCGACCACCGGCAACGGAGAAGAAACTGGCCGATTGGCCCTACCTGGCTTGAATCGAGGCGGGAAAAAATGTGGGGATGGTGGAGCGGAGCAAGGCGATTCCGGTGGCGTGTTCAGGGGAGGAAATGATCGAGCGAGGTGGCGGCTAGCCGGAGATGTTCGCGGCGGCGACCATGGTGGGCTTGGCGGTGCTCGGCTGAGAGTGCATGGGAGGGGAAATTGAGGTGGGGTGAAGCAACGGGCGAGTGCGGCGGAGCTTTTAAGGACGCCGGGGCTGTCCAATTTGGACTGGGGAGGGTCACGGGCGAGCGCGGGACGACACGGCGGTCATGGCGGAGCGCCAGCGTCTCAGGCGCGGCAGCTGCGAAGCGGGGAAGCGGAGCGTCGCTGCAGGGTGCTCGAGTAGGTGCTCAAGTACCTCGCGGATGCCGTTGGGTTGTCGTGGAGCGATTGTCGCGCTCGCTTGGCGTGACATGGCGGGCGGCAATCGACGACGGCAGCTCGGCGCGCGCCGATGGCGGGGGCGGGCAGCGGGGAAGGCGAGCTAGGCGGCGAGGGCGGGAGGTGCTCGAGTGCGCCATCGAGTGGCACTCGATCGACGGGCGCAGCGGGGAAGCGGGGCAGCGGTGCCCGCTGCGGGCGGCTGGCGCTCGCGCTGGAGCGAAGGGGAAGGGGAAGGGGAACGATGACGGGTGGGGCCCGGGTGGGTCCCACCCCGGTCAAATGTTCCCGAAAGGTTTGACGGCCGTATTTTCAAAAATATTGCGAATTTCAAAATGGTCCAAAAATGAAAGTTTCTCAAAATCAAGAGATGAATAACTTTCATGTTGAAAGTTTTTGCAAAATCGACCGAGATTTGAAAATGAAATTTTGGGTCATATAAAATACATTTAAAATTGATTTTTGAAACTGTTTTTGCCATTTTTGAAGCCCTTAAAGTCATTTTCATGAATTGGGGTCAAAACAAAAGTTTCTCCAAATAATTTTCTCTACAAACTTTGTTAAAGCTCCTTTTTGAGAAAAGCACCACAAATATGACTTCTAAAAATCATTTGAAATCCCTGTTTTGCATTTTTAAAACAAGCACTCAAATAATTGCTACAAAAATGCAATAATGATGCTAATGTGATGATCATGCTCATGTTATGCAAGATTTGGCTAACCCTAAAACTGGAGTTGTTACAAGTGTTACTCAATTAGAGACCAAAAGCTAAATATATTTCTAAATTCTTAACTGTCTGCCAAAACAAGTTGTTTCAATCGTGCCGCCGGTCGCCACGTTTGAAACAAGTTGTCTGGGTGGTGTAGTTGGTCATCACGTTAGTCTCACACACTAAAGGTCCCCAATTCGAACCTGGGCTCAGACATGAATTCGAATTTGAATTTTTTTCCCTGTTTTTCATTGCCTTTTAGTTTTTAGTTCAGCTTTTTCAACACTGCCCAGTTCGAAATTCGTACCTAGGCTCAGAAATTGATTTCAATTTTCCCTGTTTTTTAACACCTTTCCTTTTTTAGCTCAGTTGTTTTTTCCAGTTTTTTAACACCTTCCAATTTTTAGTTTGCCCTAGTATTGCAACATTTCATTTCAGCTTCACAAAAGCATGTATCTTGTGCTTTGTACATCAACAAATGCATACGGATCGCCTCTTTTCAGGCAAAAGAGTTTCAGTTCAGTCAGAATGTCAGATCCATGGTAAGTGTTAGATTGATCATGCAAATCATTTTAATTAGCACCTGGTTCGGTGCTTCTTTCACATCCTCACATACACCACCAAATTGGTTCATTCCCCCATCACAGCTCCCAGAAATGAATGGATTTTTTGCAATATGAGATTTAATGCCAAACTGTGCATATAAATCACAAGAAACAAAAGGACCAAAGTCATAGTTCCATCCTGGCAGATGGTTTCACACAACCATCATAGCATTCCAACATTTCAGCTTCATGAAAATCATGTGTTTTGTTTTCTCGCAAGAAAAACATGTATTTTGTTTTCTGTACCACAACAAAATGCATATGCATTACCTCTTTTCGAGCAAAAGAGTTTCAGTCCATTCAGATTCATGGCAAACTCCCATTCTTTTTTGGCCCTTCTTTTTTTCACCTCTTCAGTACCCACTGATATATAAGATTACTCCATAAGACCATCAGGAGTTTAGTTAAGTTGAGGACTGAAACTTAATGGGAATTTGCCATGAATCTCAGGGAAAACACACTTATCAGATGGCATGCTGAGCTGAAGCTTAATGGCATGCACTGCGGATCACAAAGTTAAATCATATGCTAGTTCAGAGAAAGAACAAACATTCCATTTGCTTCAGGAACACACGGCTAATAACATGGACAACAAAAGCATCAGAGTCTTAAGACGATTACATTATATTGCCTTAGTTCCACATGGACCATTCTAGTTCCAACCAAAAATAAGATAATAGATATATGCCTACTTAACATCCAACATGTTTCAGATCAAATACCCTCATAGAAAGCTGAAATCACTAGTTCACTACCCTCAAGCAACAGGCTGACAAATTGAGCATGAGCATATAAACACCAGACTTACTGAGATCACAGTCTCAGTGATAAGCACCGATCAAAGCATTTAATGGCAGGCAATTTCAATTACAGTATCACTTCAGACCAGAGGGAAGAGCCATGTTCCAGGTACAGAGAAACGCTCCCAATGCACACTTGGTACAAAGGGCGAGACAGTGCCATCTCTCATGTTATAGACCTTGCAAGAATCAGAGGCATAAACCCCCACTTGGAACCAGTCCTCTTTCTCCAGGAAGACAATGCGGTCCCCCGGCATCTGCTCTGGAGAGACGCGGACGCACTTGGAGCACCGCCTCCGCAGGAAAAGCACCTGGTCATCGCCAATGGTCGTCACCTTGGTCCATTTGGACTGCTGGAAGTCTGCCCTGAACACCTCGAACTCGACCCGCTCTGGTGGGATAAATGAGCCTGCAGCTAACCCTCTGGGCTCTGTCCTCATCTTGCCGTATGTCATCCTGTGCACCATCAGCAATGCCCGATCCCCATGTGATTCCAATTCAACCAGGTAGTGCGTCCACAGCAGCCTGGTCCACTGGGATTCATTTTGATTTATGCCCATAATTGCAGGACCAGGAATCTTGACGCCGCTGATTACTCGCCGAACTCGAGAAACCCATGGATCTCCCGCCGTCTGGTCCACACTGATGTCAATTGCAAAAAGGCGGCCATCATTGGCGTCAGTGAGGATGTAAAGCTTTCCTTGGTGGAATACCATATCATCAAACAGCTGAAACTGGCAACCCATATGAACTGACCACCAGGTCGCCCCTGGCTGGCACACCGCAACCCTAGTGCTGTTATGAAACCTGACGAATGTGGCCATTAGTTGAGGGGAGCAAAATACCAGTCTGCGCATAGTCAGCTTCACGTGGCCCTCCTCGATTTCCACCCATGATGAGGCCTGTGTCTCGCTCTCACCGCGGCGGCGTGGGGCTCGGAAGCGGAACAGCTGAGGAAGCGTCACGGTGGCGTTGGAGAATGGATCCCTCAAGAAGCAGCAGCCATCCTCGGTTTTGAAGGCCAGCCATTTGCCAGAGGCATCAGCATAACCTGCGCAGCTGGGGAAGTGGAGGGGCTCCCTCCCAGGGAGGCTGTACATGGTGCCGTCTGGGAGCGCGAGCAG
The DNA here is from genome assembly GCA_018135685.1 of Themeda triandra. NCBI lineage: Eukaryota > Viridiplantae > Streptophyta > Magnoliopsida > Poales > Poaceae > Themeda > Themeda triandra. The sequence goes on along the minus strand of JAENPR010000146.1, from coordinate 722,462 downwards.
CGGCAGCGGCGAGGGCAGGGGGACCTCCCGCGCGGCGGCGCGCCACTGGGGGCACACTGCAGCGAACCGGACGCAGTCCACGAGCGCGGGCAGGCGGCGGAGGAACAGGCCGGCCACCTCCAGCGGGATGGCCGCCCACGACGGCGACGGCGGCGCCATCGGGTGCGCGGACACTGCGGACAGAAGCAAAGATATCAAGAGTGAGGAAACAAGGTGAATCAAAAGACGCAAGCAAAACGCCGACGATGACGAACGGGCGGCACGAACACGCGGGCGATCGTCGAACACCTCATGTGCGCCACCACCGGCGAGATCAAGACAAGCGCACGGATGATGCAGCGGGGAGTAAAGGAGACGAAGGTGGGGTGGAATACCGGGAATCGGCTGCCGTAGTGGAAGAATCGTTCTCTGTACTCCGGGTTCCCGGCTTCCCGCCGGCGTCGGAGACTCGGCGGCGGTGGCGGCCGCCGGGCGAGGGTGCGTGAACTGGAGTTGCGGGATTGAGTGTGAACGGAACCGTCCAATTTGTGCCTAGCGGGCTTTTAATCCTAGTGGCCTTTTAACACGGCAAAAAGGCTTGTAGCACCGAGTAATTCGTGCCTTTTTTAATATACAAAAAAAAAACACTACAAGAAATACGTTATCTTTTGACATTTCACATATGTCATAATATCAGGAAAATAAGTCACAAGTTATCATTTATGACATCAAGTTGACGAAAATGAAATGTCAAAAGATGAGCGTCTATAATGACAACTTATGACATTTAGGTGTTTATGTCATAACATTATGACATTGATTTAGATGTCACAAATACTTATGACATCTAATTTTATGTCACTAGTATATGGATCAAAACCCATAATAAAACTGAATTTATCCTGTTTGAACCCACTAGTAGACAGGCTTACAATGGGCTAGGCCCATTGTAGTTCATTTTTGTGCTAGCCCATTTCATGCTTTAAAAGTTTTTTGGGCCATTTCACTTCAATGATTTTGGTCCACCCAAACCAGCTTAGAATAAGCCCACGAAGGCTTTTTTTTTTTTGGGCCAGCCTACACAAATTTTCGTTCACATTTCAAATATTATATATTCAAAACGGAGAAGTCCACATTTATGTTAAACAAATGCTTTTGAATAAACAATAGGCATGTAGCCCAGCCAATCCAGTTGTTACAAGAAGACATCTATATAATATACATTGCCGATGCATTAATTTGCATTGTGACAGCAAATAAATAAACGATGCTCCCATACAACACACCATAAGCTCTAAATATTGGTATTATCAAGTATCAGCTAGCTCCATAATGCTTCACTGCAGCACAAACAGCACCGTGCAGTAGAAGCGAGTAGGCCTATATCTGCACCAAATGTGAGGGAGGGAATAGCATTAGCATGAGGATGAATGATCCAAATGTAGATAAACATGCTGAACACAAAGAATTGGAGTCTTTTACTCCAGTGCCATTAAAAAAGTTCGCTTGCTCCTCCATGCCACTAAAAGTTGGCCTCTACCGTGTATGTCCTCGCCTCATTTTCTTTCTTACTCTCACGCCATTCCGTCCATGCTCCGCTAGTTTCTGCCGTTTGGGACTCCTGACATGTGGGTCCAGCCTGCGAAAATGTCCTAAATACCCCCAGTCTTACTTCTTTCTATTTGTGTCACACTCACCGACAGATGGACCCCACCTGTCCGTTTCATCCTCAACCTCCAGCAGCCTCTTTCTCTTATCCCTTCACTGAGTTCATATAGATGGATATATATGCAATTAGTATATACGTGCTTAATAACCGAGCGCAATCTTTATTTGGATTGAGTATATACGTGCTTAATAAGCCGTTCACACCACCGACAGAATACCTGCTGTGCTCCTTGATGGTTCCGGAGGCGAGGTGGGTGACGAGATGCCGGACGGCGTTGGTCTACGCGAACAGCTCCTGGCACTTGTCCCAGACCATGCCGAGCACGGGCTCGTTCTGCGCGATGTTGGGGAGCCCCCGGAGGTCGCCGTCGTCGTCCTCCTGCGGGGAGGAGATGCGGATGAGCCAGGCGACGTCCTCGAGCGCGGTGTCGAGCAGGGCGATCATTCGCGGGACCCCCGACACCGGGTTGAGCGTGAAGAAGCGGCGGAGGCGGGAGTGGCTCTGGAAGCATCGCCCGGCCATGCCCGCGGCCTTGTGGAGCGCCCGCTCCGTGTCGGCCATGACGCGCGCGGCGGGGCGCTCGTACAGCTCGGCCCGCGCCGCCTGCCGCAGCAGCTCGTCGAGCTGCTTGGCGTGGGCCCGCAGCTCCGTGCAGTCCGTCCGGAGGCACTGGTACCCCGCCTGCTGCGCCACCTGGTCCGCGAGCTGGATGGGCTTCGCCAGCATCGCCTTCGCCCCTTCCCCCATCCTCGATTCGCGGCGAGGGGCAGGCAAATTTCGGGCGGAGAGCGGGCGTCTGGGCAATCGGCAGGGCCCGATGCCTCGACCCCCCAGGAACTGCTGCTTGGAGGTTGAGGATGGACCCGACAGGTGGGGTCCACCTGTCGGTGGGTGTGACACACAAGAGGACAGAGACACGAGGGGTATTTAGGACATTTTCGCAGGCTGGACCCACACGTCGAGGGTCCCAAACGGCAGAAACTAGCGGAGCATGGACGAATGACCAGGTAGCAGAAAAAAATGGGCGAGGACATACACGATAGAGCCAACTTTTAGTGGCGTGGAGAAGCAAACGAACTTTTTAATGGCACTGGAGTAAAAGAATTGTTCTCTATGCAAAGATAATCTAATTATCCAATATATAAAATGCTATTTTAGAGGAAATCACTTAACATGCTACTTATCTACTGTCTACTAGGATGAATTGAACTATGGCAGTAACAAACAAAAGGCTCAAGACATTGAACTATGGCAGTAACAGACCATGTCCCTCCTGGTAAGGCTTGCAATATTTTGTGGATTATGAACCAAGGCCGCTTTGATGAAAATAGTTATTACTTTTTTAGATTCACTATTGATATGTTTGATTTGAACATGCTCTTATGCAGGAAAACCCTTCACTTTCAGATATGCCAGTTTTCAATCTCATGGAACCTCTTCAGCCATTATGGAGGTGAGTTGCCTATGTTGTTGTAGGCATATGGGAATATATATGTCAGATAATATAATAGCTGATTGGATTAGCTCTAAAAGTCGCATTACCATCCTGTATTGGTCATTATTTGTTTAGGCTGCATATTTTTCTATGAATACCAAATGGGAGTACCTTGCAATTATAGCTTTCACTATTTTGTATCTCCTCTATAAGTATGAAGTTATGAACCCTGCCAGAAGCTTTCATTTTCACCATGTTAAGCTTAGAAGTCGTAAATGGATCAATGATCTGAACTTAAAAGGGATGGAGGGTAATGGGGAGGGGGGTTCAATGAAACTATGGTTACTCATGAAAATGTTTTTGCAGGATGGAACTGCATAGAATTGGCACTAATGGTTCCTGCCTAGCTCATGCGAGCCACTGACAGACTACTACATCCCCTATTACATTCTGAAGCTGGACTTCGAACAAGTCACTATTGATAATGCACCATGTGGGCCTGTTGTAATCTTCATCAACTCTAGAAGTGGTAGTAGCCAGCTGGGAAGCAGTCTGAACAAATCATACATGGAACCTCTCGATGAAGTGTAGGTAAATAGGCTACCAGTTTGGCAATGGTGTAACATTGAAAATAGGCATTCCCTACTTCAAATCATTTTCTTTCTCATTGTTGGATCCACTCATTTTTTTCAATGGTTTTTGATCTCTCAGAAGAGGCTCCTGATAAAATTCTACAATCTACACAGATTATACTGCAACTCTGAAAAGCTCACGTCTAACAGTGGCCTTGTTGCTAAAATTCAGAAGAGCTTAAGGCTAATTCTGAGAAACCTACTTTTGAATTTATGTGTCCACAAAGATGTTTGTTGGTATGTCCTTTCATTAACCAAGGATCTTTGACATATAGGTTGCTGGTGGTGACGGTCCGGCAAGTCGACTGCTTGGGACTTGGGAGTCTCCCTCCTGTTGTAGTACCTATCAGAACTAGAAATAACTTCCCTTTTTAATTTGGATGGGTAAGTTAATGCCTCTTGCTTATTTTGAGCATACTGATTTCTTAATTATGATTAATATTCAACTTCTATTTTATTTGTCTGAAAATTTATGGTTTTTTTTTTTTTTGCAAATGAAGAAATGTAGAGTTAAATTTTTTGTTTGACTATTAAACAAAAACAATAAAACCATAAAAGCTAGCCACAAGAAACGTACTATCTTTATTAATGCTTGCTAACAAAAATGTTATGCCTGAGCATCAGTGTCACCTTTTATGTAGAAAATGCGGCCGATTCAGTCTTTGTTGCCAATACACTGCTACTTGAACATTTCCTGACCTATTCCGGTACTGTCTAAGATCAAATCTTCATTTTCAGTTACTGGATGCTTCCTCAATATTTCAGTTCCTAAAGAAGCAGATGAGTTAGTAATTGTATCCTAATAAAGTTTACTTTTCATGATCCTGCTTAAGCCTTGATTATGTCTCAGTGTCTCTCTTAGCTTGGAGACATTTTGTAATCATTGTTTTGTGGTATGAGCCAAGAAATGCTAGAGTTTTGTGGCATGAGCCAAGAAATTTGATCTTTAGAGCATGGTACTGTATCGATAGATGACATCAAGCAATATATGGAAAACTAGATGAAATTTTCTACCTGTGATGTGTTTGATAATTTCTACCGTGTGTTACTGTTTGATCCTGCTTCCGTGATCTTAAGAGCATGATATACTGTATATAAGATGGAGTACTCCCTTAAAAAAAATTCAATTCTCGCATTTCAAGAAACCAAATTCTTTCAAGTTTGACTAAATTTATATAAAACACTAACATCTTTTAGGTTTTTACCGTAACATTAGCATAGGCATAAAACATTATTTTAGCTTTGCCATGGAAAGGTCTATACAACAGAGTTTGTTAGCCTGCTACACCATGCTCTTCGTGACTGTATTAACTTCATAAACTTTGCCATTTGGATTAAATGTCACTTTAACATCGTTGAATTTCACAGTATTTGTATCTTATCTTGTGATCCATGTATTTTCTATACAACAGTTTGTCTATCCCGTAGCAACGCACGGGCACGATACTAGTTACGTCAAATATTTAAACAGCAATGTATAGCTTTGGGGTAAGGCTTATTCCCTCCGTCCCAAAATAATTGTTATTTTGGTTTTCGTACCACAAATTTAACTCAAATTATAGAAAATATTTGTAATATTTATATCACTAAATAATTTTGCTAAAAACTAGATATAAAGATCATTCCGATTATATTAATTACTTAACATATGAAATGTTAAAATGTCAAAATGTCCCAAAAATAATTTTGATCTTAGATATTTATATAATTGTCGGCACTTATTTCTCGGGAAGCAAAAACGACACTTATTCTGGGACGGAGGGGGTACCTTGTTTTTAGTGGTCATAGTTCAAATCCCCTTATCTACATATTTACTATTTTATCATATTTTTTCTTGCGACCTCACTAAGCACATATTAAAAACCAAAAATCCTTCTATCTACATATTTAGTATTTTTTCACATATTATCTTGGCTAGGTGGCAGTAGGACCTGTCTTGGCAATTGGACCCATATACCTCCTTGATAATAATATTCAAAAGATTCAATAAAATAATTTGGTACACCATGTATATTTATGACATTAGCAAATTTGTTGTTATGACATGGCAAATGTTGTCACAATAATCATTCTACTAGCTTTAAGACACCTTCTGTGACATTTATTTATTAATGTCATTAAGTTGAGCTGGCTCTGAAAGAAATGTCATAAACTGATCGATTCGTGACATTTTGATCAGATGTCATGCCCAAAATGTCATAAGATGCCATATTTCTTGTAGTGAAAATTAAATTCAATCCAAAAATATTGAAGAGTCGACATCTCAAGTTTGGTCAAAATTATATGATAAAATAAAATTTATGATGTCAACTAAGAATCATCAAATTTCTTATTAATTATATTCTTTTAGTAGTAATATTTATTTGATGTCATAAACCTTTATAATTGTTTCTATGACTTTGGTCAAATTTTGAGACGTTTTGACTCACCAAAATTTTTGAATGAACTATAATTTAAAACAGAGGGAGTAATTAGGATAGGATCATTGAACCTGTGAGGCCATCGATTCATTGGTATTTGGTCCAACCGTTAAGAACTGATTAAGCCACCAATTTGATAGTTTTGGACTGCATAAATTGAACCACTCACAAAGTACTTTAAACCGGTGTAATATAATTATATATAACAGATAATTAGCAATATATAGTTGATCATATATGTACAAATAAGCAAATAAAAACATAATTATATAAGCATTTTTAATTAAGCTAATCTAGTCCACAACAGTTACTCCAAAATCAACATGTTTTTGTTGACGGTTGTTAACTCAAATAATCTGATTGCCAAAAGATATAATGCTAATATTTCATAATCATAGCAATAATTAACAAGTAGTAAGTTATTTGTATTGTAGAATTATTTTATAGGATAAACTAAAAAATGTGAATGAAAAATATAATATATGGAGCACTTACGAATTGGTTCAAAAAGTATTTTAGTAGTAATTCAAATATTCTCTACTGCAGAAATACTACTGAATCTTGAAATACAGTGTAATTGCGAAGAGCTCATCAAAATAATACCGTTGGCAAAACAGACACAATTGAGGACCACTAAGTCACTGTAGAAACTTGAAAGCAAAGAAGCCATTTCTAAACAACCTTTTTAAGCTCGATTGAAACAAGTTAAGCAAAGAAGAATAATTCTAAAAAGAGTTAAGCAAAGAAGAAATACCTAAGTAAGCCTTTTACTCTCATACACTAAAGGCCCCCAGTTCGAACCTGGGCTCAGACACAAATTTGAAAAAAAAATTATTTATCCTTTTTTCCTTTTTGAAATACCATTTCATTTTCAAATGTATTTGTTTTCTGTACAGCAACAAATACACAATTCTTTTCTGTACAGCAACAAATACAGTTCTTTTCCTTTTTGCTTTTCCAAATACCATTTCAGGGCAGAGACACAGTTCACCTTTTTTACTTTTCAAAATATCATTTCATTTTCAATTTTTCAAACGTTTTTTTATTATACAACAACAAATACACAATTCTTTTCCTTTTTTTCCTTTTTCAGTTAACATTTCAGGGTTGAGAGACACAAGTCTAGTTCTTGCTTTTCTAAAATATAATTTCAGTTTAAATATATCTGTTTTCTGTACAACAACAAATTGCCTACAGTTGAGTCCCAGTTCCATACTACATCCATCATGTAGAATGGAACTCCCATTCTTTTCCACCTCTACACAGTCCCTGCTGGTATCTCAGATTACTCAATATAAGACCATCAGGACTGGAAAACACACTTATGCAATGGCATGTTGATCTGAAGATTAATGGCATGCATCATCACGGATCACAATTCACATAATAAAATCGGATGCTAGTTCAGAGAAAGAGCATACATTCCAATTGCTCCAGGAACACGTGACTAATAACATGGACAATAAAAGCAACAGAGTCATAAGATGATTACAATATAAGCTTGCCTTAGTTCCACATGGACCAATCCACTTCCAACACAAAATAACATAATACAATATGCCAAACTAACAGCGAACACGTTTCAGTTCTAACTAATACCCTTGTAGTAAGTAGAAATCACTACAGTGATAGCCTCAAATTGAGCATGAAAATATAAACACACGACTTATTGAGATCACAATCTCAGTGATGAGCAAGGATCGAAGCATTTAACAGCAGGCACTCTCAGTGACAGCATCACTTCAGACCTGAGGGAAGAGCCACGTTGCAGGTACAGAGCGACGCTGCCATTGCAGCCTTGGTACAAAGGGCGAGACAGTGCCATCTCTCATGTCATAGATCTTGCAGCAATCAGGGGTAGAGCCCCGCCCATCTTCATACCAGTCATGATCCTCATCATCTTTGACCAGGAAGATAATGCGGTCCCCCTGCATCTCCTCTGGAGAGACGCGAACGAACCTGGAGCACCGCCTCCGCAGGAAAAGCACCTGGTCATCGCCAATGGTCGTCAACTTGGTCCACTTTGACTGCTGGAAGTCCGCCATAAAAACCTCAAACTCGAAAACCCCGGATGGGATAAAATGGCCTGCCACTAACCATCTGGGTCCTGTACTCCCCTTGCCGTATGTCTTCCTATGCACCATCAGCAAGGTGCCATGTGATTCAGATTCGACCAGGTAGAGCATCTCCGGATGTTCATTTCGGCATATGCCTCTAACTGCAGGATATGGAATCGGGATGCTGCTGATAACCTGTCGAACTTGACAAATCCATGGATCTCCCGCTCTGTGGTCCACGCTGATGTCCATTGCAAAAAGGCTATGGTCATCGCCATTGAGGATGTAGGCTTTCCTTGGTGGAATACCATATCATCACACAGCTCAAACCGGTGATCCACATGTACCGACCACCAGGAGGCCACCCCTGGCTGGCACACTGCAACCATAGTGCTGAACTGAAACCTGATGAATGTGGCGACGAGTTGATGGGAGCATAATACGGTTTTGTACATAGTAAGCTTCTTGGGGACCCACTTAAGTTCATGCCATGAGATAAGCCTCTCACCGTGGTGACATGGGGTTCGGAGGCGGAGCAGCTGAGGAAGTGTCACGGTGGCGTTGGAGAACGGATCCCTCAAGAAGCAGCCGTCCTCGGTTGAGAAGGCCAGCCAGTTGCCGCAGGCATCAGCATACCCTGTGCAGCCGGGGAAGGGGAGCGGCTCGTTCCCGGAAGGGGAGTACACAAGTGCCGTCCGGGAGCGCGAGCGTGGCCGGGGCAGGGGAACTCCGCGCAGCGGCGCGCCACCGAGGGCTCACGGCGGCGAACCGACGCGGTCCACGTGCGCGCAGGTGGCGGAGGACAAGGCCGGCCAGCTCTAGCGGGATGTCCGACCACGGCGCCATCGCGTGCGCAGACGCTGCAAAGACAACAACACATGGGTCAGGAGTGAGGATACACCGGGAACGACGGCGAGGGCGGCACGAGAACGCAGGCAATTCGTCGAACACCTTGCGTGCGCGACCAGCGGCGAGAGCAAGACAAGAAATGGGATGGTGCTGGGAGTGCAGGCGGGCGAAGGTCGGGTGTGGAATACCGGAAATAGGCTAGTGTAGTGGAGGAATCATACTCCGGCTTCCCGCCGGCGTCAGAAGCGGTGGCGGCGGCCAGGTGAGGGTGTCGACTGGAGTTGTGGGATTGAATGTGAACAGAACCGTCCAGTTTGTGCCTAGTGGGCTTGACCTGTGGAGGTGGTGGCGTGGTGCAAACAAATAAAAATAAAAAACAGTATTTTGTTCAAAAAAAAAGAAATTTGTGCATTTTGTTTTTACATATAACTTCTACTTTATCCCTCGGTGATTATAACTTTCTAAAAAGTAATCTATTTGTTTTTACATATTACTTTATAAGAAGAAAGTAACTTTTTTTACTACTAAATAAAATAACACTTGTCCTAGTACATGATGGTTTACATGGTACTGTTAAACTATACATGAAAATTCTAAGAGCAGCTCCAACACACATGCTATCCTTGATGGGCTAGCTATTTATTGATTTTTAAAAGAAAATTTAAATTCCAACATATTTGTTATATGGTTTTTTAAAGTAGCAAATATGCTATCCCTGAAACCTTGGTGATCATATATAGCCAGTCATAGAAATTTGCTACCTAAATTTTATAAAATAGCAAGGTTGTTGTATACCTCTTCTTTTTTAAGAAGTTTTCTATTTTACAAAAAGCTAAACAATGAAATTTGAGTATTAAGTCTAGCCAAACTATTGGGGTTGCTATAAAGAAACAATTGAGAATTAACCTGATAATAATAATAATAATGTACAACTAGTTGTTAAAAAACTGGTTGTAATATGCACACTCATCCTATCCCAAAGAATGCCTTTGAGATACTAGTTCAAATAGTCATGAGATTCACAAAATCATCAAAGATTTTTAAACATACTACGAGGATAAGATACGTTCAAGGGACGAATTAAACACCTAGCCCAGCTTCAGCTTCACTTCAGTTCTGAGTGAAGAGCCAAGTCCCAAAAACCTTGCCACGCTTCCATGACACTGTTGACAGGGGGGAGGATACCTTGCCGTCTGTCATGCTGTAAACACTGCAGGAACTCGATGTACCATACCCACTGCAATCCTTGGCATCATTTTCCAGGAAGAAGATGCAATCCCCTGGCAATGCATCATGAGAAACACTAACAGACCTGCTGCATCGCCGATGTAGAAACAAAACCTCGTTGTTCCCTATTGTCGTCACCTTCAGCCACTTTGACTGACTGAGGTCGGCTTTAAACACCTCAAACTCATCGTGCTCACCTGCATCTGCTGCATTGACTTCAAATAGAGCATTCACGCGTAACTTCCTCAACACAAGCAGCAACACACCACATGATTCAACTAGATAGGCCCTCTCTCGACATTGGAGAAAAGATACGACTGAATGTGGACGGATGATGACCTTTCGAATCTGAGAAATCCATGGATCACCGCTACTGTGGTCCTTGCTGACATCGATGGTGTAAAGTGAATCATGGATGTCAAGGCCATATAGCTTGCCTTGATGGAATGCCATGTCAATGAAGTCTGGACAGTGATTTTCCAAATATACAGACCACCAGGAGGTGGCCCCTGCCCGACACACTGCAAAACGTTTGCCTCCAGTGAACTTGATTGTTGCTACAATGAAATCGGGTGAACAAAGCCACAGTTTGCACTTCTTTGGTTCCTCCTCCAACTGCAACCTTTCAGCCATTTGCATCCATGCTCGGGTTGCCACATTAACAGACTCATCACCCACATGCATAGGTGGTTTCAGAATCAAAGAGGTTCCAGGGCTCAAAACTTCTATATCATTCAAAATCTCTCCTTCATTTGTTATTGTTCCCCTGTGAGTAAAAGATCTTATGGGCTTAGGACGGCGCTTCATGGTTGTGGAGCCAGCGGGGGAGCTTCAGTCCAAACTGCTCCACGCCCTCGTCCACAAGCCGAGCTCGGACACGGGACGAGGTGGAAGTGTCACGGTGGCATTGGACAAAGGATCCCTCAAGAACAAGCCCTCTTTGCTTGAAAACACTAGCCAGTCGCCACAAGCGTCCATGCACGCAGTCCCCGTGAAGCCAGGGAAGTGGAACGGCTTACGTCTAGGTAGGCTGTACACGGTACCATCTGACAGCAGGAGCAGAGGCAGCGGCGGCGGCAGGGGACCGTGCCGCGTGGCCGCGCGCCACTGGGGGCACACGGCGCCGAACCGGACGCGGTCGACGTGGGCAGGCAGGCGGCGGAGGATCCGGCCGGCGAGGTCCAGCGGGATGTCCGACCACGACGTTCCCGTGGTATCCGCCATCTGTGGATGCGACCTTGCAACCAAGAAACAAGAGCCGTCAGAGAGGAAGCCCATTGCGATAATAATCCGGCGGCAAAACGCCAGAACCGTGGGCGGCGCGCGCTTGCATCGCATCGCAGGCAAACAGGCAATGCATCGAACACCTTGCGCGCGCAACCTGCGGCGAGAGTAGGAGGAGCAGAGGGAGTAGGGACAGAGGACCATCGAGTCCGGGGGTAGGAATGCTGGCGGATTACCGGAAATCGATGACCACGGCAGGGTGAATCGTGCTCCTCCTCCCGCTGCTCGGGCGGAGACGGTGGCCGACGGCGGCCTCGCAAGCGGCAGAGCTCGGTGGGCAGGCGAAAGAGTTGCTGCTGAAGTGGCGTGCGACTGTTCAGAGTTCTAAGTGGGCCTCATGAAGTTCAAAGTGGCCCAAAAGCCCAAAAGAATTCTTTAAAAATGAGTTTTGGTAAATAACGTCATATATCGTTTCTGAAAAAATGTCATGCCGTACTCCTTCCACAATTTCAAGTGCAACATTTTTAGACACGGCGAAGTTTTGTATGATCTTGGTGCTCCATTGGTGCACAATCTTGAAGGTGACAAAACACCTTCAAGAGGGTGCACAATCTAATTGGAGGTGACAAAACACGAGACTCGAAGTAAAAATCAGTGTGCACAATCTTGCTTGAGATGACTAATCGAGAGGGTGCACAATCCTGTGCATGTTAGAAAAAAAATGACTCAGCAGTGTACAAATGTTATTAGCTAGTTAGATACAAAATTGTATTAGAGCCAAGAATTATATTGTTCTTCAATATTATACATACAAAAAGAAACTGAACATATGTAAAGTAAAAATCATTGGCAATATATATACTTTACTTAAGAATCACCAATAAAAGACCTTTTTACAAATCGGAGTTCACATGGGAAATTAGAAAACTTGGAGGTTCATAAGGGAAATTATCAAGCTTGTAGACTAAAATGAACCATCTGATTGCCAGTCTAGGTAGGTTCATGTGTCAGGCCGTAGTTTATGAGTAGGGCATCTGAACAGCGCATGCCATTTTTATAGCATTCAACTCCTCCACTACATCATGCATCTTCATTCTCTGTCTTGGTGAGTCATTGCAACATGCTAAAGCAACCCTAAATATTGGATAAACCAAAATATCTAGGGTAGCTTGGGTGTCTGTGTCTCTACTGTGTGTTGCAGTAACATCAAGTACCTCCAGTAGATTATTAGGATAAGCCATCTTCACAAAGCTGACAAGATTTGCCACACCATTGATGAAACTGTCAGTTGGCCTTCTTCCAGTAAACATTTCTAACAGGAGTATCCCATAGCTATATGTATCACCATCCATGGAGACATCACAACCTGATCCATACTCTGCATTATACAAAAAAGGAAATTTCATTGGCTACATTATAATAAGATCACATAAAAGTTTAATACTACCAGTTTATCATATAAATTATCTTCAGTGCAGCAACATATTCGTATGCGTCAACAACAGTTTAATTACTGACCTGGGGGGACATATCCAATTGTGCCTTTAACTGCAAATGAGCTGCCATCAGTTTCATGATGGTTTTCGTTGCCTGCTTCAGATGAAATTATCTTTGCTAAACCGAAGTCTGTTGCTTGGTTTAATGTCGCAGTGAACTATGCATGGATCAATATGATCGTGAAGATATTCCAATGCCTCTGCAACGTCAAGAGCAATGTTGAGTCTTTTTATCAAACTTAGACTTTTTCTGGTCAGGCTATTTGTCATTTTGTCTGGATGCAGCCACTAATCTAAACTCCCATTGCAAATATATTCTAGGACAAGTGCCTTGAATTCATTACCATTACGGTCCAAGGCACTGCACACGGTGATCACCTTCACTAATTTCCGGTGGCGGATCCTCCTTAGAGCATTACACTCAGCTAAAAAGCTTCTACAGGCTCCTCGTTGGTTAAGATCAAGAACCTTGATTGCTACGGTAGCTATATGTATCACCATCTGTGGAGACATCACATCCAGATCCATACTCTGCGATATACAGAAAAGGAAATTTCATTGCCTACATTATAATAAGATCACATAAAAAATCAATACTATCGGTTTCAGATAATTAATCTTCAGAACAGCAACATATTCATGTGTCAACAACAGTTTAATTACTGACCTGGGGGACATATCCAATTGTGCCTTTAACTGCAAATGAGCTGCCTTCAGTTCCAGAATGGTTTTTGTTGCCTGCTTCAGATGACATAATCTTTGCTAAACCGAAGTCTGTAACATGTCCAACCAAATCATCATCTAGAAGTATGTTGCTTGGTTTAATGTCACAATGAACTATACTTGGATCAACTTGATCATGAAGATATTCTAATGCCTCTGCAATGTCAACAGCAATGTCGAGTCTTTTCATCAAACTAAGACTTCTTCTGATCATATTATTTGTCATTTTGTCTGGATGCAGCCACTCATCTAAACTCCCATTGCAAATATATTCTAGGACAAGTGCCTTGAATTCAATTTCTCCTTGTGGAATCTGCCCTTCAAATCCATTATTACTCAGATCAAGAAACTGGAGGCTAGAAAGCTGGCCAATTTCTGTAGGTAAGGTGCCCGTGAATAGGTTAAGCTTTGTAAGTCTTTCGAACATCCCTAACAAAAATATTGTTCCAGCTATGTGATTTGTGGCAATTGTAAGCCACTGAAGTTCTTGAGATAGGTTGGCGACACTAACTGGCATAACACCTGAAAAGTTGTTTTGTTCAAGGTCTACTATTGTCATGTTGCTACAGTTGGTTAAGGATGTGAGAAAATCCCAAGCGTGCAACCTCCCCAACTAGAGACACCATTATGGGTACCAAGCTCACAGAATAGGTCCACAACAGCAGATAGCAATGCCAAAAGATCCATCAGGTGTTTACAAATTGATAAAGGCACAATTGACACATAGTCACACCATACTTCGAACAGAAAAGTACTGATACACTTAACTTCTATTGTTATCAGAGACCATTAATATGAGGATAAGATACATTCAAGAGACGAATTGAACACCTAGCCCAGCTTCAGCTTCACTTCAGTTCCGAGGGAAGAGCCAAGTCCCAAACACCTTGCCACGCTTCCATGACACTGCTGACAGTGGGGTCGATACCTTGCCGTCTGTCATGCTATAAACACTGCAGGAACTCGATGTACCATACCCACCGCAATCCTTGTCATCATTATTCAGGCAGAAGATGCAATCCCCTGGCAATGCATTATGAGAAACACAAACAGACCTACTGCATTGCCGACGTAGAAATAAAACCTCATTGTTCCCTATTGTCGTCACCTTAGACCACTTTGACTGACTGAGGTCGGCTTTGAACACCTCAAACTCATCATGCCCAATTGCATCTGCTGCATTGACCACACCAATAAATGGGTCGTGCAACTTCCTCAACACCAGCAGCAACACACCACATGATTCAACTAGATAGGCCATCTCTTGACTTTGGAGAAAAGATGTGACCGAACGTGGACCGTTGACGATGACCTTTCGCATCCGAGAAATCCATGGATCACCTGTGTGGTCCATGCTGACATTGATGGTGAAAAGTGCATTACAGAGGTCTAGGGCATATAGCTTGCCCTGATAGACTGCCATGTTAGATAAGCATTCACAGTTATTGTCCAAACACACAGACCACCACGAGGTGGTCCGTGCTTGGCACACAGCAATCTGTTTGCGTCCTTTGAACTCAACTGTTGCTACAATGAAATCTGGTGAACATAGACACAATTCCCACTTCGATGTGCACTGTGGTTCCAAAATTTGACTCCAAACTGGTCCACCGTCCCTGCTCACAAGGGGGGCTCGGACACGGGATAAAGGTGGAAGTGTCACCGTGGCATTGGAAAAAGGATCCGTCAAGAAGAAGCCATCTTCACTTGAAAACACCAGCCAGTTGCCACAAGTGTCGATGCACCTAGTCCCTGTGAAACCAGAGAAATGGAACGGCTCGCTTCTGGGCAGGCTGTACACTGTACCATCCGAGAGCAGGAGCAGAGGCAGCGGTGCTGGCAGGGGGGCGTGCCGCGTGGCCGCATGCCACTGGGGGCACACGGCAGCGAACCGGACGCGGTCGACGTGGGCAGGCAGGCAGCAGAGGATCCGGCCAGCAAGGTCCAGCGGGATGTCCGACCACGGCGTTCCCGTGGTATCTGCCATCAATGGATCCAACCCTGCAAACAAGATCGGGCAGAAGAGCATCAGTCAGCGAAGACACACATTGCGACGATAAACCGGCAGCAAAACGACAGCTCGTGGGCGACAGGCAATGCATCGAACACCTTGTGCGCGCGACGTGTGGCGAGAGTGGGAGGTGGCCAGGAAGTAGGGACAGAGGAGCGTCGAGTTTGGGGGGAAGGAGTGCTGGCGGATTACCGGAAATTGACGAGTGCGGCAGCGTCAATCGTGCTTCTCCGCTTGCTGTTCGGGCGGAGGCGGTGGCGGTGGCGGCGGTCCAGCCAGCGGGCAGAGCTCGGTGGGGGGAGGAAGAGTTGCTGCCGTGGAGGTGAAGGGGTGGACGGCGAGTTTACGATTTCAAAGCAGGCCTCGTGAAGTTCATAGCAGGCCAAAAGCCCAAAAGAACCTTATAGAAAAAGCCCAAAAGAATCCTTTAAAAAATGACGTACTCCTTCCACAAGTTCAACTACAACATTTTGAATTTCTCAAAAAAAAAAAAAAACAAGTACAACATTATAAGCACTGAGACGTTTTCTATGATTTTAGTGCTCCAATGGTGCTGCACATTTTTTTATTTTAAATCTCATATATGTGGAACCAAAATTGGACGTGCAATTTTGAATGGATCATTTCACAACATAAACGCATGTAGTATTCATGATTTTGGTGTCAATTTTAACTTCGGATTTTTCTTTACAATGAATGTTCACTATATCCTACGAAACTATAAGATTTTCATTGAGTGCCAACTAGTCGAGCACACCTAGAGTTCTTGATCTTTTCTCTTTGAACCCTCAAGATGCCTTGCTGATGAGTGCGGGATGGACCTCGTCTCATCCTCTCTGTTGGATGCTTCACCGCCGTGTTTTCAAAGCATATCCTTTGCCCTGTCGTAGTCTCAGCTCTTCTCGGTGGATGTGTTTGACACTGCGGCTTCATCTTCTATGTGGATAACCTTTGTGTTGATATATATTTTTTATTATAGGTGCAGTCAGTTAGGTTTGTGCGGGAGAGCCTCTCCTTACCACATTTGTGCAATTAGTTAGGTTTGTGGTGGAGGGTCTCTCCTCTCCTTACTGCCTTTCTTGTTTGTTGTTTGGGGTGCTTGGTGTCTTGGAAATCTTGGGATTATCCAGACATAATTCTAGTTCCTTTTCGCTCTTCAAAAATATCATTTTATTTTACATGTAATTGTTTTCTGTACAACAACAAATGCACAATTCTAGTTCTTTATTGAATTTTCACAATAATATTTCATTTAAATGTATCTGTTTTTGTACAACAACAAATTTCCTATATATGGATTAAAGTACTTGTATCAAGTTCAAGACTCACACCCAGGTGGACAACTTCCTTAGATAATGGATAAGAACAAATGAGCTGCTCATTAATTTTGCATCATTCTGGAAGAATTTAACTCTCAACGCATATTTTAAAGCCAAGTAAATACGGTCAAGAACCAACCATACGTTTAGGAGGCAACACTACATGTTAATGATCATGCACCTTGAAAATAAACCTTTTTGATCTCCACATGGATCATGGCTGTTCGACCCCAATAGTCTAAAACAGCACTATAAACATAATACATACAGAAGATTCAACATAACAATGGTTAAGATTAAAAAGCTTGCTACATCCCCAACTAGAGACCATTGCAGGTGCCAAGCTCACAGAATAGGCCCACAACAGCAGATAGCAATGCCACAATCAACACATAGTCACACCATACTTCGAACAGTCAAGTATTGACACACCTAGCTTCTGTTATTATCAGAGACCATTAAACGAGTCTACGAGGATAAGATAAGTTAGTTCGACGAATTTAGCACTGGCTTCACTTCAGTTCTGAGAGAAGAGCCAAGTCCCAAATGCCATGACAGGCTTCCAAGACACCGTTGGCAGAGGGCTGTAGATGCTGCCGTCCGTCGTGCTGTAGACCCTGCAAGAATCTGAGCCAGCACACAAACCTGGAATCCCAGACATTCTCCAGGAAGAAGATAGAGTCCCCTGGCAAGAATCTGAGCAAGCATTTTGTGATGTGTACATCAACAAATGCAAACTCATTACCTCTCTTCGAGCAAAAGAGTTTCAGTTCACTCAGATTCATGGCAAGTGTTAGATTGATAGTGCAAATCATTTTAGCACCTGGTTCAGTGCTTGTTTTACATCCTGACATCCACCTCCAATTTGGATCATTACCCCCATTAGACCAAAGTCATAGTTCCACCCTGGCAGTGGTTTCAGCTGATGTAGCACTGCATTCACATTCGTTTTTCACCTCTTCAGTCCCCACAGATATAACGATTAATCTGTAAGACCGTTGGGAGTTTAGTTGGAGTTGACTAGACAGTGTACATGATTTCCATGGAAAACACGCTTATCAGACGGCAAGATTTTTTTTTCCCAAAGATTATCAGGCCTCACAAAGTTGGTACTTCGTTCACATAATGATCATACATTCCATTTACTTCAGGAACATGCGGCTAATAAAAATGAATAATAAAAGCATCAGAGCCAAAAGATGATTGTATTAGTTTGCATTAGTTTCACATGAGCCATTCCACTTCCAACCCAACATAAGAGCATCCCCAGCCATTTTGTATATTTCGTTTGACAAATGAGGGAGTTTGTCAAGTCCCAACTAAATATGACAAAGCTAAAAAAGGTAATCTTCAATGGTTTGACATTAACTTGACAAAAAATAAAATTGCGGAGGAGGGAGGCGCGAGAGCGAGCAATGCCAAGCCCGAGCCGGCTTGGCATATATGGGAGTCCTTCCTAGATTTTTATCAAGTTAACCAAATTGTCAATCCTATTTGCCAAACCGTTAGATAGGTGTTTTTAGTTTTTTTTTTCAAATACATGAATGCAAAACCTATTTGCCAAACAGTTGAGGATGCTCATGATAGAACTATGCCTCATTAGTTATCAAACATATTTTGTTGACTAATGAATTTGATTTTGTTTTTCAACATATCCTTTCCTTTTTTTTGTTTTTCCAGTATATCCTTTCAAATTTTTAGTTTGCCTACTATTGTATTCTTCAGTTATTCTTAATACCCTTTCAATATTTAGTTTTCCCCATAATTGTGTGGCAACATTTCAGCTTCACAAAAGCATGCATTTAGTTTTTTTAGTTTGCCTATACCATAGTATTGCAATATTTTTAACATACCCGTTCTATTCTTAGTTTGCCCTCATCATAGCGTCACAATAATTCAGCTTCAATAAATCATGTATTTTGTTTTATTGCAAGAAAAGCATGTACTTTGTGTTTTTTGGTACCACAACAAAATGCGTATGTATTATACATTCCATTTGCTTCAGGAACACGCAACTAATAAAATGGACAACAAAAGCATCAGAGTCATAAGACAATTACAGTATAAGCTTGCCTCAGATCCACTTGGACCATTCCACTTCCAACTGAAAATAACATACTATAGATATATGCCTAATTAATATCAACATGTTTCAGATCAAACTGATACCCTTGTAGTAAGTTGAAAACACTACCCTTAAGCAACAGGCTGACAATCTGAGCATGAAAATATAAACACCATACTTACTGAGATCACAGTCTTTAGTGATAAGCACCGACCAAAGCATTTAACAGCTGGCAATCTTAGTGACAGTATCACTTCAGACCGGAGGGAAGAGCCATGTTGCAGGTACAGAGCCACGCTCCCAATGCACACTTGGTACAAAGGGTGAGACGGTGCCATCTCTCATGTCATAGACCTTGCAAGAATCAGAGGCAAAATCCCCCACTCTACACGAGTCACCTTGCTCCAGGAAGACAATGCGGTCCCCCGGCGTCTCCTCTGGAGAGACACATACGAATCTGGAGCACCGCCTCCGCAGGAAAAGCACCTGGTCATCGCCAATGGTCGTCACCTTGGTCCATTTGGACTGCTGGAAGTCTGCCCTGAACACCTCGAACTCGACCCGCCCGGGTGCGGCAAAACTGCCTGCCAATAACCCTCTGGGTACTATCCCCACCTCGTCATATGTCTTCCGGTGCACCATCAGCAACACCCCATGTGATTCCAATTCGACCAGGTAGTGCGTCCACAGGGATAAATTTTGATATTTGCCCATAATTTTAGGACTAGGAATCACGACACCGTTGATTACTCGCCGAACTCGAGAAACCCATGGATCTCCTGTTCTGTGGTCCACACTGATGTCAATTTCAAAAAGGCTGCCATTGTTGGCGTCAGTGAGGATGTAAAGCTTTCCTTGGTGGAATGTCATATCATATAAAAACTGGAACCAGTGATCCATATGAACTGACCACCACGTCGCCCCTGGCTGGCACACCGCAAGCCTAGTGCTGTTCTGAAACCTGACGAATGTGGCGATGAGTTGAGGGGAGCAAAATACCAATCTCCACGTAGTCAGCTTCATTGGGTCGTCCTCTGTTTCCACCCATGAGACCCGTGTCTCGCTCTCACCGTGGTGATGTGGGGCTCGGTAGCGGAACAACTGAGGAAGTGTCACAATGGCATTGGAGAACGGATCCCTCAGGAAGCAGCCATCCTCAGTTTTGAAGGCCAGCCATTTGCCAGAGGCATCAGCATAACCTGCACAGCCGGGGAAGCAGAGGGGCTCCCTCCCAGGGAGGCTGTACATGGTGCCGTCTGGGAGCGCGAGCAGCGGCAGCGGCGAGGGCAGGGGGACCTCTCGCGCGGCAGTACGCCACTGGGGTACACGGCGGCGAACCGGACGCGGTCCACGAGAGCGGGAAGGCGGCGGAGGAACAGGCCGGCCACCTCCAGCGGGATGTCCGCCCGCGCTGGCGCCATCGGTGCACGGAAGCTGCAGACAAAAGCGCAGATGTCAAGAGTGAGGAAACACTTCGAATGGAAAGACCGAAAGCAAAACGCCGGTGACAACGAACAGGGCGGCGCAAGCACGCAGGCAATTCATCGAACACCTCACGTGCGCCACCACTGGCGAGAGCAAGACAAGGAAATGAATGGAGCGGGGACTGCAGGCGGGCGAAGGTGGGGTGGAATACCTGCAATCGGCTACCACAGTGGAAGAACCATACTGCGGGACTCCGTGTTCCTGGCTTCCCGCCGGCGTCGGAGACTCAGAGGCGGTGGGCGGTGGCGGCCGCCGGGCGAGGGTGGACTGGGGCGTGAATGTGAACGGAACCGTCCAACTTGTGCCTAGCGGGCTTTAATTTGGCTGATTCGTGCTTTCCCTAATAAAAAAAGAGCAATTCGTGCCTTCCCCTAAAAAAATAATTCGTGCCTTTTTTATAATATAATAAAATAAATAAATTCTACTTCCTCCATCCTAAATCATAAGTCGTTTCAAGAATTTTAAAGAGTCAAGACATCTCAAGTATGGCCAAATTTATTATGATAACATAATAAAATTTATGATATCAAGTAAGTATCATTAGATCCTTCATTTATTATATATTTATAGTATAGTTATTTGATGTCATAAATGTTCGTAATTTTCTCTATTATTTTGTTCAAATTTAAGATGCTTTGACTCTCAACGATTTTTGGAATGGCGTCTAATTTTTAATGGAGGGAGTAAGTTACGTCCGGATCAAGCATCGAACCTGTGAGGCCGTCAATTCATCGATTCTCTGGCCCAATCGTTAAGAACCGATTGAGCGATAGTTTTGGGCCGGATAATATTAAATTAAACCTCTCACAAATATATATGACAGATAATTAGCAATATGTAGTTGACAAATATACAAATAAGCAAACAAAGAACACAATCATAGAAGCATTTTTAAGCTAATCTAGTTACAACTCCACAACAATTACTCCAAAATTAACTTGTGTATGTCGACGGTTCTTAACTCAAATAATCCGTCTGCCTAAAGATATAGTGATAATGTTTCATAATCATAGCAAGCTAGACCTTAATTAACAAGTTTTATAAGTTTTTGGAATTGCAGAGTTATTTTGTAGGATATACTAAAAATGCGAATGAAAAGATAATATATGGACTACATACGAATTGGTTCAAAAAAGATTTAAATAGTAATTCAAATATTCTCTATTGCAAAATTAATCTCAAATGTTGAAATACATTGTAATTGTGAAGAGCTCATCCAATTAATATTGTTGGCAAAATGGACATAGTTGAGGACCCACTACCTCACTGCAGAAACTAGAAAGCAAAGAAGTGATTTCAAAACAACATTTTTTAATCTTGAATTCTTGATTGAAACAAGTTAAGCAAAAAACAACAATTCTAAAAATGTTAAGCAAAGAAGAAATACCTAAATAGGCCTTTTACTCTGACACACACTAACAGTTCCCCAGTTCGAACCTGGGCTCAGACACAAATTTGAAATTTTTATTTTTATTCCTTTTCCTGTTCAAAATATCATTTCATTTTCAAATGTATTTGTTTTTTGTACAACAACAAGTACACAATTCTTTTCCTTTTTTGCTTTTCAAAATACCATTTCAGGGTGAGGCACAATTCACAATATTCTTTTCCTTTTTCTTTTCAAATATCATTTCATGTACAATAACAAATATACAATTCTTCTCCTTTTTTGCCTTTTCAGTTATTAAATTTCAGGGCCGAGGCACAATTCTTGTTTTTTTTTTTGCTTTTCTAAAATATCATTTCATTTTAAATGTATCTGTTTTCTGCACAACAACAAATTGCCTATAGTTAAGTCATAGTTCCATGTGCAGATGATTTCAGCTGATGTAGCATAGAACTCCCATTCTTTTCCACGTCTACACAGTCCCCACTGGTATCTCAGATTACTCCACAAGACCACAAAGACTGGGGAGCGTGCATGATTCCATGGAAAACACACTTATCCAATGGCATGTTGATCTGAATCTTAATGGCACGCATCATTGCGGATCACAAAATAAAATCAGATGCTAGTTCAGAGAAAGAGCATACATTCCAATTGCTTCAGGAACACACACGACTAATAACATGGACAATAAAAGTCATAGTTCCTGTGTTTTCGAAACCTTTCAATGGGCTCAGAGATGCATTTGAATTTTCCCCTTTTTTCCACACCTTTCAATTCAATTTTTAGTTCAGTTTTTTAACATTGTCCCAAGTCCAAACTTCCAACTTGGGCTCAGACATGAATTTCAATTTCCCCTGTTTTTCAACACCTTTCCAATTTTTAGTTCAGTTTCATTTTTTAGTTTGGCCCAGTATTGCAAAATTTCAATACAGCTTCACAAAATCATGTATTTTGTGCTTTGTACATCAACAAGTACATACAGATTACCTCTTTTCAAGCAAAAGAGTTTTCAGTTCAGTCAGATCCATGGTAAGTGTTAGATTGGTCATGCAAATGATTTTAATTAGCACCTGGTTCAGTGCTGCTTTCACATCCTGATATCCACCACCAAATTGGTTCATTCCCCCATCACACCAAAGTCATAGTTCCATCCTGGTAGATGGTTTCGCACATAACCATCATAGCATTCCAACATTTCAGCTTTCACAAAATCATGTATTTTGTTTTCTCGCAAGAAAAACATATATTTTGTTTTCTGTACCACAACAAGATGCAGATGCATTACCTCTTTTGAGCAAAAGAGTTTCAGTCCATTACAGATTCATGGCAAACTCCCATTCTTTTTTTCACCTCTTCAGTAACCACTGATACATCAGATTACTGCATAAGACCATCAGGAGTTTAGTTAAGTTGAGGACTGAAACTTAATGGGAATTTGCCATGAATCTCAGGAAAACGCACTTATCAGATGACATGCTGAGCTGAAGCTTAATGGCATGCACTGCGGATCACAAAATTAAATCAGATGCTAGTTCTGAGAAAGAACAAACATTCCATTTGCTTCAGGAACACACGGCTAATAACATGGACAACAAAAGCATCAGAGTCATAAGACGATTACATTATATTGCCTTAGTTCCACATGGACCATTCTAGTTCCAACCAAAAATAAGATAATAGATATATGCCTACTTAACATCCAACATGTTTCAGATCAAACACCCTCGTAGAAAGCTGAAATCACTAGTTCACTACCCTCAAGCAACAGGCTGACAAATTGAGCATGAGCATATAAACACCAGACTTACTGAGATCACAGTCTCAGTGATAAGCACCGATCAAAGCATTTAACAGCAGGCAATCTCAATTACAGTATCACTTCAGACCGGAGGGAAGAGCCATGTTCCAGGTACAGAGAAACGCTCCCAATGCACACTTGGTACAAAGGGCGAGACAGTGCCATCTCTCATGTCATAGACCTTGCAAGAATCAGAGGCATAAACCCCCACTTGGAACCAGTCCTCTTTCTCCAGGAAGACAATGCGGTCCCCGGCATCTGCTCTGGAGAGACGCGGACGAACCTGGAGCACCGCCTCCCCAGGAAAAGCACCTGGTCATCGCCAATGGTCGTCGCCTTGGTCCATTTGGACTGCTGGAAGTCTGCCCTGAACACCTCGAACTTGATCCGCTCTGGTGGGATAAATGAGCCTGCAGCTAACCCTGTGGGCTCTGTCCTCATCTTGCCGTATGTCATCCTGTGCACCATCAGTAATGCCCGATCCCCATGTGATTCCAATTCAACCAGGTAGTGCGTCCACAGCAGCCTGGTCCACTGGGATTCATTTTGATTTATGCCCATAATTGCAGGACCAGGAATCTTGACGCCGCTGATTACTCGCCGAACTCGAGAAACCCATGGATCTCCCGTCGTGTGGTCCACACTGATGTCAATTGCAAAAAGGCGGCCATCGTTGGCGTCAGTGAGGATGTAAAGCTTTCCTTGGTGGAATACCATATCATCAAACAGCTGAAACTGGCAACCCATATGAACTGACCATCAGGTCGCCCCTGGCTGGCACACCGCAACCCTAGTGCTGTTCTGAAACCTGACGAATGTGGCCATTAGTTGAGGGGAGCAAAATACCAGTCTGTGCATAGTCAGCTTCACGGGGGCGTCCTTCATTTCCACCCATGAGACCTGTGTCTTGCTCTCACCGCGGCGGCGTGGGGATCGGAAGCGGAACAGCCGAGGAAGCGTCACGGTGGCGTTGGCGAACGGATCCCTCAGGAAGCAGCCGCCGTTCTCGGTTGAGAAGGCCAGCCAGTTGCCGCAGGCATCTGCATATCCTGCGCAGCCGGGGAAGTGCAGCCGCTTGCTCTCAGGGAGAGAGTACACGGTGCCGTCTGGGAGCGCGAGCAGCGGCAGCGGCGAGGGCAGGGGCACCTCCCGCGCGGCGGCGCGCCACTGGGGGCACACGGCGGCGAACCGGACGCGGTCCACGAGCGCGGGAAGGCGGCGGAGGAACAGGCCGGCCACCTCCAGCGGGATGTCCGCCCACGACGGTGACTGCGGCGCCATCGTGTGCGCAGACGCTGCGAAGACAGCAACGCAGGAGTCAGGAGTGACGAAACACTACGAACCGAAAGACCGAAAGCAAAACGACGGTGGCGGCGGCGGCGCGAACACGCAGGCGATTCGTCGAACACCTCCCGTGCGCCACCACCGGCGAGATCAAGACAAGCGCACTGATGATGCTGCGGGGAGTGAAGGCGGCGAAGGTGGGGTGGGATACCAGGAATCGGCTGCCGTAGTGGAAGAATCGTACTCCGTACTCCGGCTTCCCAGCTTCCCGCCGGCGTCGAAGACTCGGAGGCGACGACGGCGATGGGGGAACGGCGACGGCTTCTTTCTGCGCGTGCTGCGCACGTGAGGGGGAGAGGGCTGGCTACTGCCTGTGCTTGTGCTGGGCTGGGCTTGTTCGGAAGCGGAGAAAATGAAGATGCGGTTGGGCCAGAGGTGGTCGACGGGCCGAATGCTGCTGCTGCCTAGGCTGGACTGCAACCCATGTGTTTCCTATTTAACTCTATAGGTTTTTCTATTTTGGGAAGAAGAGAGGGCTACCTCCAAGCACAAACAACACAAGAACCAAAACACGCATGCAGTTAAACTAAAACATGGTGCACCGATTCATTTGTAGGTCCTCTTTGAAGAAGATGAGAAATAGTTAGGGTTTCCATTTTAGGAAATAATAAAATGTGTGAAGGTTGCATATTGAATTTGAGCGCAGGTCGAATTCAATATCTTCGAAACATTTTATTTGGAAACATCTCTTGTCACGTTGGTGATCGGTATTCATGACAAGAAGTTCGTTTTAAAAGTTTTGAAACTCGTATTTCGAATTTGGGGCCGGACGGGAAGTCATTTTACTTAAGCTTGACCTAACGTTTACATGGAGCACACACTCAAGTGAATATTTCAAAAAGTCAGGATTATTTCGGTTGCACAAAAAACCCCGGGATGTTAAAATAAGATCTAGCTACAAGCCCACAGCAATTACTTTTTTTTAAACAAAGGCAAGAGCTTTGCCGCTCAATTAGGACGATGAAAGCTCCAGTTTGGTTTTGGTAATTAATGACACTCAATGTTGCTAATACTTTGCTCTAAGTATGGTTAGACACATAGCAACGTGACGGTGGATGATGGAGTATGGTGATCACGGTGATGAACATGGTGGGGTGATCAAGCTCCGGGAGGCCCATGGAGATCAAGGCGAAGGTATACTTGATAGGGCTTTCCGGTTTGGTGGTCAAGACACTTAGCGAGTGTGACCACATTTAGGATCGTAAGCGACTATCAAGAGGGGTTTCCTCGGTTTCATTCGCGGTCCTAAGTGCCTCTAGTTGCGACTTTGCATGATGCATGAGAGACTAACTAGAGGGCTAACTCTTGCCGACGTGGTCGTGCTTGTACTACTAACTCCGGTGCTTGAGACGTGGTCTACACCTGGTGGAGTTGGTACTCAAGGCAAGAGGTTGGACTTGGAGCGAAGACGGCGCGAAGAAACGACGAAGACGAAGCTTCTGAGCAGCGCCGGACGCGGCTGTCGGCCGGCATCAGACGCATGCTGGACCGCCGGACTCAGTCCAGAAACCTCTTTGGTGAGCGTGGCCTGCGGACGCTGGCGCCGGACGCGAGCTGGAGGGCGTCGGACGCCGCTTGCAGTGCGTCCGTCGGGCTTCGAGCCTTGCTCACCCCGACCAAGTCCATGGCGACGGACGCGACCGGAGGTGGAACGATGGACGCTGGCTAGATGGTGTACGGCGTCCGGCGGCCTGTTGCCTGGCGTGTGGCTGGCTCTGCGGTTCACGGCGGCGGACGCGTGCGAGGCGGTGCGCCGGACGCCCGGCCGAGCGACGGACGCAGTCCAGAAGGTCTGCGAGAGCGCAGGACCAGCGGACGCGGCTGTCGGCTCACGCCGGACGCACGGCATCAGGGCGCGACGGACACTGACGTGGCTCAATCTTCAAACAGCAATGGTCGACTGAGCAGCGCGCGGTGCAACCGCCGGACGCATCCGACGGTCGGCGTCAGACGCGTCCGACGCTGTTGTTTTTGGCCGGCCCGAGGAGCAACGGCTCTATTCTTTGAAGGGGTCTATAAATAGAGCCATGGCTGGTTGGGGGTGTCCCTCTTGCCCATTCTAACACTCTTGAGCATACTTTGAGCTAGAGACACTCCTCCCCACTCATCTCTTTGGTTCCCTTGCCATTCTTGAGAGAGATTTGAGGGAGAACAAGTGATTTGCATTGAGAGTTGCATCTAGAGGCACTTGTTCATCGAGTGAGCTGCGGATTCTTGTTACTCTTCTGTGATTCCCGTCACCGTAGACGGTTTGGAGCAGCGGGTGGTGGTTGAGCTCGACTTGGTGATTGTTCGAGGCTTTGTGAGCTTGTGAACCTAGTGTTGAAACTTTAGCACTTGCTCATGATGTGTATCTCAACATGGTCAAGATAACCCTTATTCTTATGAGGTATGAAGAAGCTTGCCCTTGGTTCAAACCGAGATACATTTTCTAGGCATGTGATTTAGATTTGGCCATAGTTGATTGACTTGTTTCTCTCATCTTATGCACCCTTGTTGGTGATTGTTGACAAAGGGGGAGAAATAAGTCACAAAAAGCAATGGAAGGGGATCAATTTTTATGATATGACCCAACCATGAGCACACAAATAGGGGGAGCAAGCTCATAGACTATTTGTTGCATTTGTATGTGCATACATGTTGATATGGAGCATTGCAAGCTAAATTCAATATTCATGCTTGTTTGGTGTATTGCTAGTATAGAACTTGATTGATGAAATGAAGTACTAGTATGCATAGGTGGTTTCTAGACATAGAGTTTCTCTTGTTCAAAGTACCTTGCTTATAATGTGATCTCATGAGGTATTTTGAGTTTTGATGAATGTCTAGATTCCTATGGTGCTAAGGAAGGTTTATTATCGCACTCCGATTGGTATCACGCTTCAAAGGTCAATTCTATAAACCTTAGTACCATTTTGGTTGTGGTAACTCTCACACAAGTTTCATCTATGCATGTGTGCTTGAAAATCGACCAAACAATGGATGCACACATGTAGGGGGAGCTACCACTACCAAAACCGGAATTGAAATGCTTGTCCAATCCAAGATTCATGATCAAAATGTCTTGGGCAAGCAATTCAATTTCATATTGAATTCAATTTCCATATCTTTGTGAGTTGTGCAAAGGGTTGTCATCAATTACCAAAAAGGGGGAGATTGAAAGCTCCGGTTTGGTTTTGGTAATTAATGACACTCAACGTTGCTAATGCTTTGCTCTAAGTATGGTTAGACACATAGCAACGTGACGGTGGATGATGGAGTATGGTGATCACGGTGATGAACATGGTGGACATGTGAGGTGATCAAGCTCCGACGGAGGCCCATGGAGATCAAGGCAAAGGTATACTTGATAGGGCTTTCTGGTTTGGTGGTCAAGACACTTAGCGAGTGTGACCACATTTAGGATCGTAACCGACTATCAAGAGGGGTTTCCTCGGTTTCATTCGCGGTCCTAAGTGCCTCTAGTTGTGACTTTGCGTGATGCATGAGAGACTAACTAGAGGGCTAACTCTTGCCGACGTGGTCGTGCTTGTACTACTAACTCCAGTGCTTGAGACGTGGTCTACACTTGGTGGAGTTGGTACTCAAGGCAAGAGGTTGGACTTGGAGTGAAGACGGCGCGAAGAAACGATGAAGACGAAGCTTCTGAGCAGCGCCGGACGCGGCTGTCGGCCGGCGTCGGACGCGTGCTGGACCACCGGACGCAGTCCAGAAACCTCTTTGGCGAGCGTGGCCTGCGGACGCTGGCGTCGGACGCGAGCTGGAGGGCGTCGGACGCCGCTTGCCGTGCGTCCGTCGGGCTTCGAGCCTTGCTCACCCCGACCAAGTCCATGGCGACGGACGCGACCGGAGGTGGAGCGACGGACGCTGGCTAGATGGTGTACGGCGTCCGGCGGCCTGTTGCCTGGCGTGTGGCTGGCTCTGCGGTTCACGGCGGCGGACGCGTGCGAGGCGGTGCGCCGGACGCCCGGCCGAGCGACGGACGCAGTCCAGAAGGTCTGCGAGAGCGCAGGACCAGCGGACGCGGCTGTCGGCTCGCGCCGAACGCACGGCATTAGGGTGCGATGGACGCTGACGTGGCTCGATCTTCAAACGGCAACGGTCGGTTGAGCAGCGCGCGGTGCGACCGCCGGACGCGTCCGACGGTCGGCGTCGGACGCGTCCGACGCTGTTGTTTTTGGCCGGCCCGAGGAGCAACGGCTCTATTCTTTGAAGGGGTCTATAAATAGAGCCATGGCCGGTTGGGGGTGTCCCTCTTGCCCATTCTAACACTCTTGAGCATACTTTGAGCTAGAGACACTCCTCCCCACTCATCTCTTTGGTTCCCTTGCCATTCTTGAGAGAGATTTGAGTGAGAACAAGTGATTTGCATTGAGAGTTGCATTTAGAGGCACTTGTTCATCGAGTGAGCTACGGATTCTTGTTACTCTTCGGTGATTCCTGTCACCGTAGATGGTTTGGAGCAGCGGGTGGTGGTTGAGCTCGACTTGGTGATTGTTCGAGGCCACACCGGGTTCTTGTGAGGGGTTCTTGATCCTTCCCCGCGGGAGTTCGCGAAAGGATACTCTAGTGGATTGCTCGTGGCTTGTGGATCCTTGTCTTGTGTGGAGATTGCGGCTCCCCATTGGGGTCTTTGGCACCGAGCCAATTGAGCGGGCAACTCACCAAGCAAGTGCATCGCCACAACGAGGACTAGCTTGCCGGGAAGCAAGTGAACCTCGGTAAAAAATCACTGTGTTGATTTGTGATTGCCGAGGCTTCGACCTCCTTGTGCTTGTGCTTGAGCTTCCTAGGTGATTGGCATCTACACCGGTGATTGGCTATCTTCTACTCTTCGCGGCGGTATAAACTCCCTTCACCTCTTTACTTCCGCAAAGTAGAATTGCTTGTTGTGGTCGGTCGGGAACCACTCTTTGTGTAAAAGTAAATCCCGTGGGTAGAATTGCGTGGTTGGTATTGGTGAACCAACATTGTGTAGCTTGATCACCTTTGTTGTGTGTGCAATTGATTTGAGTAGCCTTGCTTGGTAGGACGGCTTGCATAGAGTAGTCGAAGCACTTGCTTTGCATATTTGCCGTCTTGCTATCTAATTGGGTTGTCTAGTATTCTTGCTAGAAATTTTATTAGGCTATTCACCCCCCCCCTCCAGCCATTGTGACCTTTCAGATGAAAGAACAAGAAAGTTAGCCAGACGAGATGACAAGAGTACCCGAGAGGCTAACCACCCCAAAAGATGCGACTGGGCACAACATGACACACCACCATGGGGCTAGTAGCCCCGACTCCCCTTGGCTGGCCACCCACAAACCACCTACCAACAGGTCCGAAGCTAATGGCGACCACCGATCATCATTGCTAAGCTCAGAAAACAGGAGCTCTGACTTCCAATCACGAACCCTCGCCCTACATCGAAGCCACCATGATATTCCAAATGCGCTACCTTCAAGAAGGAAGTGACGCCCAGTGGTGCCACCATCGCACATCCAATGTGGACTGGGTTTTCACCCTTGGATGACTTGCTAGAGGGCAACACGACACACTAACAGGGCAACGATGCCCAACGGCATCGCCATAGCCTAAGCTTTCGCCCAAGAACCCTCTAGCATGAGTGTTGGAATACGAAGCCAGACCCTTTGCCAGTCTTCACCACCAACACCGTTGTCTCACGGCCCTATGGAAGCCCCTTCAGAGGGGGCATCGACACGCCGGCTGCACCGGCAGCCGCGCAGCTGCATCAGCCGTCACCCCTTTCGACCAAGCCGCATGGAGCCGGACTTGACCATGTCGCTCGCATCACACTGCTACATGCTGAAGCCGCCACTGACCATCGACGTCGGTCCTGGCACCCACCGTTGTTCTTGTAAGCATCGCCACTAGCAACCACAGGGCCATCAGATATGGACGCCACACCTCCAGCACCGGTCGCAGTAGGGGGAAGAGCATGCAAAGAAGAAGAGGTAGCCTGCCTCTGCCCCCAGCATCGGTTGCCGCCGCCATCCTATAAGGTCCTAGATGGCTAGAGGGGGGGTGAATAGCCTATAAAAATTTCTACAAACTCACTAAGCAAACTTCGTTAGATACACAAACGGCTGAAAGCAAGTTATGCTTAGCCTACTAGGTGATGCAAGCCTCCTATCCAACAATTCTAGTAGGTGATCACTAGTACACACAAGAGCTACCACTAGTGACCAAGAGTTCTACCCACGGGATTTAGTCTACACAAGAAGTGGTTCCCGACCGATCACACAAGCAATTCTACCCACGGGATTTAGTCTACACAAGAAGTGGTTCCCGACCGACCACACAAGCAATTCTACTTTGCAAGAATGTAATCAAAGTAATACAAGAGAGGATGAGACTTGTTATACCGACGCGTCGAGTCGAGGTTGCCAATCACCAAGAGAATGAGCAATCAATCACAATCGGCAACACACAATCGATGATGACCAATCACCGGGAGACAAAGATGAACACAATTGTTTTTGTTCACCCGGTGTTCACTTGGGCACCTCCAAGCTACGTCACCGGTTGTGTCGACCAACACCTAGGTGGTTCCTCGGTATGACCCTCAAGTCACTAGCCCCTCAAGGCTCGCCCCGCAAGGCACCGCAAGACTCACTCTCAAGCGAGGTACTCAACGGCACCCGGATTCCACTAGGATGCTCTTCGTGATCCCCACGAGGTGAGCTCAAACCTCTCACAATCAACCGGAGGTGGCCAAGAACAATCACCTTCTCTTCCCAACGCCTCCAACAATCTCCAAGCCGGCTAGGAGCAGTACTCTCCAAGAGTAACAAGAAATCCACCGGCGAAACCACCCACAAGTGCCACTAGATGCCCTCAAGCAATGCAATGCACTAGGTGATTCACTCAATCTCTCTTAGGATGATCAATCAAGCAAGGGAGAAGAGTGGGAGAGAGTTTTTCTGCTCACCAAGATGAATGAATGAGTTAGAAAGTCAAGAGAAATGGCCAAGCCCCGACCACCATCTATTTATAGCTCACCCTCAAACATCCAACCGTTACCCCCTCGGGGGCCTGAACAACACGCGTCGGACGCGTCCCTCTATGGTGTCTTGAGTGCAAACCAAAATGGCCCTATAGGTTATACCTTTGCCTTGAGCCCATTTTGTTCCTCCAAATGATATGAACGCTTCACACCATCATGTGACCGTCTCGATCCATCGACCTTGACTTCACTTGCCCTTCACCGTGCATCGGTCCATCGGCGCCTAGTCTTGCCCAAGCTTCACCATCGCATGGTCCTTCACTCACAAGCCTCGACTAGCCCTTCACCTTCAACACCGGTCCATGGAGCCAAGCATCGTCTTGATCTTCATCTTTGATCACATGACACGTGTCATGCTTCATATTCAATATGCTCATCATATGGACAACCTTTCTCTAAATCAACCACTTAGATAAACAAGGTTAGTCCTAGGTTTCATCAATTAGCCAAAACCAAACTAGGGACTTTCAATCTCCCCTTTTTGGTAATTGATGACAACCTCAACAAAGATGATTTTATAATAAAGATTTTGAACTTGTCATACTTGTCCAATCATTAAGCTCACAAGAGAAATTTGGACAACTATAGCAAGTTCGGTTTTGGTAGCATTAGCTCCCCCTACATATGTGCATAGAGTTTGGATTTGAAGCTTTGCACATATGCATAGATAGAAGTGTGGGGAGAGTAATTCTACCAAAGTGATGCTAAGGTGTAAGAAATGGACCTTTGAAGCATGATACCAATCGGAGTTGCAATTTACACCATCCTTAGCACCATGAAGTAACTAGACATCCATCAAAAACTCAAGAATCCCGTGAGATCAACATTATAAGCAAAGTTCTTGAACCACTTGAAAGGTAAGGGAACTCTAGTTACAACCTATGCATGCTAGTAGATCATTTCACCATTCAAGTCCTATACTAGCATTGCACCACACAAGCAAGAAGACACCACTTGTACAAAACTTTGAAACTAGGTGCCATGAGCAAGTCATATGAGAATGCACAAACAAATGCAACAACATTGTTCATGAGCTTGCTCCCCCTTCTTGTGTGCATCAAAATTTTATTTACCCCTCCCTTTATCATGTTCAATCATCTTTTTCTCTCCCCCTTTGTCAACAATTGCCCAAAAATGAGATCAAATTGTGGAGAGAAAAGGACTTTGATGGAGTAAACAAAACTTTAGTCAAATTTGGTTCAATCTAGGCCACTTGCCAAAGATATTTAATTCGGTTTGAACCAAAGACAAGCTTCTTCACACCTCATGACAAGGGTTATCTTGCCTATGTTGAATTAAACACTTGTAGCAAATATTCTAGATTCAACACTAGGATTGCAAGCCCACAAACATGTCATATGTCACCACTAGATCAAGCAAAGCATCGAAGCAATAGTGGTAAACATATATACATCAAACACATTTGATTTATCATGAATGCTCCAAATGCACCTTGTATGTCTACATGTGCTACCACATGTACAATCCTAAGCATGAATGACATGTCAACCAATGGTACCTTGCTTTGTCGAAGGAGAGGCATGTCAAGTAGTGGTGGGGTGCATTCAACACATGTTTGAGAAGTCAAGAATGTTCAATTCATTCCTTAGCTTGCAAAACCTTCTTTCATCAAGTGGCTTGGTGAGTATATCGGCAAGTTGATCATCGGTGCCCACACTTTCAATGGAAATGTCACCCTTTTGTTGATGATCTCTTATGAAGTGATGCCTTATGTCAATGTGCTTTGTTCTTCCATGTTGAACCGGATTTTGTGTCATCCTGATTGCACTTTCATTGTCACAAAATAATGGCACATTCTTGAAGTTGATGCCATAATCCTTCAAAGTTGACTTCATCCAAAGCAATTGTGCACAACAACTCCCGCACTAACATATTCGGCTTCGGCGGTAGAGATTGCCATACTATTTTGTTTCTTTGAGGACCATGACACAAGTGATCTTCCAAGAAGTTGACATGTACCACTTGTGCTCTTTCTATTGATCTTGCAACCACCATAGTCGAGTCCGAATATCCAATCAATTCAAACTTTGACCCCTTGGGATACCACAATCCAACATCTCTTGTTTGCTTCAAGTACCTCAATATTCTCTTTGCGGCCGTGAGATGACTCTCTCTAGGTGAGGCTTGATATCTAGCACACATGCAAACACTAAACATGACATCCGGTCTTGATGCGGTGACATAGAGTAGGCTTCCAATCAATGACCGATAATCCTTTTGATTCACCATGTTTTCATCATGATCACTATCAAGATTCCCATTGGTGCCCATTGGAGTTGAGATTGGCTTTACATCTTGCATCCCAAACTTCTTCAACATGTCCCTTATGTATTTCCCTTGACTCACAAATGTCCAATTCTTCAATTGCTTGACTTGAAGACCAAGGAAATAGCTAAGTTCACCAATCATGGACATCTCAAACTCTTTTGCCATCATTTCACCAAATTCTTCACAATATGCTTGATTGGTTGATCCAAAGATGATATCATCAACATAGATTTGCAGAATGAAGAGATCATTACCAATCTTCTTGGTGAATAGAGTAGTATCAACCTTGCCCATAATGAACCCCTTGGAGTGAAGAAAAGTCTTCAATCTCTCATGCCATGCTCTAGGTGCTTGCTTCAAGCCATACAAAGCTTTCTTCAATTTGTACACATGATTGGGCTTCTTCTCATCTTCAAAACCGGGAGGTTGCTCAACATATACAAGCTCATTGATGATCCCATTGAGAAATGCACTCTTGACATCCATTTGATATAACTTGATATTGTGGGCACATGCATAAGCCAATAGTATCCTTATTGCCTCCAATCTTGCTACCGGAGCATATGTTTCATCATAGTCAAGACCTTCAACTTGAGTATAGCCTTGTGCAACTAGTCTTGCTTTGTTTCTAATCACAACACCATCTTGATCTTGCTTGTTCTTGAAAACCCATTTGGTTCCAATGACATTGTGATCCTCCGGCCTCTCAACTAACTCCCACACATCATTTCTTGTGAAGTTATTGAGCTCTTCTTGCATTGCCATGATCCAATCAGCATCATCCAAGGCTTCCTCAATTTTCTTTGGCTCTTTGATTGACACAAATGATGCATATTCACATATCATTGCCACTCTTGATCTTGTTTGCACACCACTTCTAATATCACCAATAACACTATCAATTGGGTGATCTCTTGCAACATGTTGTGGTTGTAACACTTGCACTTGATTGCTTGAACTTGGTTGATCACTTGACTTGTCTTCATTTGATGAACTAGCACCATGATCTTG
Organism: Themeda triandra; assembly: GCA_018135685.1. Classification (NCBI taxonomy): domain Eukaryota; kingdom Viridiplantae; phylum Streptophyta; class Magnoliopsida; order Poales; family Poaceae; genus Themeda; species Themeda triandra. The sequence continues at coordinate 687,030 of JAENPR010000146.1, read as the reverse complement.
CACTTGAGCATTGCTAGCTTGCCTCAATGGAGAATTGAGCACTTCATCTTTATCATCTTGCACATCAACCACTTGCTTTGCTCTAATGTCCCCAATGTCCATGTTCTTCATAGCTTCAACCAATTGAATTCCACCAACATCTTCTAGATTCTCATCTTCATCTTGTGACCCATTGGCTTCATCAAATTGAACATCATGGACTTCCTCTCTAATGCCACTTGAGTTGTTCCAAACTCTATAAGCCTTGCTTGTAGTTGAATAACCGAGTAGGAACCCTTCATCACATCTCTTTTCAAACTTCCCCAATCTAGTGCCCTTCCTCAAGATGTAGCATTTGCAACCAAATACTCTAAAATAGCCAATGTTGGGCTTTCTTCCATGAAGCAGCTCATATGGGGTCTTCTCAAGCAAAGTATGACAATAGAGCCTATTGATATAGTAGCGTGCCGTGTTGATTGCTTCATCCCAAAATGATTGACTAACATTGTACTCATGAAACATTGATCTAGCCATATCAAGCAATGTTCTATTCTTCCTCTCAACTAGGCCATTTGACTGTGGAGTGTACTTGGCCGAGAATTGATGACCAATTCCATAGTGTTCACACAATTCTTCCATTCTTGTATTCTTGAATTCACTCCCATTGTCACTTCTCACTTTCTTGATTCTCATGTCAAACTCATTGTGAACTCTAGTGAGAAAGGTCTTGAAGGTGTCATACACTTCACTCTTGTCACTAAGAAAGAATACCCATGTGAATCTTGTGAAGTCATCCACTATGACAAACCCATACTTGTTGCCACCAATACTTGTATATGTAGTTGGCCCAAATAGATCCATGTGCAACAACTCAAATGCCTTGCATGTGCTCATTATACTCTTCTTTGGATGTGAGCTTCCAACTTGCTTCCCGGCTTGACATGCACTACACAACTTGTCCTTCTCAAATACAACATCTTTCAAGCCTTCTACAAGATTGTGTTGTGAGAGCTTCTTCAATTGTTTCATGCCAACATGTCCAAGCCTTCTATGCCAAAGCCAACCCAAACTTGATTTTGATATCAAACATGTTGTCAAAGAAGCTTCACTAGTGTTGAAGTCAACAAGATAGAGATTCTCATATCTAAAGCCTTTGAACACCAAGTTGGAGCCATCAAGAGAAACTACCTCAACATCATTTGCTCCAAAGATGCACTTGTAGCCTAGATCACAAATTTGTGCCACCGAGAGAAGATTGAAATCCAAGCTTTCAACTAGCAACACATTGGAGACACTCATGTCATATGATATTGCAATCTTGCCCAAGCCGACAACCTTGCCTTTCTTGTTATTGCCAAATGTGATTTCCTCAATGCCACTATCATTCTTCTCAATTGAATCAAATATTCTTGATGTGCCGGTCATGTATTGAGAACACCCACTATCAATGATCCAATGCCTTCCTCCAGCTTTATAGTTAACCTACAAGCAAATCAATAAAGCTTAGGTACCCATTTTTGCTTGGGTCCTCGTAGGTTAGTGACTAAGCTCTTTGGTACCCAAATAGCCTTCTTCTTTGGGCCAACAATGGGTGTACCAACAAACTTAGCTTGCACACCTTTCACACCCTTGGTAAGCACATAACAAGAATCAAAAGGTATAGCATTGTCAAGTTTCTTGTTTTGTTGCTTCTTGTTGCAACTTTGCTCTAGGTGCCCAACTTGCTTGCATCTATAGCAAAACCGACCATTGCTCTTCACAAAGCTAGGCTTTGGAGTCACAAAGGCCGACTTGCCCTTCTTAGGGGTATAGCCCAATCCCTCTTTGTTAAGAGAGAACCTTTGGCTACCTAAGCACTTTAGCAAGCGGGCCTCGCCACCATAGGCTTTGCCTAAGGCATGAGTGAGCTCATCCACCTCCTTCTTGAGAGTCTCATTCTCAACCATAAGTGTAGCATCACAAGTGAAGCCATCACTATTAGTAGAGATAGAGTCGGTGGTGGTGGTGGATGATGTGCTACAAGAAGGGTTAGCATTTGTCATGATGATAGGTTGATAAAATGACTCATCAATGATGTCACATGTAAGGCCTATATCACATGATGCAACCACCACTTTCTTTGCTTGTTGCTCAAGTAGAAGTGAGTGAGCTTTTTCAAGCTTAGAATGAGCATCACCAAGTTTCTCATGGTCTCCCACTAGACACTCATGAGTGGTCATAAGCTCACCTAGGGCTTTCTTAAGTATTTCTACTTTCATTGAAAGCTTCTTGCACTCTTTTTCCTTGGCAATAGCTATATCTCTAGTTTCTTGCATCAAGTCATATAATTGATCCTTAGAAGGTTCATCATCATCATCAACATTATCAACATCGTGAGCATACTCCATCTCACTATCATCATCACTATCATCATATTGTACCTTGGTTTCCTTGGCCATGAAGCACGATGGTGATGAAGAGAATAATGAAGGCTTCTTGTTGATGGCGATGGAAGCCATAGCCTTGTTTCTTGTATCTTCATCTTCATCATCATTGTCACTCTCCCAAGTGACCACAAATGCACCATTCTTGCCCTTCTTGAGTGTCATCTTGGCCTCATGCTTCTTCTTCTCAAACTTGCCCTTGTTATAGTTCTTCTTCTTCTCATATGTGCATTCGGCTTGTAGATGCTCGGTGCTATCACAATTGAAGCACTTTCTTGGTTGTTCTTGCTTCTTGAAGTTGTTCCTCTTGAAGCCTCTTCTCTTGATGAACATGTGACCCATCTTCTTCACCACAAGAGCAAGTGCCTCATCATCAATCTCAAAGTCACCATCTTCCTCATTGGTTTCTTCTTCTTCAAAGATTGGTGCTTTGCCCTTGGAGGATGTGGCTTGGAATGCCACGGTCTTCTTCTTCTTCTCCTCTTCCACCTTCTCATCATCTTGATCAAATTTGTCATATGTCAAGACTTCACCAAGCAAATCATTTGGCTTCTTATCTTCAAGCCCATCTCTTTGTAGCATTAACTTCAACATCTTGAAGCTTTTTGGCAAGCAAATCAAGAACTTGTGACAAAAGTCTTCATCTTTTGTCTTGTGCCCCAAACTCTTGAGATCATTCACAATCACTTGCAAGCGATGAAACATTTCAATGATTATTTCATCCTCTTTCTTCTTGAAGTTCTCAAACTCACTCTTGAGTCCATATAGCTTGGCACTCTTCACAACCTTGGTGCCCTCATAGGTTTCACCCAACCTAGTCCACACTTCACTTGCATGCTCCAAGTCCTTGATCCCCTCAAACACCTTTGTATCAATGCCATTGTATAAGGTGTTGAGAGCCATTCTATTGCATGTTGTGTTGGCTCTATCTTTATCGGTGAGATGATCATTATCAAGAATGGCATAGTCATGCAATGTAACTTGCAAGACTCTCTCTTGTATCGAACCAAGATATATGATCATCTTTCTCTTCCAATGATCAAAAGAACTAACTCCATCAAACATAGGCGGTTTGCCCCCAACATGGTTGAACACAATTTGAGCCATCTTAACACCGTAGGATGTTAAGCCTTGCACTAAAACGGTGACCTCGGCTCCAATACCACTTGTAAGGTCCTAGATCGCTAGAGGGGGGGGGTGAATAGCCTATAAAAATTTCTACAAACTCACTAAGCAAACTTCGTTAGATACACAAACGGCTGAAAGCAAGTTATGCTTAGCCTACTAGGTGATGCAAGCCTCCTATCCAACAATTCTAGTAGGTGATCACTAGTACACACAAGAGCTACCACTAGTGATCAAGAGTTCTACCCACGGGATTTAGTCTACACAAGAAGTGGTTCCCGACCAACCACACAAGCAATTCTATCCACGGGATTTAGTCTACACAAGAAGTGGTTCCCGACCAACCACACAAGCAATTCTACTTTGCAAGAATGTAATCAAAGTAATACAAGAGAGGATGAGACTTGTTATACCGACGCGTCGAGTCAAGGTTGCCAATCACCAAGAGAATGAGCAATCAATCACAATCGGCAACACACAATCGATGATGACCAATCACCGGGAGACAAAGATGAACACAATTGTTTTTGTTCACCCGGTGTTCACTTGGGCACCTCCAAGCTACGTCACCGGTTGTGTCGACCAACACCTAGGTGGTTCCTCAGTATGACCCTCAAGTCACTAGCCCCTCAAGGCTCGCCCCGCAAGGCACCGCAAGACTCACTCTCAAGCGAGGTACTCAACGGCACGCGGATTCCACTAGGATGCTCTTCGTGATCCCCACGAGGTGAGCTCAAACCTCTCACAATCAACCGGAGGTGGCCAAGAACAATCACCTTCTCTTGCCAACGCCTCCAACAATCTCCAAGCCGGCTAGGAGCGGTACTCTCCAAGAGTAACAAGAAATCCACCGGCGAAACCACCCACAAGTGCCACTAGATGCCCTCAAGCAATGCAATGCACTAGGTGATTCACTCGATCTCTCTTAGGATGATCAATCAAGCAAGGGAGAAGAGTGGGAGAGAGTTTTTCTGCTCACCAAGATGAATGAATGAGTTAGAAAGTCAAGAGAAATGGCCAAGCCCCGACCACCATCTATTTATAGCTCAACCTCAAACATCCAACCGTTACCCCCTCAGGGGCCTGAACAACACGCGCCGGACGCGTCCGCGGCCCAGCGCCGGACGCGTCCGGCGTCCTTCCGTAGCCGACCGTTGGCCGAGCCAACGTTCAAATCCAGATGACATCACGCGTCCGCCGCCCGCGTCCGGCGCTCCTCGACGGACGCGTCCGGCGGTCCGACGCCCACGCCGCTGTTGACGGTAGTTAACGTCAATTTTTAACCATCAACATAACTTTTATAACTGCAAAAAGATGATCATCAGCATAGGTCTAGAGGTTTGAGCTAACAAATTCCACGAGTTTTGGTGCACCTATGTTTTGCAGGGCTTACACAGGAATAGGGCTAAAATGGATAAAGTCATTGAATAAAAGTATCTCAAATGATGAAATGGACTACACCATTGCGAAGGGCTCGTCGCGCTGATCGAAATGGATATATCATTTGCTATATTTGGACTCCGGAATAAAAAGATATCAAGGAGAGAAGTTTCACATAAAATGATGACGTGGCAGCACAAAAAGACAGAAGACAAACGCTGACACGCGGGTCCCACCGGCAGGCGCTGCCGGCCGGCAGCAGCAGCAGCTGTCCCCCGTGGGGAAGCAGCCGACCCGGCGGGCCAATGCGGAGGCGACACGTGTCCCAGGCGGGGGAGCACGCGCGCGCTCGCGCACGGCCGAGCGCGGGAGGCGGCGGGCGGCTTTTCCACCTGCCAGGTGGACAGGTGGCGCGCGGGGAGTGGCCCACGGGCCGGTTTACCAGCACAGGTGCGTAGGAGGGCAGCTGGGCCGCGGTTTTGGCCCAATAAATCCGGTCCAGTCGCCCAGAATTCTCCAGAAACCTCCAGAACACAGCCAGCGACCGGTTTAGGTCCGGTTCAGGCCCTTAGAGGCCGGTTCTTCTCCGGTTTTCTTCGCAGATCGACCAGGGAATATGCCAAGATTATTCTCTTCATCTCCACCCTCCATTTAGGTCGGTTTTATCTAAGGGTGGAGAATAAATGTGACGCGGATCGATGACGTGGCGATTCCTTAAGGGCTACTCCACCCAGGGCTATATAAGGAGGGCGCCCCCCCTAGGGTTTCCATCATTATTCTTCTACAGATCAAAAGCTAGGGTTTCATCCTCCATCCAAGTAGAAGAGGGTCCCTCTAGTTCATCTAGATCTAGCTCTAGTTCATCTAGTTCTAGTTCTAGTTCGTCTAGTTGTATCTAGAAAATAGGGAGAGAGAGGAGGATAGAGCTGAGGAGGAGCCGGATCTGTCGGATCTTCCTCAACATTGTACTTTTGCAGCATCTAGTTCGTCTTCCAGCTACTCTCCGGGTTCTACAATTATTATTTCTAAGTTCGAGTTCTTTATTTAATTATACTTTATTCCATTTACTTGAACTCCACTTGTATTTGAGTGCTCTAGTTATTCTCGAGGTAATTAGAGTAGTAAACGCTAGTGTAGACGTGGTGTCTAGGCTATAGTTTACCTGAGTTTGCGCCCAATCCCACGGATAGTTGTGGTAGCCCCAGAGGTGACAGCTCTGTCAGGCCTTTGTATTCCACCACGTTCGGGTTGGTGTTTCGTAGAGCTTTTTGGCAGCCTTCCCCCGACTACTTTATTCCCAATCTCTTTCGAGAGTCGGAAAGGTACTGTTGCTCCATAGTAAGTAGAGTGTAGTAAGCCTGATTTTGATCACGCAATCAACTTAGAAAACACTATAAGGTTCCTCTCCACCCACCAAAAACATATATATCGTTCTTTTCTTACCTTTATCCTTGGACGGCCTTGATTCTCTAGTACACTCACGTTCCCCGTGGAAATCGATACTCTGGAATACTCCCGGGTGAAAGCTACATCGTACTCCGTGCACTTGCGGATTTATGCGCTTACGCTAAGAAGTGTCAACAAGCTTTACGGCGCCGTTGCCGGGATACGGTAGCTGTGCTAGTTTAGAACCAAGTTCGCCGTGTATCCTTTTTCATTCTTTTACCACCATTCTCACCTCACCACAAACATCAACCACCATTTACCACATGGATTTCACTCCTATCTTTAAATTCTTTGCTCCAAGGGGTGACTTGTTGGAGCCTTCACCATCATCGACCCTATTCTTACGGATGCCTATGAGCTTCCCCTTGCTTTCATAGACATGATTAGGGAGTTATCCTTCTCTCGGTTAGGCGACGAAGACCCATACACCCACCTTAGGGAATTTGAGCAGTTGTGTTCTTGTCGAATTATTGCCGGCATGACACAAGAGACCCTTAAATGGAAATTATTTCTGTTCTCCCTAATGGGAAGAGCAAAAAGTGGCATGCTCATTCCGTAAAAGGTGCAAATGGAAATTGGGTTGAACTTCGAGATAATTTTTGTCTCGCATTCTTCCTCTTTATAAAATTGCTGACCTTAGAATAGAAGTTCTTAATTTCGAACAAAAAGAGAAGGAGACATTAGGAGCAGGCTTGGGCAAGATTCTCAAGCCTTACCAATTCTGGTCCAAACCTTGCCTTGCCTGACCATGTCCTACACTATCACTTTTATCGTGGTCTTAACAAGGAAGCTGCTCTACATCTCGACATTGCTGCAGGAGGTTCATTCTCTCATAAACTTGTTAGTGAAGGGAAAGCAATCCTAGAGAAAATCCTTGAAAACACCCCCTACACTGGCATTTATGATGAGTTTCCTGAAGAAGAAAACGAAGTCGAGCCAATCTCTGACCAACAAGAGGAGATACTTGCAACTGAATCTAAAATTCCTTTAGATTCTTCTAATGATTTAGTTGCCAAAGAATCTCCCACTATGGGAATCCAACCCACATTGGAAGTCGATGAGCCCCATCCTTCCACATTCCTCTCAGAAATCGAGGTAGATCTTTTTGAAGATTTTGGTAATGCCTCGAAATTTCCAGTTCAAGTAAAGCCTCTGGTGCACTCTGCGCCATTTGAGGATAATGATGGTCCTCCTAATGATCCTTTCTTAATGGAACACATTAAAGGACTTTCAGCCATCATGAGCTGTGAGTGGTTGGCAGAAACAGAGTTATCCACAGAGGTAGCCCGTATCACTACCCCCTCAGAGACTTTTTGTTGCAACCTTAAGGGGACCACCGTACAGGCTTATTATAGTCCTACCGTTGGGATGAACATTGTTTCTAAGGCTTTTGCCGAAGAACTTTGCCCCAACGAATCCTTGATCCCATCTCATAAGCTTTTAAGAACTCCATCCGGAGTTACTTTAGAAAGTTATGGGGTCATGAGGTCTATCCCCTTGCGCTTAAGAGGCTCGAGTACCGTCTAGACTTTCATATCTATGACATCTCGGACATATTCGTCTTGATTGGTGTACCTATAGGGACACTCTTTCAAGAGCGACCAAAACAATGTCTCTTGAATTTAAAGTTGGGAAACTCTACTATCGATGTTTCACTTGCACGCTCACATAATGCGATAGTAGAACCCAAACCCGAAGAAGACCCTATTGAGGAAGTCTTAATGGCATCTCTAGAAGACTTGGCCCGGCCACAATTCGATATTGAACATTTCATTGAAGAAGAGGAAGAGCTAGCGGAACCTATTGAGCTAGACCTCTTTGAGTGGCCTCCACGACCCTCGATTGAGCTAAAACCTCTTCCTCTTGGCTTGAAATATGTCTTTCTTAATGATAATCCGAAACTCCTGTTATTATAAGTGACAAGCTTTCCCAAGAAGAAACCCGTAGGCTTGTCACCGGTCCTAGAAAGACATAGATCGGCCATAGGCTACTCACTCCATGACCTCAAGGGGATCAGTCCGCACTATGCACACATCGTATTCCTACGAGATCCCGACATATCACCATCAAGGGAACACCAACGCAGCTTAATAATGCAATGCGAGAGGTTGTTCACAAAGAGGTCCTTAAGCTTTTGCACGCCGGGATTATTTATCCCGTACCACATAGTGAGTGGGTTAGCCCTGTCCAAGTTGTACCAAAGAAAGGGGGAATGACGGTTGTTAGAAATGAGAACAATGAACTCATTCCTCGACGCAAGTCACGGGGTGGCGAATGTGCATAGACTACCGGAAACTTAACAAGGCTACAAAGAAAGACCACTTTCCGTTACCCTTCATCGATGAGATGTTGGAACGGCTTGCAAAGCATTCTTTCTTTTGTTTCCTTGATGGGTATTCCGGTTATCACCAAATCCCGATCCACCCGATGACCAAAATAAGACTACTTTCACATGCCCGTATGGAACTTTCGCATACCGACGAATGTCGTTCGGACTATGTAGTGCTCCAGCTTCTTTCCAACGGTGCATGATGTCTATTTTCTCCGACATGATCGAGAAAATCATGGAAGTGTTCATGGATGACTTCACCATCTATGGCACAACCTTTGATGATTGTCTGGAGAATCTAGAAAAAGTCTTACAACGATGTGAAGAAAAGTACTTAGTCCTGAACTGGGAAAAATGTCATTTTATGGTTCAGGAAGGAATAGTGCTAGGACACAAAGTGTCCGAACGTGGGATAGAAGTGGATAGAGCAAAGATCGAAGTTATTGAACAACTTCCAACTCCCACAAATGTGAAAGGAATCCGAAGCTTTCTAGGCCATGCGGGGTTCTATAGGCATTTTATCAAAAACTTTTCTCAAATCACTAGACCCCTCACTAGACTCTTAGCTAAGGATGCACCTTTCATCTTTGACAATGAGTGCTATGAATCTTTTCAAACCCTCAAACAAGCACTCATTTCAGCTCCAATCATCCAGCCACCTGATTGGACGCTGCCTTTTGAGATCATGTGTGATGCTAGCGACTTTGCTGTTGGTGCCGTTCTCGGCCAAACAAAGGATAAAAAGCACTATGCTATATCCTATGCTAGCAAAACCTTGATCAAGCCACAACTCAATTATGCCACCACCGAAAAAGAGTTGTTGGCGTTGTCTTTGCAATAGACAAGTTTAGATCTTACTTAGTTGGAGCGAAGGTAATCATTTATTCAGATCATGCTGCGCTTAAATACCTGCTCACTAAGAAAGATGCTAAACCTCGGTTGATCCGCTGGATTCTTTTACTCCAAGAATTTGACATAGAAATAAGAGATAAGAAAGGAGTAGAGAATTCAGTAGCCGATCACTTGTCTAGGCTCCAGTATAAGGAAACACATGAGTTGCCCATTAACGACTACCTACGGGACGACACGCTCCTCGCAATGCGCACTCTAACCCCCGGGTACGCGATATTGTGAATTATATGGTTGCGGGTTATGTCCCACCAGGGAGGAGATAAGAGAAAGCTCAAATATGAAGCTCGATGCCACTTATGGGATGACCCATATCTGTTCTGATGGATTATTACGGAGATGTGTCCCGATGGTTGAAGCGATGAAAATCATAGAGAGATGTCATGCATCACCCTATGGAGGACATTATGGAGCATTCCGTACGCATGCGAAGATCGGCAAAGCGGATTCTTCGGCCCACGATGTATCAAGATACAAAAGAATTTGTTAGAAGATGTGCCGATGTCGAAACATGGAAACATCAATGCTCGGAATGCAATGCCACTCCGTAACAACCTACAAGTAGAGTTGTTTGATGTCCGGGAATTGACTACATGGGACCATTCCAAAGATCTAGAGATGCTGAATACATCTTAGTGGCAGTTGACTATGTGTCCAAGTGGGTAGAAGCATTACCATGTAGAGCTGCCGATTCTAAACACGCCAAGAAGATGTTCCATGAAGTGATATTCCCAAGATTTGGCACACCTAGAATGGTCATAAGTGACGGAGGATCACATTTCATTGATAAGAGCTTCAAACAATTCCTGACAGAATATGGAGTTAAGCATAATGTTGCAACTCCATACCATCCCCAAACAAGCGGTCAAGCGGAAACATCAAATAAGCAAATCAAGAATATCCTACAGAAGACCGTGGATGAAATGGGAAAGAAATGGAAGTACAAGCTTCATGATGCACTATGGGCATACCGGACTGCATACAAAACACCCATAGGCATGTCACCTTATCAGCTAGTATATGGAAAGACATGCCATTTGCCTGTTGAATTAGAATTCAGAGCTCACTGGGCAATCAAGAAATGGAACATGGATCTCCATCTAGCTGGCAAGAATCGTCAGATGCAAATATCTGAGCTGGAAGAGTGGAGAGAAAAGGCTTATCACAGCTCCAAGATTTATAAAGAGAGAACCAAAAGGTGGCATGACAAGAGAATCAAGCACAAGGAGTTCAAGCCTGGAGACAAAGTTCTATTATTCAACTCAAGAGTAAAGCTCTTCGGTCATGGAAAACTTAGAAGCAAATGGGAAGGACCATTCAAGGTGATTGAAGTTGCATCTCATGGTGCCATCACACTTCAGATGATATAGGTAACACATTTAAGGTAAATGGTCAACGTTTGAAAGTTTTTCTTGAACCCGAAAACATAGAAGAAATTGATGTGATTGAATTCTTGCAATTTAAAGATCCAATATAAAAACCCCGTCGTACATGCTCTAGACAACTATGGCCTAACACTTAATCAGTTCCACAAGTTGTGTTGTCTATTTGAGTCATGTGCGGGATTTGGAAAATGGATATGCAAATCACAAGAGTGAGGGACTATGTCAACATCCAGCTTGGGGGAGAGCACCCCCGTGTATCTAGCTAAGTATTTCTTTTCCCCTTCTTATATATTTTAATTTGCTTGCTACATATTTTTAGTTCTGTGTAATGTCTAAGTTTGTTAAATAAAAGGAGGGTGTACAAGTTTTCGCCTGCTAAACTAAGTCCCTAGAATAAACTCTTTGGAAATGATGAATAGTTGCTCTCCCGTAATTCCTTTCAAGTGCCTGTTTTCAACCTAGAACTCTCACAAGTTTTGGACACACTATTTTGATCTAAGATTTGCTCTGAGCCTGAAACTTGTGGGTAGCGAATGCTTGATCTAAGTCTAGGTAGTTGACGGGTATGATATGGGAAGGTCTGAGCTGTTGTTTATCTTGTTCTAAGTGATACTAGAGTTCTGGAGAATTTATCTTTTGAAAATTTAAACTGATGCATGATGAGTTCCTGTATGATGAGAGTTTGAAGTCCTACCACAGCCATATATACATGCTTGCTAGACTAGGAAATCCACTTATACTTACTTATGCTTTGAGTGTGGTCGATTGTGTTGACCCTTAGAAACTCGTCATACAGTTAAAATCAAGATCACACACGTATACCATGCACCCCTTGCTACTTCTACCCTGGAAGTATGCACCACCATATTCATCTATTTAGACACATCCCAAAATTGTTCTACTCCTACACTGGGAGTGAGCATCAAAAATATCCCTTCATCCATTGCTAGCCTCTTTTGTTATCCAATAAAGCTCCAAGTATACTTTTGCTGCTACCTCCATCAATATTCCATCAATATTTTCAAAGAAGAGACCAAGGTGCTTCATCAAAAAAAAAGGAAAAAAAGAGAGAAAAGAAAAAAAAAGAAGAAAAAAAAGAGAAGAGAAGAGCAAGAAGGAGTGTCCCATCATATGCGAGATTTTCAGCTGTCCAAGTTCTATCTAAATTCTTCATGGTTCAATTTCAAGGGAGGTATACATTTCTTCAAGGAGCAAAAGTAGAATTAGGTGTTCACCATTATCATCCCTTTTACCCCTTCATTTCTTCTTATACCTATCATCATCATTTTCCACTACCACCATACATCCACTTAACCCATATATAGGACCACACACATGCACATCTTGATTTGATTGTATGTCCAGTTTCTTCGGATCCATGGTTTGACTATGCAACATATGTATAAGCTCTCACCTACAACTCCACATAAGCCTATTAGAGGTAGGGTGAGAGAGTGAAGGCACAATGTTACTATGCCTTATGCCAAAAATACCACATATCTTGAGAGAAGAGAGAAGGCATACACCATTAATGCCTTGGTAAGGATCCAGAAATACCACATATGAGAGACTTGAGAGGGTCATACAAGGAATCTCTGAGTTTTATTTGAAATCTTGCAAAACTCCGGAATGAAGGTAGATCAAAGAGCTTGAGCCATAGTGCTTGACTTGACCGTTCTGTCTTTCAACTGCTCAAGACCCAAGTGAAGGCTACAAGCCCCATGGTGGAAGGTAACACGGGTAAGTTTGAAGTCGAATAGTTTACTCTAATCTGGAAGAGAGTTCTGTTTGAACGCATGTGTACTTTTGAGGCGTGAAAGCATTGTAGCAACTCCCGATCCTTGGCTGAGTTTAGCTTTGCTCGGGGACGAGCAAAGGTTTAGCTTGGGGAGTTTGTTGACGGTAGTTAACGTCAATTTTTAACCATCAACATAACTTTTATAACTGCAAAAAGATGATCATCAGCATAGGTCTAGAGGTTTGAGCTAACAAATTCCACGAGTTTTGGTGCACCTATGTTTTGCAGGGCTTACACAGGAATAGGGCTAAAATGGATAAAGTCATTGAATAAAAGTATCTCAAATGATGAAATGGACTACACCATTGCGAAGGGCTCGTCGCGCTGATCGAAATGGATATATCATTTGCTATATTTGGACTCCGAATAAAAAGATATCAAGGAGAGAAGTTTCACATAAAATGATGACGTGGCGGCACAAAAAGACGAAGACAAACGCTGACACGCGGGTCCCACCGCCAGGCGCTGCCGGCCGGCAGCAGCAGCAGCTGTCCCCCGTGGGGAAGCAGCCGACCCGGCGGGCCAATGCGGAGGCGACACGTGTCCCAGGGCGGGGAAACACGCGCGCGCGCCGCGCACGGCCGAGCGCGGAGGCGGCGGGCGCTTTTCCACCCGCTGTGGATAGGTGGCGCGGGGAGTGGCCCACGGGCCGGTTTACCAGCACAAAGCGGGGAGGGCAGCCGGGCCGCTGTTTTGGCCCAATAAATCCGGTCCGGTCCGCCCGAATTCTCCGAAACCTCCGAACACGGCCGGCGACCGGTTTAGGTCCGGTTCGGGCCCTTAGAGGCCGGTTCTTCTCCGGTTTTCTTCGCAGACGACCGGGGAATATGCCAAGATTATTCTCTTCATCTCCACCCTCCATTTAGGTCGGTTTTATCTAAGGGTGGAGAATAAATGTGACGCGGATCGATGATGTGGCGATTCCTTAAGGGCTACTCCACCCAGGGCTATATAAGGAGGGCGCCCCCCCCTAGGGTTTCCATCATTATTCTTCTACAGATCAAAAGCTAGGGTTTCATCCTCCATCCAAGTAGAAGAGGGTCCCTCTAGTTCATCTAGTTCTAGTTCTAGTTCGTCTAGTTGTATCTAGAAAATAGGGAGAGAGAGGAGGAGAGAGCTGAGGAGGAGCCGGATCTGTCGGATCTTCCTCAACATTGTACTTTTGCAGCATCTAGTTCGTCTTCCAGCTACTCTCCAGGTTCTACAATTATTATTTCTAAGTTCAGTTCTTTATTTAATTATACTTTATTCCATTTACTTGAACTCCGCTTGTATTTGAGTGCTCTAGTTATTCTCGAGGTAATTAGAGTAGTAAACGCTAGTGTAGACGTGGTGTCTAGGCTATAGTTTACCTGAGTTTGCGCCCAATCCCACGGATAGTTGTGGTAGCCCCAGAGGTGACAGCTCTGTCAGGCCTTTGTATTCCACCACGTTCGGGTTGGTGTTTCGTAGAGCTTTTTGGCAGCCTTCCCCCGACTACTTTATTCCCAATCTCTTTCGAGAGTCGGAAAGGTACTGTTGCTCCATAGTAAGTAGAGTGTAGTAAGCCTGATTTTGATCACCCAATCAACTTAGAAAACACTATAAGGTTCCTCTCCACCCACCAAAAACATATATATCGTTCTTTTCTTACCTTTATCCTTGGACGGCCTTGATTCTCTAGTACACTCACGTTCCCCGTGGAAATCGATACTCTGGAATACTCCCGGGTGAAAGCTACATCGTACTCCGTGCGCTTGCGGATTTATCTGCTTACGCTAAGAAGTGTCAACAGCCGCTCAACTCCAGAAGTTTCTGGTCCAAGTCCGGCGCAGGCCGGACGCGCCACCTCTGCGTCCGGCGCTCCTCAGCGCCCGGCCAGCCGCCCGAGCCAATCGTCCATGCGCCGGACGCGTCCGGCGCCAAAGCCCTGCGCGTCCGGCCGCCACGTCCGGCGCTGCAAAAACTCCGTTTTTCAGCCCGTCGAGACGCCAACTTCTCAGACATGCTATCCAACAAGTATACCAACTTGATCAACAGAGATAGCATGATTTCAACCAAATTTTGCATCCGGCACAATAGAAAATATGCATCCATTTTTCCCAAAAGCGCCGAATCCCGCCTCACAGGCTCGGCGGAAGGAAGAGAGGGACCCAAACCCATCTCTACCCTGCAAACCACAGCGCACCCAAACGCCACCTTTGTAAATGTGCCAACACCACCAAGTGTACATCTCCATGTGCTTGTGTGTTAGCTTTTCACAAACATTTCCCAAAGGTTAGGTTAGCTTACTAGGCTCTACATGCAATACACTTCATGAATTCACCTAGTGGCACCCGTGCGTCGAATAGCCGATAAGACTTCCCCTCTTAATAGTGCGGCTATCGATCCTAAACCACTCACACCCTCTATGGTGTCTTGAGTGCAAACCAAAATGGCCCTATAGGTTATACCTTTGCCTTGAGCCCATTTTGTTCCTCCAAATGATATGAACGCTTCACACCATCATGTGACCGTCTCGATCCATCGACCTTGATTTCACTTGCCCTTCACCGTGCATCGGTCCATCGGCGCCTAGTCTTGCCCAAGCTTCACCATCGCATGGTCCTTCACTCACAAGCCTCGACTAGCCCTTCACCTTCAACACCGGTCCATGGAGCCAAGCATCGTCTTGATCTTCATCTTTCATCACATGACACGTGTCATGCTTCATATTCAATATGCTCATCATATGGACAACCTTTCTCTAAATCAACCACTTAGATAAACAAGGTTAGTCCTAGATTTCATCAATTAGCCAAAACCAAACTAGGGACTTTCACATCCGGCTTGGGAAGGCCAGATCTAGCTACGAGGGGCCCGGATTAGGCCTCCCGTGCACTAGATAGACAGCGCCGCCTGGCCATCGACAAGACTTGGAGGAGGAGACATGCAGAGAAGAAGGTCATCACCATACCTTGCGCCAGCTAGGGCACCGGCCGACGCTACCACAGCCGCTACAACCCTCCCTGATGAGGTCCATGCCACTCGCACAGGTGTGGGGCCGCCAGCCCACTGCCACGCACCCCGCCGCACTCGAGGGATGGAGGGGTCGCTGCCGCCATCCTAGCCAGCCGAGTGGCCTTGCGGCGGCCAGCTCCGGCGGCGGCGTGACCAGAGAAGGGAGGAAGAGGGGGTGGGGGGGTGGGGCTAGGGTTTGCCTAGCCGCGACTCGCGACGCAGGGCATGCGGTTCGGTCCGCAACTCCCGTCTCGACTACAAATAAGTCCACAACAATTACTCCAAAATCAACATGTGCTTGTCGTCGGTTCTTAACTCAAATAATCTGATTGCCAAAGGTATAGTGATAATATTTCATAGTCATAGCACTAGACCTTAATTAACAAGTTTTATAAGTTTTTGGTGTTGCGGAGTTATTTTATAGGATATACTAAAAATTTTCAAGAAAAAGAAATATATGTAGCACTTTTACGAGTTGGGTCAAAAAGGATTTAAACAGTACTTCGAATATTCTCTATTGCAAAAATAGTCTCAAATGTTGAAATATAGTGTACCATTGCGAAGAGCTCATCAAAATAACACTTCTGGCAAAACGTACCTCACCGTAGAAACATGAAAGCAAAGAAGTGATTTCTATACATATCTCGATGGAAACATGTTAGCAAAGAAGAAATACCTAGGACAAGTATATTGATACACGTAAGCAATCTCATACGCCGTCTCATGCATTGTCACATAGGATTTTTGATGATATGAAGAAAAGAGAGAGACGGGAGAATGAGGTCGCTTCACGAAACGACCGCCTCATGAGCTAAAATTTAGTATTATGAGACAACTATTTTACCATTGTATGAGTTATTGTTGTAATGCACCTCACAATCATATTTTTACTTTCTCTATAAATTAAGAAATTGTGAGTTGCTATGAGACAACTTAAAAGGACAACTATAAAATGACAACCATTGTACATACATGTAGTATATTAAATCATCTTAAATTACGTGGCACTCTACGAGACTAGTTACGAGACAATGCCAATGTACCTGGCCTAAATAAGCCTTTTGCTCACACACCTTCTTTCTTGAAAAGAATCAGGCAGAAGAGAATCTATAACTCTTATAAAGATAACCTCTACTATCTAATTTTCTTAACATGCAAAGCGTCCACGTCATCATCCACTCAACAAAGTGTCCACGTCATCATCCACTAACACGTCGAACTAACACATGACATTATGTTTCATTTAAACTATTCGTATTTGTAAATCACAACATTTAATAACATATATTTAATTAGTTGTCTGCATCAGAATACTAAAAATCATCCACTAAGATGTATTATGATATTAATTTGATTATATTGGTAAATATAAGTAGTATAATTTCATCGGCGATTCCCACAGCAATGCACGGGGTTTTCTATATTAGAAAGAAGAAACCCAGACTGGAAATTTTACTCTCACACACTAATTTGAACTTGTAATCAGACACAAATTAAAAAAAAAATGTTTTTTTTGCTTTTCAAAATATCAATTCATTTTCGAATGTATGTTTTCTGTACAACAAAGAATACACAATTCTATTCCTTTTTCACTTTTCAAAATATAATTTGAGGATTGAGACACAAATAACATTTTTTTCCTTTCTTGCTTTTCAAAATACAATTTCATTTTCAAATGTATTTGTTTTTTGTGCAACAACAAATGGACAATTATTTTCCTTTTTTGCCTTTTCAAATATCATTTCAGGGCTGAGACACAATTCTAGTTCAGTTTTGCTTTTCTGAAATATCATTTGATTTTAAGTGTATCTGTTTTCTGTAGAACCACAAATTTCTTATATATGGATTACAGTTAAGTCATAGTTCCATCTCATATGATTTCAGCTGATGTAGCAAAGAACTCGCATTCTTTTCCACCTCTACAGTCCCCGCTGGTATCTCAGATTACTCTGTAAGACCATCAGGACTGGACACCGTGCATGATTCCAGGGGAAAAACACTTATCAGATGGCATGTCGATATGAAGCTTAATGGCAAAAATCATCACGGATCACAAAATAAAATCAGATGCTAGTTCAGAGAAAAAGCATGCATTCCATTTGCTTCAGGAACACGCGACTTATAATATGGACAATAAAAGCATCAGAATCATAAGATGATAACAATATAAGCTCGTCTTAGTTCCACATGGACCATTCCACTTCCAACACAGAATAACATAATACGATATGCCAAACTAACATCAAAATGTTTCAGATCTAACTGATACCCTTTGTAGTAAGTTGAAATCACTACCCTGATACCCTTTGAGCATGAAAATATAAACACTAGACTTTGATAAGAAGTGGATCGAAGCATTTAACAGCTGGCAATCTTAGTGACAGCATCACTTCAGACCGGAGGGAAGAGCCATGTTGCAGGTACAGAGCCATGCTCCCAATGCACACTTGGTACAAAGGGTGAGATGGTGCCATCTCTCATGTCATAGACCTTGCAAGAATCAGAGGCAAAATCCCCCACTCTACACGAGTCATCTTGCTCCAGGAAGACAATGCGGTTCCCCGGCGTCTCCTCTGGAGAGACACATACGAATCTGGAGCACCGCCTCCGCAGGAAAAGCACCTGGTCATCGCCAATGGTCGTCACCTTGGTCCATTTTGACTGATGGAAGTCTGCCCTGAACACCTCGAACTCGACCCGCCCGGGTGCGGCAAAACTGCCTGCCAATAACCCTCCAGGTACTATCCCCACCTCGTCATATGTCTTCCGGTGCACCATCAGCAACACCCCATGTGATTCCAATTCGACCAGGTAGTGCGTCCACAGGGATAAATTTTGATATTTGCCCGTAATTTTAGGACTAGGAATCACGACACCGCTGATTACTCGCTGAACTCGAGAAACCCATGGATCTCCTGTTCTGTGGTCCACACTGATGTCAATTTCAAAAAGGCAGCCATTGTTGGCGTCAGTGAGGATGTAAAGCTTTCCTTGGTGGAATGTCATATCATATAAAAACTGGAACCAGTGATCCATATGAACTGACCACCACGTCGCCCCTGGCTGGCACACCGCAAGCCTAGTGCTGTTCTGAAACCTGACGAATGTGGCGATGAGTTGAGGGGAGCAAAATACCAATCTCCACGTAGTCAGCTTCACAGGGTCGTCCTCTGTTTCCACCCATGAGACCTGTGTCTCGCTCTCACCGTGGTGATGTGGGGCTCGGTAGCGGAACAACTGAGGAAGTGTCACAATGGCATTGGAGAACGGATTCCTCAGGAAGCAGCCATCCTCGGTTTTGAAGGCCAGCCATTTGCCAGAGGCATCAGCATAACCTGCACAACCGGGGAAGCGGAGGGGCTCCCTCCCAGGGAGGCTGTACACAGTGCCATCTGGGAGGGCGAGCAGCGGCAGCGGCGACGGCAGGGGGACCTCCCGTGCGGTGGCGCGCCACTGGGGGCACACGGCGGCGAACCGACGCGGTCCACGAGCGCGGGCAGGCGGTGGAGGAACAGGCCGGCCACCTCCAGCGGGATGTCCGCCCAGGACGGCGCCGGCGCCGGCGCCGGCGCCATCGGTGCGTGGAAGCTGCAGACAAAAGCGCAGATGTCAAGAGTGAGGAAACACTGCGAATGAAAAGACTGAATGCAAAACGCCGGCGACGACGAACAGGGCGGCGTGAGCACGCAGGCGATTGGTCGAACACCTAGCGTGCGCCACCACCAAGATCAAGAGAAACAAAGGGATGAAGCAGCGGCGAGTAAAGGCGGCGAAGGTGTGGTGGAATACCGGGAATCAGCTGCCGTAGTGGATGAATCGTACTCCGGACTCCAGGTACCCGGCCTCCCGCCGGCGTCGGAGACTGGACGGCGGAGGCGACCGCCGGGAGATGGTGAGTCGACTGGAGCTGCGGATGTGAACGGGAACCGTAATTTGTGGCTAGTGGGCTTTTAACCCTATACTAGTGGGCTTTTAATTACACGGCTAAAGACTTATGGTGGTACCGAGTAATTTGTGCCTTTTTTTATCTCCTCAAAAAATGATTGTACACTTTTATATATAACTAGCAAAAATGCCCGTGCGGAAAGCAAAATCTATCAAATATTTACGGGGAAATGAAAACATAAATATAGTGCATTTGTATTTATGTCACTCTTTCTATAAAATTTAATAAACTTGTCATTGTATCTCCATTTCTCCATGTTATATCACCAATGAGAACTTATACCATTACACACACCACTTCTCTTATTTTTCTACTTGCTTTTGCCATGGCTATGCCATCTCCTTGGCAATTCTTGTGGTCATTGCTTCCCATCCGAGCCCAATCCATGCGAGTATGGTCCTTAGCTGCCTTGGAACATGAACATGATCCACATTCGTTCCCATGTTCTAACTTCTGATAACATCTACATTCTGGAAATGAAAAATTTCTGATTCTCACATTATAAAACGATACTCTAAGTTTCTATTCTGGGTACGGGAAGGAGAACATGGCTACTAAGGTCTGGCCATGCTCTACCAAGTCAAGATCGGAAAACGCATAATACGCCTTGTGCTATGGCAGCGGGATGTCGAGAGACTCAGGATTGGGCGGCATGGTCCGCATCTTTAGCACCAATGGCAAAGACATCCACAGGCCTAGCAGTTTAGACTTACTGGCCCTAGCATTGCCAGTTTGCCACGTCCATTCATGATGGTGCCTCGAACTCTGGTTGTGTGTGCCTGGCACGTAGTTCGTCTTGGACACCTCGGACGGTAGGTAGTCCATGCCAAACACTTAGATTGGGTTCTAACTCGGCACCTCCAGCGATGATGATGTGGTGGTGTGACAATGCACACACTGATGATCCCAGTGAAGGAAGGTGATGGACGACATACTGTGGTTTGAATGATGCAAGGTAGCAGTGGTGTGAACTGTGGAGTGGGAGATGCATAGCTAGCACGTGTGGGCGATGTTGTGATACATATCTACACTTGACACTCGCGGTAGCAACGGATGCAGTGGAGCGTCAACCGGTGAGATGTCACCATGAAATGAATTAGCAAATCATCTTTCTCAGATGAACTTGACACTCGCGGTAGCAACGGATGCAGTGGAGCGTCAACCGGTGAGATGTCACCATGAAATGAATTAGCAAATCATCTTTCTCAGATGAACGACGTAATGGTGTGTGCTCAGCAATACGGCAAATTACCGTTGAAGCAAGCAGATTTATGACGGTGCAAGCATATTGTTGAGTTTAAGTTCTAGCAACAAGCTCAATCAGGATGAAGAACGAGTGTGAGCTTTGACTATTTTGTGTGTCCTTATTTTACTATTTTATTGGTTTTTCTATCTTCCATATATCATATGAGCGGCATGCTACATGTATGTATTTTACTATTTTTTGCCGCATGCCGCATGTATGTATTTCCGTTGTCTCGATAATAGAAATGGACAAATCTTCTTCGGTTCAAAAAAAAAAAATGAGCGGCATCCGGCAAACAGAGTCTGGTTGTTTGATGCAGGGTGACACCGAAGTATTTTGGGAATAATAAAAATTATTATTGGAAGAAAATATGAGTTTTACCTTAATTTTTAATATTTTATTTTACTACTAGCAAATATGCCGTGCGTTGCAACGGAGGAACAATTATCAAATACTAATAAATAACAAATACTATGTACCTATTTATTTTTCCCTTTCTAAAATTTGAATTTTAGATTTTATTTTATGATGACCAATGTAGTCTTGATGCAAGTCACAAAAGTATTTACACATAAATTTATTGTGAATTTAATTTTCGTAATATTTATATGTATTGGTGAGTAATATTTAGATCTGTGACTTTTTTTGTGCACATGTGAAAATAGAATTGAACAAAGAGTTACTTCCCATCGGGTCAAAGATTGATTTCTCATTGAAGATTAAGACTAAGATTTGTCTCAATTATCACATGGCACCTATATGTATAGCTCGGAGATACTATTTTTTTGTTTTCTTGACAAAAAAAACTGTGGGGGAGTTCCCCCACAGTGCTTAAAAATTTTCATTCAAGGAAGGAGAGGAGTTCTTACATACAAATTAACTGAAAGCATCTAACCAAACACAGAAGGTTGACCTAAGATCATCCTTGAGTCTAAGTGACTGAAGAAGACATTGATTCTTGAAATATATTGAAAAACCAGGAACTAGGACTATGCTCCCTCCTTTGAAAGACTTTGTCATTCCTAGCTTTCCACAACTCCCATGTTGCAATAAGCACTGCCTCAATGAAACAGGGACTGTGATGATTCCTCTCAGCATCAACAAATCTCTTTGAGAGATCAGCCAGATCAGACCAAGTTATCCCTATTTTTTGCCAGCAAGCCTTGGCAAATGGGCAGCCAAAGAACAGATGTTCAATGGATTCAAGCTCCCTTGTGTTACACATGACACACTCCTGGCCTCCCTGCACATTTAGATGTCGTCACTGCAACATTGTCTTCGTGTTCAGTCTATCCACCAGCACTAGCAAAGCAAAAAATTTGATTCTTGGAGTGCACCGAGATTTCTATATTTTCTTGAAGATTGGGTGAGCTTCCACACCTCTAAAAACATGTTTATAAAATTTTTTGGCTGTGTATTTCCCTCCCAAAATTGGCACCCATCTATCTGGGTTTTCAGGAGTATATTCTGTATCTTCCAACTGATCTTGCAGATTCTCTAGTTCCTGCAGGGCCTAAATTGAGATGGGTAGCATGAACAAACTGTCAAGGTCATTTGATTCCACAACTGCTGCAACTGATATGGTGTCTCGACTTGGCAAAAGAGGCAAGCCTTGGATATTTTTGTGCTAAGACACCATCCAGCCACAGGTCATCCCAGAAACAAACAGTGTCACCCTTTCCAACTTGGCACTTGGCAATTCCTCTGAAAATATTATTCAGTTTAAGCACATCCTTCCACCAGAAGGAACCCACTTCTCTAGCAGCATGAGGAACCTTATTGCTATAGTATTTCTTCCAGACCAACCTCACCCAAGGTATCTCTTCTTTATTATAGAATTTGTTCAGATGTTTCATCAGTAAGGCATCATTTTGCAATCTCAAGTTTATGATTCCACAGCCACCTTTCTCTGTTGGAAGTAACACTGTTGGCCATGCAACCAGGTTACCTCCTTTCTTCTTTTGTGAGTTTCCTCTCCACAAACATTGCTTTCTTGCTTTGTCAATGTTTTCAATCACCCCTCTGGGCAGTCTGATGGTGCACATTGCATAGGTTGTGATGGGTGTGATTGCTGAATTAATCATCTCTAGCCTGCCACTGTAAGAGAGCCAGGTGGAGCAAGCAGACAATCTTCTCTTCACTCTGTCCATCATGGGTGTCAAATCTTCATCTTTTGGTTTTGTTGTCCCCATGGGTAGGCCAAGGTATGTGAAAGGCAATGAGCCAATCTCACAACCAAAGGTGTTTGCTAGTAGACTCATCTTTTCTGGTGATATGTTAATTGGGTACATCTGTGATTTTCTATAGTTAACATGCAGTCCAGTGGATTCAGCAAATGAGTGTAGCATGGCTTTGAGGAAGATCAGTTGTCTTGCATCAGCATGGAGGAAAAGTAGTGTATCATCAGCATACTGCACTATGGGGAAATCTTAATCCTCCATTGGAAGGGGTCTTGTGAGTTGATTTATGTCAGCTGCCTTATTGATTAGGATCTGTAGGAGCTCTGCTGCCAATACAAAGAGTAATGGTGACAGTGGATCACCTTGCCTCACTCCTCTCCTACATTTGAAAAATTTTCCAGGCACACTATTTAGTAGTACTGATGATGAGGCTGTGGACAGGATATTGTGAATCCAACCAATCCATCTGTCAGGCAAGCCAAGGTGAATCATCATCTGAATTATAGCTGAATGTTCTACAGTATCAAAAGCCTTTTCAAAATCGAGCTTGATTATCAAAATCTCTCTGTTGGACTGGTGACACTGATGTATATACTCATAACTCCAAGCTAGACAGTCCTGAATTGATCTCGTCTTAATAAAGCCATATTGGTTCTCATGTACTAAGTTCAGTATTATGCTTTGCAGTATTTTGATTAAATTAGATTGGATGACAAACTGCTCAAGATTTCAGTCCACGGTTTTATTAGTTGAACCATTAGTTGTTCAAGTTCTAACAAAAATAAGCTTTATTACTAATCAATTGTTTATGAAGCTTTAGCAGTGCAACTACCATATAAAAGTGGAAATAAAGTGGTTTTTTCGTGAATGCAAGTAAGTCTACTCAATTGCTTAGTCGTTTACGGAGTTTGAATCCCAGCCACAAGGTAATTTAGTGATAAAATATTATTTATTCTAAAATTTCATTAATAATTTCATGATAAACATATTCCTTTCTTATTCAAATATTTATTGTTTAAATGTCATAATGATGTATTCATTATTATTTATTTTAAAGTAAGATGATAAACCTAAACATCACAGAACCTAGCAACATCATGCATTCATGCAGGTTTAAATATCCATAATGTTTTTAAAGTTTATAAAAAACAGGAGACAAAAGAGAAGAAAACTTGAAACAAAACTTAGCGGATACAGAAAAGAAGAATTTCCCCTGGTTGAGCGGGCAGTTAATGTCTGTGGCGTACAACGCGGGTGGTCGAGGTCATGTAACTCATGTTTAACGATAGAAAACTTGGTTGCATGATCAGCTGGTCCTATCCTCCAATGGTGGGCCTAATGGGCTGGCTGTTTTCGAAAAGAAAAACAATAGTGCGTGGAAACGGACTTTGCTTCCAATGATAAATCATAGTCGAAGACGTGGTAATTGGAGGAGTCCAATCGGCAGCGTACATGATGGCAGAAAAAACGGCAGAAACCATAATAAATCCAGAAATTTTGTCAATTTATTATTAGGTAGAGACTAGCAAAGATGCCCATGCATTGCAATGGGGAAAAAACATTATCTAGGCCAATAGCCTTGATTCAATTCAAAAGATAACATCAACTTCCACAATTGATCACAAACTCAAATCCACATTTCTCTCCCAACACAACTACGCATTACAATAATGTTTAATTTGGTGTCATAATATTTATGAACTTCTCTATAAATATTGTCAAATCTAAAATAGTTTGGATTAAGATAATTCTAAAATTTGATATCATTTAGGCTAAGTGAGTATACGAAAGTCTTCTAAAATAATAAGAATAGTAGTAGTAACCATAATAATAAATACATGCACATAATTTCCACATTATTGTGCTTTGGTAATGACAATAAATATGTTTGTGTGTTCTAATGGAGAAGAAACTTAATTTAAAATTCATTCTTTGTAAAAAAAAATAAATAAATAAAATTCATTATTATATAAACCACTTCAATCAAAATACAAATATAAATTGTTAAATCAATTTTAATTATAAAAAGGGTGACAGATCTCATCAAGATCAATCGTGCATCCATGACAAAAAAATTATAGGCTAGTATTAGTTAAGAATGAAGCATTATTATAATATCATGTACTATTCAGTTAACGCATTATTGGGCAACGACTGCCAAAGGAATTATGCACGTTGGTAGTATTTTGTTCATTTTTATCTCTTTGGGTCCCACATTTTAGTTAGGAGCAAACGACATCTCATAATGATTGTATACCACCGACGATAAAGACACTAGTGCCTCTCATACGTTCTCAGTCATCACCAAACCTATATACATGTAACATATGCAATATTGATTTAATACACCTACAGACAAAAGCACAACCAAATAAAAAAATAAAGCATCTATGGATAGACCACATTTTTTTGAAGTTAACAAAAACTTGTTTGATATTTTTAGGATATTTTTATGATTTTTAGCGAATTTTGCAATATAAAAAGAAAAAATAATAGAAAAATTTACATTTTGCATTAGGAACCCGGTCTTTTTGAGAAATCATTTAGACCCTTCCACTTTTTTGTCTCTCTTACTTATTTACATCTATAACCCTATATTTTTATCTATTTACTTCCAACTTTTAATCTCCCTTAGTGCGTTAGCTTTAACCGTGAACCAGACTACGGTACTTCTACATCGAGACGAAGACGGAGCGGCGGGCAGAAGATTTGACGTTGGAAAGGCAGAAGGAAATTTTGCCAATTTATTATAACTAGCAAAAATGCCCGTACGATGCAACGGGAGAAAATAGTATCTCTAGACACAATAATATTAGTTCGGTGATTTATACATGCTCACTCTATCTTTTTTTCTTCGCATCCATGATTCGATATATTGACCATACTGGATTGTCTGCCTAATATACATGTTGACGGACATCAACATCCCATGATGGTAGATCCAGGTGCGGGTCCAGCATGATAGTGTGTGGTCAATTCTGTGCCTTTTTCTTTGAGCTTTGATGACTCTTTGTTTTTTTTCTTTGCATGATAGGCTTCACGAAGTCTTTTAAGTCTTTCCTGTTTTTTTTTTCATTGGTCATCTGTGCATACCGCTCTCTATCTCTTTTCCTTTTTCTTTCCTTGGCATCCATTAACATATCTTTTTCCTGATTGTTTTTTGCAATGTGACAATCTGTAGATCAAAGAGTGGTTAATAAGAAGTGTGATAGAATGCAGTAGAGAGAAAAATTTAAAGCAATACTGAAGTAACTTTACCTGGTTTCATGTTTCAGATCCAGCTGCAGGTCCAGGTTCGGCAGGTCCAGTAGGTGACATGGTGGCGGAGCGGGCTCGCCAGCTGGCGCTAGTCTCATCTTGCATCGCGGGGGGCAAATCGGCTTCCGTCAGCTGGTCAAGCCTCATGATGGAAGATCCAGTTGCAGGTCCAGGTTCGGCAAGGGACGTGTTGGCGGTGTGTGCTCGCCGGCCGGTGTTGGCCTCATCTCGCGTTGCGGGTGGCAGACACGCTCGCTGGCGGTGGTCGTTGATACCCATGATCTTGACGGTTGTAATTGAAGACAATGGAAATTTAAGATTCTTCTCTAGGTCCGTTTAGGGCGTCCGTTTATAAATATAGTGTTGCACGTACTGCCTTGCCTTGTTGCACGTACAGCCTGCAATCCTATACAGACTGTAATAAGGACATTAGTTCTATACGGATACCTATAACTGCAGTACGTTAAGATATGTTTGCTATGCATAAACCTATAATGGAGAAGTACTCCGTTTATGGTTCTGATTTGCACTTGCGATTGGATAAGGCAGGGCGGACAGAAATTCATCGATGGGCAGAAAAACGGACAGGGCAGACTGAAATTTTGCCCTTTTATTATTAGGGATAGACTAGCAAAACATGCCCGTGCGTTGCACCGGGTCGAACAACATGCTTAGCGATTAAATGAATAGCGATTTGAGATTTATATAAGTATAACAGTTGAGTTACCTATTCTAATACGTTTTTAAAATCAATATAATGTGTAAACTTTGCTTAGCAATTAGAGCGATGTACACTACCGTAAATTGTCGGCCAGCTTTTTTCTAGTATAAATCATTTATATGGATTGAATATATAGTCTGTTTTAAATTTATATGATGTACCAAATGTGCCTGGAAAAACAATAACATATCCAACTCCAATAAACAATTGAATATTTTTAAATTTTAAACAATTAATCATGGTCAAATATTTCTTTAAAATTACTCTTTATTGTTGATCAATGATTTCTATTTGCGTATATACAATGTGTGTAGACAAAATAAATTATTTGTGTTTATATATTCATAGTTATGTATATTTCATTAACTTGTGAATTTAGAGGTAAGATGACATCAATTACTATTTGTGTTCCTTTCCATCTATTTTCTTTTATGATATAAATAAATTGTTTTGGAAATAATCATCAGTGTCTTGTTAAATATGTTTAATATTATTTGCAAAAGTAAGGCTAGGTGATGCGAACTCAAACATAAAATGAGTTGTGCACAAATAAATATTATAATTTCTGAAAATAAATACAATGGACTTAAATAAAATAAGAAAACAAAGAGGCCCTACCTTTCATCCTTCCAAACAGCCGCATGGGCCTTAACTTTGGCTTCAGGCCATTTATCCACGCTGGGCCTCGCACATGCTTGCTTTGCATGGTATGATATAATATCGGACTCCTGATGACGTGTGATTTATTTATCTTTTACTCCTTGTATTTGTTTTACACACGGACAGGCTGACAAAAAAAAAAAGAGAGAGACGGCGGACAGAATTATATGGCGTATGGAGGGCAGACTGAAATTTTGCCGTTTTATTAATAGGTATAGATATAGATTAGGTATAGATACGGAAAGCTTTTTTATTTCTCTATCTCTTTTTTTCCCGTGCTTTTTTTTGTTCGGACCTACGTGGCCTGTTTATTTTCCTCTATGGTGGCTTCTTTTCCTCTTGTGTGGTCATCTTTTTTTCTGTTTTCCATTTCGGACGCAATTCATCCTTTATTTCTCTTTTGGCCGTGAACATATACATGACATGGATAAGCGAAAGAAAATACGGTGGACAAAAATGGGGTGGGAAATTTTCACAATTAATTATTAGGTAAAGATAATAACAAAATAATAATAATGAAATAACTTTTAATTATGATCGAACCAAACATCGAACCAGTGTGGCTGCCGGTTTTTATTGGTTCTATTGGTCCAACTGTTAAGAACCGATTGTACCGCCAATTGATAGTTTTGGACCAGATGAACTGAACCGCACACAAATACTTCAAAACGGTAAATATAATGATATATAATAAATCATTAGCAACATTTTGATCATATATAAATCAATAAGCAAATAAAGTTGTGTAAGCATTTTAAGCTAATATACTCCCTCTATTCCAAAAAAAATTGCAATTGGGAAGCATGCCAGTTAAACTATGTCAAGTCTATAGCAATAATAAGTATTAGCATTTATGTCTTAAAATAAATTTATTATAAAAATATATTTTAACTAATCTAATGATACTTATTTTGACTCATAAGAGTTAATATTTTTTCATATAATTTTAGTCAAAATTTGTGATGTTTGACTCCTTGGGATGTGAGAATCGCATGTTGTCAAAATTCATGATGTTTGACTCCTCACATGTTTTTTGGAACAGAGGGAGTAGCTACAAGTCATGAACGGTTACTCCAAAATCAACATGTGTTTGTTGCTAGTTTTTAACTCAAATTTTGTTGTAAAATCCGACTGCCAAAAGTATAGTGATAATATTTCATAACCATAGCAAGCTAGACCAAAATTGACAAGTTATATAAGTTTTTGGTGTTTCAGAGTTATTTTATAGGATATACATAAAAAATATGCATGGAAAGAAATATATAGAGTACCTACGAGTTGGTTCAAAAAGAATTTGAATATATGGAGTACTTACGAGTTGGTTCAAAAAGTAATTCAGATATTCTCTATTGCAAAAATAGTCTTAAATGTTGAAATATAGTGTACCATTGCGAACAGCTCATCCAAATAATTCTTCTGGCAAACGGACACAGTTGAGGAACACTACCTCACTGTAGAAACTAGAAAGCAAAGAAGTGATTTCTAAACAACCATTTTAGACTCGATTGAAACAAGTTTTTTTTTTTTTTTGAGTAATTCGATTGAAACAAGCAAAGAAGAAATACCTAAATAAGCAATTTACTCTCACACACTAAAGGTCCCTAGTTCGAACCTGTGCTCAAGCACAAATTTATTTTTTTTCTTTTAAAATATTATTTCATCTTCAAATGTATTTGTTTTCAGTACAACAACAAATACAAATTCTTTTGTGTGCAGAAACAAATACACTTGTTTTTTTGCCCTTTTTGCTTTTCAAAATACCATTTCAAGGCTAACACACAATTAACATTTTTTTTCCTTTCTTGCTTTTCAAAATATCATTTCATTTTCAAATGTATTTGTTTCTTGTGCAACAACAAATGCACAATTCTTTCCTTTTTTTGCCTTTTCAAATATCATTTCAGCGCCAAGACACAAATTTAGTTCTTTTTTTCTTTTTTGAAATATCATTTCATTTCAAGTGTATCTGTTTTCTGTACAATAACAAATTGCCTATATATGGAATACAGTTAAGTCTTGCCTATGTATGGATTACAGTTAAGACATAGTTCCATTGTGCAGATGATTTCAGCTCATGTAGCACAGAACTCCCATTCTTTTCCACATCTACAGTCCCCCTGATATCTCAGATTACTCCATATAATGCGGAGCAACTGAGGAAGTGTCACGGTGGCGTTGGAGAACGGGTCCCTAAGGAAGCAACCATCCTCAGTTGAGAAGGCTAGCCAGTTGCCACAGGCATCAACATACCCTGTGCTGCCGGGGAAGCGGACCGGCTCGCTCCCAGGGAGGGAGTACACAGCCGGGGGAGCGCGAGCAGTGGCCTGGGCAGGGGGAACTCCCGTGCAGCGGCGCACCACTGAGGGCACACGGCGGCGAACCGGACGCGGTCCACGTGCGCGGGCAGGCGGCGGAGGACAAGGCCGGCCAGCTCTAGCGGGATGTCCGACCACGGCGACGGCGGCGCCATCGCATACGCAGACGCTGCAAAGACAGCAGCACATGGGTCAGGAGTGAGGATACACCGGGAACGACGGCGAGGGCGGCACGAGAACGCAGGCAATTCGTCGAACACCTTGCGTGCGCGACCAGCGGCGAGAGCAAAACAAGAAATGGGATGGTGCTGGGAGTGCAAACGGGCGAAGGTCGGGTGTGGAATACGGGAAATAGGCTACCGTAGTGGAGGAATCATACTCCGGCTTCCCGCCGGCGTCAGAAGCGGTGGCGGCGGCCAGGTGAGGGTGTCGACTGGAGTTGTGGGATTGAATGTGAACAGAACCGTCCGTTTGTGCCTAGTGGGGCAAACTTGTATTTTGTTCAAAAATAAAAAACAGTATTTTGTTCAAAAAAAAAAGAAATTTGTGCCTTTTGTTTTTACATACAACTTCTACTTTATCCCTTGGTGATTATAACTTTCTAAAAAGTAATCTATTTGTTTTTTACATACAACACTTGTCCTAGTACATGATGGTTTACTTGGTAATGTTAAATTATACATGAAAATTCTAAGAGTAGCTCCAACACACATGCTATCCATGATGGGCCGGCTATTTATTGATTTTTAAAGGAAAATTTAAACTCCAACATATTTGTTATATGGTTTTATAAAGTAGCAAATATGCTACCCCGAAAACTCGGTGATCATATATAGCCAGCCAAAGCAATTTGCTACCTAAACTTTATAAAATAGAAAGGTTGTTGTAGATCTCTTCTTTTTTAAGAAGTTTTCTATTTTACAAAAAGCTAAACAATGAAATTTGGGTATTAAGTCTAGCCAAACTATTGGGGTTGCTATAAAGAAACAATTGAGAATTAACCTGATAATAATAATAATGTACAACTAGTTGTTAAAAAACTGGTTGTAATATGCACACTCATCCTATCCCAAAGAATGCCTTTGAGATACTAGTTCAAATAGTCCTGAGATTCACAAAATCATCAAAGATTTTTAAACGTTAATAAACACACTACTTATCACTGAAGGTATAATTAGCCAGATTTAAGTACTCGTATTAAGTCCAAGATTCGTACCTAGGTGGAGAACTGCTTAGATAATGGGTTAGGGATTAGAACAAATGAGCTGCTCCATAATTTTGCATCATGTTCATTTTTCTAAGATATATAATAATTGTTTAGAATGCCATCTCTTTTTTAGCATTCTGCAAGAATTTAATTCTCAACACATGTTTCAAACCCAAGCAAATACGGTCAACAACAAAGGAGGCAACACCACATGTCAATGACCGTGCACCTTGAAGTAAACCTTATTGATCTCCAGCCCACATGGATCATGGATGTTCGACCCCAAAAGGCTAAAACAGCAGTATAC
This sequence comes from Themeda triandra, assembly GCA_018135685.1. Classification (NCBI taxonomy): domain Eukaryota; kingdom Viridiplantae; phylum Streptophyta; class Magnoliopsida; order Poales; family Poaceae; genus Themeda; species Themeda triandra. The sequence continues at coordinate 655,437 of JAENPR010000146.1, read as the reverse complement.
CTCTCATGTCATAACTGATAACACATTCAGAATATTTCAATAAAACAATGGTTAAGATCGACCAAATTAAAAAGCTTATCCCAACTAGGGGTACCATTATGGTGCCAAGCTCACGAATAGGTCCACAATAGCAGATAGCAATGCCAAAAGACCCATCGATGTTATACAGATTGATAATGACACAATCAACACATATTCACACCATACTTCGACCGAGACAAGTACTGGTACACATAACTTCTGTTATTATCAGAGACCATTAAACATACTACGAGGATAAGATACGTTCAAGGGACGAATTAAACACCTAGCCCAGCTTCAGCTTCACTTCGTTCCGAGGGAAGAGCCAAGTCCCAAAAACCTTGCCACGCTTCCATGACACCGTTGACGGGGGAGGATACCTTGCCGTCTGTCATGCTATAAACACTGCAGGAACTCGATGTACCATACCCACCGCAATCCTTGGCATCATTTTCCAGGAAGAAGATGCAATCCCCGAGCAACGCATCATGAGAAACACTAACGACCTGCTGCATCGCCGGTGTAGAAACAAAACCTCGTTGTTCCCTATTGTCGTCATCTTCACCACTTTGATCGACCGAGGTCGGCTTTAAACACCTCAAACTCATCGTGCTCACCTGCATCTGCTGCATTGACTTCAAATAGAGCATTCACGCGTAACTTCCTCAACACAAGCAGCAACACACCACATGATTCAACTAGATAGGCCCTCTCTCGACATTGGAGAAAAGATACGACTGAATGTGGACGGATGATGACCTTTCGAATCTGAGAAATCCATGGATCACCTCTGCGGTCCATGCTGACATTGATGGTGAAAAGTACATTATGGTGGCCTAGGGCATATAGCTTGCCCTGATGGAATGCCATGTAAAAAACATATGGACAGTCCAAATATATAGACCACCACGAGGTGGTATGTGCCTGGCACACAGCAATCTGTTTGCGCCCATTGAACCTGACTGTTGCTACAATGAAATCGGGTGAATAGAGCCACAATTTCCACTTGGATGTGCACTTCTTTGGCTCCAAAATTTCATTCGCAAATGCTCTACCGTCCCTGCTCACAAGGGGTGCTCGGACTCGGGATAGAGGGGGAAGTGTCACCGTGGCATTGGACAAAGGATCCCTCAGGAAGAAGCCCTCTTCACTTGAAAACACCAACCAGTAACCACAAGCGTCTGTGTACCCCGTTCCCGTGAATCTAGGGATGTGGAACGTCTTGCTTCCAGGTAGGCTATACATCGTACCGTCTGAGAGTAGGAGCAGGGGCAACGGAGGTGGCAGGGGCCCATGCCGTCTGGAAGCGCGCCACTGGGGGCACACAGCGGTGAACCGGACGCGGTCGACGTGGGCAGGTAGGCAGCGGAGGATCCGGCTGGCGAGGTCCAGAGGGATGTCCGACCATGACATTCCCGTGGTATCTGCCATCGGTCGATCTGGCCCTGCAAATATGATAGGAAAAACAGCAGCCGTCAGCAAAAGACACACTTTGCGTTCATGAATCAGCAGCAAAAGGCCAGTACGTGGGCAATTCAATCAAATATAATCACAATGTAACCAAACAAACACAATGAAGTCTCTTATCTATGTCGATATACTCAGCATTTATCATCTCATCTCTGGCCGGCATATGCCTAGAAGGCTAGAACTGCTCTTCTTGAATTTCTAACAGTGTTAATTTTGTTCTTTTTCTATGGCACCAATATTTTAAGATTTGTTTTTCTAAAAGTTGGGTTTGAAAATATGACTACGTCTATGAAAGGCATAGAAATAAAGGGGAAACAAGGAACATGGATGCTGATCTGATTGTAGAGGGACTATCAGTAGGTCATGCAAACAGGCAATCCATCGAACACCTTGCACACGTGACCAGCGGCGAGATTAGGAGGAACAGAGGGAGTAGGGACAGAGGAGCATCAAGTTTAGTGGAAAGAATGCTGGCGGATTACCTCCCGTGTTGCCACTGAAACTAAAAACCTCGCGTGTTGCCACCGAAACTAAAAAAAAAATGATTTCTCATGGGCCAAGTATGAAATATAGATATGAAATTTACTCTTTTTATTTCGTGCCCAGATTTCAGTGGTGATTTTACCATAATTTTCTAACTTTGGAATCTTATCCTTGTGACTGTAATTTGGGTTTCTACACCAATTCATAAGGGGCTCCCTAATTGACATACGATTGAAAGGCGAAAAATAGATAAACAAATGAAGACGACGAAGATATACTAAAATCAAGGCAGACCAAATGAGCCTTACGCACTTCGTTTCACACGGCGGATGTGGGCAAGCGGTGGCACCTCGCCGGACCTCGGTGGCTCAGCGCGCTGCATACCTGACGCGGTAGGCAGCGCACATGGACGGCCTGGGACTCGCGGCCGGCGGGAGCTCGTCGCGCTCGAGGCCTCTGTTCGGCAGTTCGGGAACCCGGCGGCCGGAGCCAAGGAAGAGGAGACCGCCGCCGGTAGGTGGGGCGGCCGCCCCTCCCCGCCGCTAGGGTAGCTCCGTTTTCTTGGGGGTGGCCCGGCGAGCGGCAGAGATTTGGGGAGCAGGAAGAGAGAGGAAATCTTGAGCCGTGGTGGTGGTGGACTCGACTGTTCAGGGTGTCATTTTGCGAGTACTAACTGTGAGTAAATTAGCAGAATAACACAAGGGAATGGCAAATCAGGAAACTCCTCCCTCAGTAATAATCTCAATAATCTCACGCACATCCTGTGAATTGAGAAGTTCCTTGAGAAGTTGCTGCGCATACAAATATAGAGAGAGTAACTGCATAAATATAGGGAGAGTAACTGCACATCTTGTTAGTGGGAAGTTCCTGTGCATATAGTAACTGCCTCGTAGAGAAATGTGCGGCTGTGAGAAGTTCCCAATTATAGAACCAACTCTAATGTAAAGAGATGTGCGGCTATGACTTGACCGAGAAGTTCCCAATTATACAACCAACTCCAATATAACTTAATTTCTCTCTCGGCCATTATGACTTTCTTATTCTAATCTAAAAAAGTATTTTGTTTGTACATATAACTTCCTTAAAATGAGCAATTTGTTTTTTACTAACAGTCAGGTGTGCTAGTACATAATGATTTACATGGTATTGCATCATAATTCTAAAAGAACCAATTGACAATGATAATAGTGTGAAATTAGTTGTTAAAAAGCTGGTTATAATATGCCACACCCTATCCCAAAGAATGCCTTCGGGATACTAGTTCAAAAGGTCTTAAGATTCACAAAATCATCAACGAGTTTTTACCGTCGATAAACACACTACTTATCAGTGAAGGGATAGATTAGCCTGATTTAAGTACTTGTATCAACTCCAAGACTCATACCCAGGTGGACAATTGATTAGATCAAATGAGCTGCTCTAATTTTGCATCATATCCATTTTCCTTAGACAACGGATTAGAGTAATCTCTCTCTCTCTCTCTCTCTCTCTCTCTCTCTCTCTCTCTCTCTCTCTCTCTCTCTCTCTCTCTCTCTCTCTCTCTCTACATTCCGAAAGAATTTAATTCTCAACCCATATTTTAAACCCAAGCAAATATGGTCGAGAACCAACCATACGTTAAGAGGCAACACCACATGTTAATGATCGTGCACTTTGAAAGTAAAACTTTTTTTTTTTGTGACTTGCTTGCTAAAAACAGCATGGAGCATGGCTGTTCGACCCCAAAGGCTAAAAACAGCACTATAAACCTCTCATGTCATAACTCATAATGCATTCAGAAGATTCAATATAACAATGGTTAAGAATCGATCAAATTAAAAAGCGTGCAACCTCCCCAACAAGAGACACCATTACGGTGCCAAGCTCACAGAATAGGTCTACAACAGCAGATAGCAATGCCAAAAGATCCATCAGATGTTTACAGATTGATAAAGGCACAATAACACATAGTCACACCATATTTCGACCAGACAAGTACTGATACACTTAATTTCTGTTATCATCAGAGATCATTAAACATGCTACGAGGATAAGATAAGTTGGTTTGACGAATTTAGCACCTAGCTCAGCTCAGCAATAACTTCACTTCAGCTCTCAGGGAAGAGCCAAGTCCCAAATACCATGCCAGGCTCCCATGACACCGTTGGCAGAGGGTTGGAGACCTTGCCATCCATCATGTTGTAGACGTTGCAAGAACTTGAGGCACCATACCAAGTGCAATCCTTGTCATCATTGTCCAGGAAGAAGATGCAATCCCCTGGCAACACTTTATGAGAAACACAAAGAGACCTGCTGCATCGCCGGCGCAGAAACAAAACCTCGTTGTTCCCTATTGTTGTCACCTTAAACCACCATGACTGACTGATGTCAGCTTCAAACACCTTGAACTCATTACGTTCAGCTGCATCGACTTTAAATAGTTCATTCAGGTCTACGAATGGGTGGTGCAACTGTCTCAACACCACCAGCAACACACCACGTGATTCAACTAGATAGGCCCTCTTTTGACCCCTTAGGAAAAGAGGCATGTCCAAACATGGACCATTGATGACCTTTCGCATTTCAGAAATCCATGGACCGCTACTGTGGTCCTTGCTGACATCGATGGTGTAAAGTGAATCATGGATGTCAAGGCCATATAGCTTGCCCTGATGGAATGCCATGTCAATGAAGTCTGGACAGTGATTTTCCAAATATACAGACCACCAGGAGGTGGCCCCTGCCCGACACACTGCAAAACGTTTGCCTCCAGTGAACTTGATTTTTGCTACAATGAAATCGGGTGAACAAAACCACAGTTTGCACTTCTTTGGTCCCTCCTCCAACTGCAACCTTTCAGCCATTTGCATCCATGCTCGGGTTGCCACATTAACAGACTCATCACCCACATGCATAGGTGGTTTCGAGAATCAAAGAGGTTCCCGGGGCTCAAAACTTCTATATCATTCAAAATCTCTCCTTCATTTGTTATTGTTCCCCTGTGAGTAAAAGTTCTTATGGGCTTAGGACGGCGCTTCATGGTTGTGGAGCCGCGGGGGAGCTTCAAACCAAACTGCTCCACTGCCCCTGTCCACAAGCCGAGCTCGGACACGGGACGAGGGTGGAAGTGTCACGGTGGCATTGGACAAAGGATCCCTCAAGAACAAGCCCTCTTTGCTTGAAAACACTAGCCGGGGCGCCGAAGTGTCCATGCACCCAGTCCCCGTGAAGCCAGGGAAGTGGAACGGCTTACTTCTAGGTAGGCTGTACACGGCACCATCTGACAGCAGGAGTAGAGGCAGCGGTGGCGGCAGGGGCCGATGCCGCGTGGCCGCGCGCCACTGGGGGCACACGGCAGCGAACCGGACGTGGTCGACGTGGGCAGGCAGGCGGCGGAGGATCCGGCCGGCGAGGTCCAGCGGGATGTCCGACCACGACGTTCCCGTGGTATCCGCCATCCGTCGATCCGACCCTGCAAACACGATCACCAAGAAACAGCAGCCGTAAGCAAGGACACATATTGCAATGACAAACCGGCGGCCAAAAGCGAGCACCGTGGGCGGCATGCGCTTGCATCGCAGCGCAGGCAAACAACCTGCGGCGAGAGTAGCAGGAGCAGAAGGTGTAGAGACAGAGGAGCATCGAGTCCGGGGGAAGGAATGCTGGCGGATTACCGGAAATCGATGACCACGGCAGGGTGAATCGTGCTCCTCCTCGCGCTGCTCGGGCGGAGGCGGTGGCCGGCGGCGGCCTCGCCAGCGGCAGAGCTCGGTGGGCAGGCGCAGGTCTGTGTGAGAGGAATGAGTTGCTGCTGAAGTGGCGTGCGACTGTTCAGAGTTCTAAGTGGGCCTCGTGAAGTTCAAAGTGGCCCAAAAGCCCAAAAGAATCCTTCAAAAATGAGTTTTGGTAAATAATGTCATACCGTTTCTAAAAAAAATGCCATGCCGTACTCTTTCCACAATTTCAAGTGCAACATTTTTTTTTTCGAGACCGTGCCGTTGCGCATATCAAGTGCAGCATTTTCAGACACGGCGAAGTTTTGTTTGATCTTGGTGCTCCATTGGTGCTGCACAAGTTAGCTAATTGGAGGTGACAAAACACATGAGACGAAGTAAAAATCAGTGTGCTCTAATCGAGATGCTCTAATCGAGAGGGTGCACAATCTTGTGCATTTTTTTAAAAAAATCTGACTCGGCAGTGGACAAATGTTATTAGCTAGTTAGGTACAAAAATTGTATTAGAGCCAAGAATTATATTGTTCTTCAATACGACAAATACTAAAAGAGACTAAACCTATGTAAAGTAAAAATCAGTGGTGATATATATACTTTACTTCAGAATCACCAATAAAAGATGCTTTTACAAATCTGAGGTTCACAAGGGAAATTAGAAAACTTGGAGTTTCATAAGGGAAATTAACAAGCTGACTCAAATGGACCATCTGATTGCCAGCCTAGTTCATGTGTCAGCCAGTAATTTATGAGTAGGACATCTGAACAGCGCATGCCATTTTTATATCATTCAACTCCTCCACTACGTCGTGCATCTTCATTCTTTGTCTTGGTAAGTCATTGCAGCATGCTAAAGCAACTCTAAATATTGGATAAACGAGAGCATCTAGGATATCTTGGGTGTCTGAGTTTCTACTGTATGTTGCAGTAACATCAAGTATCTCCAGTAGATTATTAGGATAAGCCATCTTCACAAAGCTGACAAGATTTGCCACACCATCGTTGAAACTGTCAGTTGGCCTTTTTCCTGTAAACATTTCTAACAGGACTATCCCGTAGCTATATGTATCACCATCCGTGGAGACATCACATCCTGACCCATACTCTGCAATATACAGAAAAGGAAATTTCGTTGGCTATATTATAATTAGGCCATATCAAAATTTAATAATATCAGTTTCAGATAAATAATCTTCAGAACAGCAACATATTCATATGCGTCAACAACAGTTGAATTACTGACCTGGGGCGGCATATCCAATTGTGCCTTTAACTGCAAATGAGCTGCCTTCAGTTCCAGAATGGTTTTTGTTGCCTGCTTCAGATGACATTATCTTTGCTAAACCGAAGTCTGTAACATGTCCAACCAAATCATCATCTAGAAGTATGTTGCTTGGTTTAATGTCACAATGAACTATACTTGGATCAACTTGATCATGAAGATATTCCAATGCCTCTGCAATGTCAAAAGCAATGTCGAGTCTTTTCATCAAACTAAGACTTCTTCTGATCATACTATTTGTCATTTTTGTCTGGATGCAGCCACTCATCTAAACTCCCATTGCAAATATATTCTAGGACAAGTGCCTTGAATTCAATCCCATTACGGTCGAAGCCACTGCACACGGTGATCACCTTCACCAATTTCCAGTGGCGGATCCTCTTTAGAGCATTACACTCAGCTAAAAAAGCTTCTATTGGCTCCTTGAGATAGGTTGGCGATACTAACTGGCATAACACCTGAAAAGTTGTTTTGTTCAAGGTCTACTATTCTCATGTTGCTAAAGTTGGTTAAGGATGTGAGGAAATCCCAAGCGTGCAACCTCCCCACCTAGAGACACCATTATGGGTACCAAGCTCACAGAATAGGTCCACAACAGCAGATAGCAATGCCAAAAGATCCATCAGGTGTTTACAGATTGATAAAGGCACAATTGACACATAGTCACACCATACTTCGAACAGAAAAGTACTGATACACTTAACTTCTATTGTTATCAGAGACCATTAAATATACTATGAGGATAAGATACATTCAAGAGACGAATTGAACACCTAGCTCAGCTCAGCTTCACTTCAGTTCTGAGGGAAGAGCCAAGTCCCAAACACCTTGCCACGCTTCCATGACACTGCTGACAGTGGGTTGGATACCTTGCCGTCTGTCATGCTGTAAACACAGCAGGAACTCGATGTACCATACCCACCACAATCCTTGTCATCATTATTCAGGCAGAAGATGCAATCCCCTGGCAACGCATTATGAGAAACACAAACAAACCTATTGCATTGCCGACGTAGAAATAAAACCTCATTGTTCCCTAATGTCGTCACCTTAGACCACTTTGACTGACTGAGGTCGGCTTTGAACACCTCAAACTCATCATGCCCAATTGCATCTGCTGCATTGACCAAACCAATAAATGGGTCGTGCAACTTCCTCAACACCAGCAGCAACACACCACATGATTCAACTAGATAGGCCATCTCTTGACTTTGGAGAAAAGATATGACCGAACGTGGACCGTTGACGATGACCTTTCGCATCTGAGAAATCCACGGATCACCTATATGGTCCATGCTGACATTGATGGTGAAAAGTGAATTACAGAGGTCTAGGGCATATAGCTTGCCCTGATAGACTGCCATGTCAGATAAGCATTCACAGTTATTGTCCAAACACACAGACCACCACGAGGTGGTCCGTGCCTGGCACACAGCAATCCGTTTGCGTCCTTTGAACTCGACTGTTGCTACAATGAAATCTAGTGAACATAGACACAATTCCCACTTCGATGTGCACTGTGGCTCCAAAATTTGACTCCAAACTGGTCCACCATCCCAGCCCACAAGGGGGGCTCGGACATGGGATAAAGGTGGAAGTGTCACCGTGGCATTGGACAAAGGATCCCTCAGGAAGAAGCCCTCTTCACTTGAAAACACCAGCCAGTTGCCACAAGTGTCGATACACCTAGTCCCTGTGAAGCCAGAAAAATGGAACGGCTCACTTCCGGGCAGGCTGTACACCGTACCGTCTGAGAGCAGGAGCAGAGGCAGCACTGGTGGCAGGGGCCCGTGCCGCGTGGTCACACGCCACTGGGGGCACACGGCGGCGAACCGGACGCGGTCGACGTGGGCAGGCAGGCAGCAGAGGATCCGGCCGGCGAGGTCCAGCGGGATGTCCGACCACGGCGTTCCCGTGGTATTTGCCATCAGTGGATCCAACCCTGCAAACAAGATCCAGAAGAAGAGCAGCCGTCAGCGAGGACACACAATGCGATGATAAAACGGCAGCAAAAAGCCAGCTCGTGGGCACAGGCAATGCATCGAACACCTTGTGCGCGCGACGTGCGGCGAGAGTGGAAGGAGCAGAGGGAGTAAGGGACAGAGAAGAGTCGAGTTCGGGGGGAAGGAATGATGGCGGATTACCGGCAATCGACGACCGCAGCAGGGTGGATAGTACTCCTCTCTTGCTGTTACGGCGGAGGCGGACTGGCGGCGGCCCGGCCAGCCGCAGAGCTTGGCGGAGTTGCAGTTCGAGTCAGGTTGTTCCGTGACGCTTTGACCTCATGAAGTTCAAAGCGGGCCAAAAGCCCAAAAGATATTTTTTTCACGATACCTCAAAAAATGAGTTGGTAAATGTTATACCGTACTCCTTCCACGATTTCAAGTGCAACATTTTAACCGAGACATTTTATAGATTTCGGTGCTCCATTTGCATTTGGTGTTGCACAGGAAATTTTTTTTATTTTTAATCTCATATATGTGGAACCAAATTTGGACGAGCAATTTTGAATGGATTTCACAACAAAAGCTCATGCAGTATATTCATGGTTTTAGTTTTATTTGTAACATGTGGATTTCCTTTACAATGAATTTTCACCACCCTTCAAAACTAGAGCATTTTCGCCCAATGCCAACTGGTCAACCACACCTAATGTTCCTCTTTTCTTTCTGAATCAGGTGTGTTCCTTTGCAGCCATATACGTTTTTTTTGTTATTTTTTTATTTGAGACTTGAAATTTTGCACATTATCTGACCTACTAAAATATTATTATCTTTTGATTCTTTTAAAATTTTAGTTTGCACTATTTTCTATAGATTGTCTATTTTATCTAGATTTAGACCTGTTCGGCTACTCATAGTTTTCTCAGTAGGTTTTGGTTAAATATACACAAAAGGGCTAAGAAAAATAGTGATATCCATGTTTCTTGTTCTGAAATCGATCGACACTCCTCAAAATACAAATACAGTATCCAAAAGAATCTATTAACTTTCAAGAATTTGGTAATGAATATTTCGGTTTCTAAACAAGTTCAAATAAAAAAAGCTTTGAACTCCAAAGTTTTAGATCTCATTGATTACTATAACTTTGATTTAGGCCATCTCTCCATGAATTGGTTTGAATTTTTCAAAATCTCAAAATGTATAATATAATATTGGGACCCTAGATTATTTATAGGAAAAAGTCTACATGACTACTTCACCTACAAAACCGGATTTTTTACCCCCGAAGTACCCAAAAACGGTCAAACAATCCCCAAGACAGTTTTGGACGGTCGCTTTGTATTTTTATTTATTTTCGCTGAATCTTAAAAAGAAAACAATAGTAAATCGCAGAACAATTATAAAATGAAAATCTAATTTTCTTAGACTCTACATGATTAGTACAATTTTTTTATAACTTTAAATCTATGCTTTTCTGTAATTAAATGGAATAAAACTTCTACTAAAGCATACCACGTTCACTGTTTAGATCTAATCATGTGGAGTCCAAAAAAAAACTAGATTTAGCATTTTTATGATTTTTCTGCGATTTAATATGACTTTTCAAAGATCAATAAAAACAAATAAAAAAGACAAAACTACCGCTGCAGTCGGGGTTTATTTGGCCAGTTTTGGATAGTTTAGGTGGTAGAAAATCCGGTTTCATAGTTCGGGAGTGCCACCCTAAATAGTTGAGGGGGTTATGTAAACTTTTTCCTTATTTTATATGAAAAACATCATCAATTACAAAGTTGTCGGGGCATAGATTTGTTGGAAGGTCACCCATCAACTTGAGGAGATTTTTTGCATGAGAGCTTGGAGGTAGAAGGTGAAGGATGATAAGAGAGAGAGGGAGGGAGAGGGAGAGAGGGAGGGAGAGAGAGAGAGAGAGAGAGAGAGAGAGAGAGAGAGAGAGAGAGAGAGAGAGAGAGAGAGAGTGGCAGCCTCTTATTCTGGGTTTTGGGAATGAGTTCAATTTGTTGATCGAATGTTCCATTGGTCCATCCTAGCTAAAGTTTGCCTAGCCGGGAATGAGTTCAATTTGTTCATTGAGTGTTTGATTGGTCCATCCTAGCTAAAGTTCCCCTAGCCCATCCTGATATCTTCGGAGGGCAAGGGGCATACAAAGTTTGTTGTTTTCTCTAGTTTCTTTGATATCTAGGCAAGCACTCTGGCTTCGTCGTCCTTGTCTTCGAGCCATTGGGGGCATCACTGCTCTAGGTGTGATCATGGTTGACAATGTAGATACCGAGCGTTGCAGATGATAGTGGCCGGTCCTGGATGACTAGGAGCTCTTCATTCGCCCATCGCTGCTCACCTGCCGTTTTTTTCGTGCTGTTCAACAAATATATAATTCTTTTCTTTTTTTTTTTTGCTTTTCAAAATACCATTTGATGCACGAGACAAAATTCAATTTTTTTTTGCTTTCTTGCTTTGCAAAATATCATTGTATTTGTGTTTTTGGAACAACAACAAATACACAATTCTTTTCCTTTTTTGCCTTTTTCAAATATCATTTCAGGGCTGAGACACAATTCTAGTTCTTTTTTGCTTTTCTAAAATATCATTTCATTCTAAATTTATTTGTTTCCTGTAGAACAATAAATGCACAATTCTTTTCCTTTTTGAATATCATTTCAGGGCTGAGACACAATTCTAGTTTTTCTTTTACTTTTTTTTAATATCATTTGATTTTAAATGTATCTATTTTCTGTACAACAACAAATTGCCTGCAGATATTCAGCTGATGTAGCACAGAACTCCCATTCTTTTCCGCCTCTGTTATCTAAGATTACTCCGTAAGAACATCAGGACTGGACAGCGTACATGATTCCGGGAAAACACACACACTTAACAGTTGGATCAGGACTGGACAGCGTACATGATTCCGGGAAACACACATTTAACAGTTGGCATGATAATCTGAAGCTTAATGGCACGCACCATGGATCACAAAATTAAATTATATAAGCTGCTAGTTCAGAGAAAGAGCATCTATATTCCATTTGCTTCTTTTTTTTAGACCAAAGACCAACATTGGCCCCGCTTTATAGAAAGCATTAAGGTATTTGCTGGGGTTGCCAGCTTACACAGATAAGCATTGTTCGCCACACACCCACGCTTATTACATGAACAGCCTTAGGCTCAACGGAGCTTTAGAAGCTCACACTCAAAGTTGCAACAGAAACTCTCTGAAAACTACTAGACTTCTCCCCCTAGCAACAGATAAAAGCTCTCTCTCATCTCTCCCAGAAAGACTCGACAATCAGCTTTGCCCTCTTGACCCCAAAAGCTTCGCCAACCTGTCCATCACCTTCTCGATCCAACCTCTTTCCCTGTCCCTGAGCAAGAGACTCCATTTCTGCATAAAAACCATAGACCGATGAATGATCATGTCAGGACCTGTAATCACCCTGTTTTGAAAAACTAACTCATTACGAACTAGCCACAAACTCCAGCAGATGCTACCAAGCAAAAAAATCATCATAGTTTTGGGAACACCATTTCGATCACGGCTGAAAGTCAGGAATTGGTTAAGATTTGTAGGTGTCATTGTCCAATTCGGGGCATCTCTGAAGGTCCACCAGCAAAAATTAGCTAGAAAGCATTCAAAAAAAAAATGCTGTGTAGACTCCAAATTGCCACACATTTTGCAAAACTCCTCCCCTGGCCAATTCCTCTCTTTTAACTGCTCTGCAGACGGCAAACAGTCAGTATATATTGACCAGAGAAAGAACCTAATTCTCAAAGGAAGTTTAGCCTTCCAGATGCTTAAAACCTCTCTATTTTCATACCCTGTGAAGGATAGCTCTCTATATAAAGAAGCAGTAGTGAATTCTCTCTTTTTTTCTAAAGCCCACTCTACAGAATCTGGTTCTCCCCTAAGCTGCACCTCTTGTACCTGCTGTACTAACTGGTTCCACTCATCTCTCTCCCTATTGCCAAAAGATCTTCTGAATGTCAGATTTATCTCATTGCCCCCCAAAACCTCATAGACAGTGCTAGCCTGTTGATTACAAATCTCAAATAACAAACTGAAAACAATCTTCAGTGGGCACTGTCCTAGCCACACATCAAGCCAGAACCTGGTTTTCTTGCCATCATTAACTTTATAGATTAAACCTCTCTCACAGCAGCTTTTAACTTCATGAAGACCTGCCCAAAATTGAGAAACTCCTCTCTGCTTAGAGCTGTAAAAACCTTTTTCTCCCATGTACTTTGCTCTCAGCAACTGACAACAAGGATTATCATCACCTCTCTCCAATTTGTATATCCACTTTGAAAGGATGCACTGGTTCATTATTCTGGTATTTGTGAAGCCCAAACCTCCCACATTCTCTCGGTGTTGCCAAGGTCTCCCATTTTTTCATATGATATTTTTTCTTATTCCCCGGGCCATGCCGAAAAGTTAGACCTAGCTGTCTCCATCTTATGATGAACCTCTCCTGTAAGATGAAAAATTCCAATCACATAATTAGGGACTGAACGAGGCATGACTCGTTAATATCATTTTCCCTCCATAAGTCAAATAGCAGCTTTGCCGGTGGGCACTCTCTTTTCCACTTTCGACCGACATATGCAAACTCGAGGAGCTCATGTAGTACCCGTCTAAAATCACTCCAAGATATTTGAGAGGGAACTCTCCAATGTCATAATTGAACTTATCTGCAACCTCTCTTTGTTCTTCTATTGTAGCTTCTAGGACAAAAACTTCACTCTTTTGATAGTTGATCTTCAAACCTGACAAAGCTTCAAAACAATACAGCAGGAATTTTGTGTTGCAAATTGTATCTTCATCATTACTCAGGAACAACACTGTGTCATCAGCATATTGCAAGTGAGTAAGCCCTCCTGCACATAAATCTGGAACCAAACCTCTGATTAAACCACTCTCTTTTCCCCTATTCAGCAGCATTGACAGAGCATCTCCAACTAAATTGAATAGCAAAGGTGACAGTGGATCTCCCTGCCTCAATCCCTTGAATGTCCTGAAAAATTCCCTGGTTTACCATTTATCATTATCCCTACTCTCCCTCCTTCTATAATCTGTTTCATCCAACCTATCCATTTCTCTGGAAAGTTCTTCTTCCTGAGCACCTCTATCATAAATTTCCAGCACACCTTATCATAGGCTTTCTCGAAGTCTAATTTCAGAATTACACCCTGTCTATGATGCACTCTCAAATGACGAAGGACTTCATGTACCATCACAATCCCCTCCAGAATATACCTCCCTGGAATAAAAGCTGTCTGGGCAGGATTTATAATCTTACTTGCACATTTAGACAACCTAATTGTGAGCACTTTAGTAAACCACTTATAATCAACATTAAGCAAACAAATCGGTCTAAATTGTTTGATGTTATTAGCATCTTTAGTTTTTGGAATCGGTGTGATCATGCCATAGTTTAACTCCGCTCATATTCATTCTCTCTTCATACAAACTGTAAACATCTCATGAACCACTCCTTTAATATATGGCCACATCTTCTTATAGAAGCTAGCAGGAAGACCATCCGGCCCGGGGCTGAGTTTGAGTCCATATCCCTAATTGCAAATTCAATCTCACTCATAGAAAAAGGTTCTACCAATTGTGCTGCCATATCTTCGATAAAGTCTCGGCTTAATCCGAAATCATCTTCAAGTGAAACATTTTCCTCCTCCTCTCTCCCAAATAGATTTTTGTAATACCCCTCAATATGATCTCTCAATTCATCTTCTCCCGTAATTATTCTATCACCATCTTCTAAGGAAAAGATAGTACATTTCTTTTTTCTCCCATTAGCTCTACTGTGGAAGTAGCTTGTATTTGCATCCCCCTGCAATAACCATTTCTCTCCACCCCTTTTCTACCATTGTATCTCCTCAAAAGCATAAATTTGTTCAAGAGCTGTCTCCTTAGCATATCTCTCATTCCATTGTACTGGACTCAGACCATACCTCTCTGCTTGCTCATCTAAAAGTTTTAACTCCTCCAAGAGGACCTGTTTTTCTATCCTTTGTTGCCCTCTAATATTACCCCCCCAACCTTTACAGAATTGCCTAATGTGTTTTTTGATCTCTTTCCAGAATTCCTGCACCTCCTTGTCCCCCCCTAAACGGCCAATTTGCTAGCAAACTCTCCAAAAAATTTTCATGAGTGAACCAAGTCATTTCAAATCTGAAAACATAGGGATGGCTAACTCTAACATCTTCAGTGTTGACCAAGATTGGAGTATGATCTGAACCAACTCTGGTAAGGATTTCACAAGTAGCCCAGGGATAATTAGTTTCCCAATCATAACTGACAAACACCCTATCTAGTACACTCATTATTGGATTCTCTTGCTTATTTGTCCAAGTATATTTCCCTCCTTTTCTTGGCATCTCTCTTAATCCACAATCTGAAATAAAATTATTGAAAAGGTCCATTCTCCATTGCTCTGTCAACTGAGAGGACTTCTCATCTGTAGATCTGATTAAATTGAAGTCACCCCCTAAAATGAAAGCACACTCTAAACTTTTGATTTTCCCAGAAAGTTCATCAATGAAACCCTATTTTCTCTCATTTTGGACTGGTCCATAAACATTCACCACTTCCCATTCCAGGTTATCCTTCCTGCTGTTTGCTCTCATACTTGAGAAGAATTCTCCCTTATCACAACTTATTATTTCTATATCTCCCTCTTTAACCCCTGTGAGAGTGCCCCCTGAATCTCCCACAGCAGGGGTCCAAACCCATCTGAAACTTTGACCATTCACTAAATCACTAAGCATATGATCTGTAAATTCTCTCTTTATTGTCTCCTGCAAACAAACAACTTCCATGGCATGTTGTGAAACCAAATTCTTTAACTGCCCTCTCCTACCACTCTGACCCAGTCCCCTAATGTTCCAAAAGAGGATCTTCATTGCTTCTTCTTCTGTCTCCCCCTTCTGGGGGCTTTACTCTTAGCATTTTCACCTGTCATACTCTCTTGTTCAGTAGTTCTCTCATTTCCCTGCATTGCACTCTCATTGTTATCTTCAGTCACCATATCTGCTTCAATCTCTAAGACTTCGAACCTGTTTGGAGATTTCTCTTTTTCTGCTGACACCTGCACTCTCTTTTTAACCTCAAGCAAGGCTGCTCTAGCTGCTTCCTGTGCTTTTAACCGATCTATAGCTAAATGAGCCTCTGTTTCATTACCTAATTTAATCTTACAAGCATTTGCTACTTTAGATAAACTAGCTGAATTTTTGAGCAAAAGGCGAAGAACTGCGATTTACCTGAAACTTCATTCCGCTGTGCCTTGAGCTTCGACGCATGTTCCTGACAGTTCATGTTGGAACTCACTCTCAAGCTTTTCCTTTGTGCCACAGGAGGTTGAACCTTGGCTGTCCTTGTAACTGTGTTGGTCCTCTCATCTTCCCCTATCTCTTTTGCTGTCCTAGTTTCCTGGCTTGCGTCAACTATCATCTCCTCACCCTCCAGCTGATCCCCTTCAACAGGCCCATTTGAGATTGAGTCCTTGTCAAAAATCATGATATCTCTTAACTTATCAGTTCTCTCTTCAATCCTCTTCTCTAAGGCAGCCATTTGTGATTTTTGCTCCTCCAGCTCATTGCTTGCAGATTCCAGTCCAGCCATTTCCTTTTCATAATCCTCTTCATCATAGTCAATCAGCTGCTCATCCATTATCTCATTCATGGCTTCCTGCCCCCCAGCTTGGGCTGTTTCATCTTGCAGTTTCCTCTCTTTCTCGTGTGTTTGTTCTCTATCTACCGCCCGTTACGCATCACTAGGAATGTCCCGTGATTTAAGCATATCAACCTTCCCGCAGATCGATCGAGATATGGCCCTAGCCACTTCACTTTGTTGAGTAGGGATCACATTCTCTCGCTTGAGGATATGATCACTTCATCCATTTTGGATCCAGTGACTTCACCACCTGTTTTCTCCTCCTCCGTCACTACATCACAAGCCTGCTTGGTGGGAGGTTGTTGCTTTCCATTATCACCTTTCTTGCCCCCTGATGTTTGTCCTTCCTCAAAATGGCTAAACCTCTGGTCAGTCTTGTATTTATCTTGGTCAGGTTTTCCATTTTTATCTTCTTCTTCCTCATCCTCATCCTCATCTCTATATCTATGGAATCGGATTCATTGTTCTTCTTGTCAAATTGATCTTTCCCGAGTCTCCACTTGCCACCAATTGACCTGCTCTCTCCATTGAAAAAGACTTGGGTTTCTCCCCTGATCTCCCATGAATCTCTACAACCAACTTTGATTCTAACAGGCCCTTGCCATGTGAGGCTACCAATGTCCACCTCCTCTGGATCCCCCACCAATTGCCCAACCTCCATTGCCACTTCAAGTGTTCTTGCATATTCAGGAAAGTTTGATGCTCTGACCCACACAACCTCCAGATTCCCATCTGCTCCAGGATCCATCTCAGTTGATCTAACCTGGGCTCTAACAGGAGCAGTAGCAAACTCAAAATTGTTGATTCTTGTCATCTCATCTCTGTTTTCATCATTAGGGAAAAAAATCAGGAATTCTTTTCCTTGAACTAGGCATATAATTTCCCAGTCAATCTGTTGGGTTCTGAAAAAAGTTTTGAGCTCTGCCCTGACCATATCCATGTTAGCCTCCCCTTGCAGAATCTTCATATGGCCCTTTGAGTACTTTTTTGCTTCCTTCTTCACAGGAACTCTAATGCTGTAGAAGCCTTGCCCCCTAATGCCATAACCACACACTCTAAGCCCTCTCTTTTCTGGACATAAACCACTCTTATGCCCATCCTTCCCACAGCTGAAACAATGGGGAGGATTCTTACAATCCTTTTGGAAATGCCCTGTTTTATTGCAGTTATAGCAGTACCAATCAGGATTGCTATTTGTCTTTCCTTTAACATCCCACCCACTCTCAAATCTGGTACCCTTACCCATATCTCTGCCCCTTTCCTCTTGGTTCTTGATGGCCTTCTGTCTCAGTTCATCCTCTGGGATCCAGTCATCCCTGTCCTCTGTCCTGCATTTCCCTCCCCCTCCTTTGTCATAGTCCTCCCCCTTCCTGTCAAGGCCTGCAACCCTCCTGTCATAGTCAGTATGCTGAGGGCCAGATCTGTAGTCATTTCTCTGAAAATCACCCCCTGTCCTGTACTCTCTTTTGGGATAATCGTCCTGATACTCATATCCACCCCTGGCATCTCTTCTTGGGTTGTCTTCGTGGAATCCTCCTGGCCGATAATCTCCCCCTTGCTGACCAGCCCTGCCCCTATCATCACCTCTGTTGTACCCAGCATGGAATCTTCTCTCATCAGCAGCCCTCCGGTCTCGATCATCTTCATATCTGCCTCCTCCACCTCTGGCAGGCTGTCTTGCCCTTGCTTCCCCCTGTTCCCTGTACTCTCTCCCTCGATCCATCGCAAGCGCTTTGGTGACTGCCGCGAAAGACCTGTGATCAACTCTCTTTTCTGGAACTCTCACCACCCTGCGACTCCATGGCCAATTCTTCTCCACTTCTTCGGGTATCGCTGGAAACCCTAGGTTTTCCTGGATCGCAAGAACCGCTGTCTTCTTTGGTACCCACAGCCACCTCCCCTTGGCATCGGACCAGGACCTGGGCTGGTAAATATCTTCAATGCAAGTTCCAAAGGGGTACCTCTCTTCACTTGAAATTACATCCACACCCTTACTTTGGTTTTTTTCATCAAAATCCCCTACTTGTACTTGAGAGTGGACTGAAACTGTCTCTTCCCGCCAAGCTTCTTCTTCCTGTTTGTCGCCAAATCTACGAGTTAATTCCTTAATCAACTCGATCACATTCTGGCTTGGGCGTTTAGTTTTACAGAAAGCATATTTCCCTTTCTCTCTAATTTGCTTGGCGAAGACATCTCCCAGAGAAAATGAACCCCCACCAGCACTCTGATCTTCAGCC
Organism: Themeda triandra; assembly: GCA_018135685.1. Lineage (NCBI taxonomy): Eukaryota > Viridiplantae > Streptophyta > Magnoliopsida > Poales > Poaceae > Themeda > Themeda triandra. The sequence continues at coordinate 636,592 of JAENPR010000146.1, read as the reverse complement.
CAATCAGACAACCTGACCTGTCTCTCACTATGACATTCTGCAATTCTCTCAACAGTATTTCCTACAGCTTTCAATCTCTGCATCTCCGATGATTTCAGCTTTGCAGGAGTTGAAATTGGCATCAGTTTTTCATTCACGGACACGGCTTCGGGATTTCCCCACTCGTGTTGCGTCGAGGCACGATTCGGACATCGAGACGCCGTATTCTCGCTTCAATCGATCCCCCGATGCTGAAAAATTCCTCTCAATGGGTTCTCTGTAAGTAGGTGATGAATCTCTGTTCCTCCTAGTTGCATCTCCCAAACTCAGCCATGGATGCTCGAGATGATGAACATGAACAAATTTTCCCTAACTGAATTCTGCAAGTGCTCATCGGTAACACCCCGTTCACCCTCAAATCCCTAGCCGCACCCGAGATGCAGGAGCCCAGGCCCGCCCAGGGATGATCAGCGATAGGAATCCGTACCTCACCGCCGAAGGACGACATAGAGCCACCGGAATCCCTCCCGCATTCACCTCTAGGCGCTCCGCCTCCAGGGGCTCCGCCACCATGCCCGCCTGCGGCCTCGCGAGCTCCAACCCAGAGCTTCTCTCGGTGACGCAGCAGCTCATCCCGCTGACGAGCGCTCGCCGGTGTGGAAGCTCCTCCCCGCCGTGAATCCCCGGCGAACCCTAGCGGCGGCGAGGAATCGCCCCCGTCGCCTCCCCTGTCACCTCCCCTGTCGTCGCTCTCGGAACCGACCATTCAATGATCCTCGCAGGCCGCTGACTCTAGGAACTCCCAGACCATATTCCATTTGCTTCAGGAACATGCGACTAATAACATGGGCAATAAAAGCATCATTGTCATAAGATGATTATATTATAAGCTTGTCTTAGTTCCACATGGACCATTCCGTTCCCAACCCAAAATAATATAATAGAGAATATGCCTACTTAACATATAACATGTCTCGAGATCAAACTGATACCCAAGTTCTCAAGCAACAGTCGACAAATTGAGCATGAAAATATAAACACCGAGACTTACGAGATCACGGTCGAGTGATAAGTACCGATCAAAGCATTTAACAACCGGTAATCTCGGTGGCAGCATCACTTCGAAATGAGGGAAGAGCCACGTTGCAGGTACGTAACCACACTCCCAATGCACACTTGGTACGAAGGGCGAGACAAAGGCCGTCTCTCATGTCATAGACCTTGCAAGAATCAGAGCCCCCATCTTCATACCAGTCATGGTCCTCATCATCTCTGTCCAGGAAGACAAGGCGGTCCCCTGGCATCTCCTCCGGAGAGACACGGACGAACATGGAGCACCGCCTCCGCAGGAAAAGCACTTAGTCATTGCCAATGGTCATCACCTTGGTCCATTTTGATTGCTGGAAGTCTGCCATGAACACCTCAAACTCGATCCGCCCAGATGGGATAAATGTGCCCGCAACTAACCATCTGGGTCCTATCCTACCCTTGCCATATGCCTTCCTGTGCACCATCAACAAAGTGCAATTCGACCATGTAGAACATCCTCTGAGTTACAATTTGACCTATGCCCGTAATTGCAGGAGTAGGAATCATGGCGCCGCAGATTATTCGCCGAACTCGAGAAACCCATGGATCTCCCGTTCTATGGTCCACACTGATGTCGATTGCAAAAAGGCCATAGTTGACGCCATTGAGGATGTAAAGCTTTCCTTGGTGAAATGACATATCATCGACAAAGTGAAAACAGGCAATCCGTACGTACGACCACCGGGAAGCCGCCGGGCCGGCACACCGCAACCTTGGCGCTGTTCTGAAACCCGATGAATGCAGCAATGAGTTGATGGGAGCAAAATACCAGTTTGTACATAGTCAGCTTCTCGGGAGCATCCTCCATTTCCACCCATGAGACCAGTGTCTCACTGTCACCGTGGCGACGTGGGGCTCGGACACGAAACAACTGAGGAAGCGTCACGGTGGCATTGGAGAACGGATCCCTCAGGAAGCAGCCGTCCTCGGATGAGAAAGCCAGCCAGTTGCCACAGGCGTCAGCATATCCTGTGCAGCCGGGGAAGCGGAGCGGCTCAGTCCCTGGAAGGATGTACACGGTGCCGTTGGGGAGCGCTAGCAGCGGCAGCGGCGAGGGCAGGGGGACCTCCTGCGCGGCTATGCGCCACTGGGGGCACACGGCGGCGAACCGGACACGGTCGACGTGGGCAGGCAGGCGACGGAGGATCCGGCTGGCAAGGTCCAGCGGGATGTCTGACCACGACGTTCCCGTGGTATCCGCCATCCGTCAATCCGACCTTGTAGACACGATCACCAAGAAACAGCAGCAGTCAGCGAGGACACATATTGCGTTTCATAAACCGGCGGCAAAACGCGAGCACCGTGGGCGGCATGCGCTTGCGTCGCAGCGGAGGCAAACAAGCAACGCATCGAACACCTTGTGCGCGCAACCTGCGGCGAGGGTGGGAGGAAGCGAGGGGGTAGGGACAGAGGAGAGTGTCGAGTTCGGGGGAAGGAGTTCTGTCGGATTACCGGAAGTCGATGATCACGGCAGTGTGAATCGTGCTCCTCCTCGGCGCTGCTCGGGCGGAGGCGGTGGCCGGCGGCGGCCTCGCCAGCGGCAGAGCTCGGTGGGCAGGCGCAGGTCTGTGTGGGGAGTTGCTGCTGAAGTGGTGGACGGCGACTGTTCAGAGTTCTAAGTGGGCCTCGTGAAGTTCAAAGCGGGCCAGAAGCCCAAAAGAATTCTTTAAAAATGAGTTTTGGTAAATAATGTCATATACCGTTTCTGAAAAAATGTGCCGTACTCCTACAATTTCAAGTGCAAAATTTTTAGACACGGCGAAGTTTTGTATGATCTTGGTGCTCCATTGGTGCTGCACAAGCTAGCTAATTGGAGGTGACAAAACACGAGACTTGAAGTAAAAATCAGCGTGCACAATCTTGCTTGAGATGACTAATCGAGAGGGTGCACAATCTTGCATGTTAAAAAATTGACTCAGCAATGGACAAATGTTATTGGCTAGACAAAAATTGTATTAGAGCCAAGAATTATATTGTTCTTCAATATTATTGATACAGAAAGAAACTAAACATACGTAAAGTAAAAATCATTGGCAATATATATACTTTACTTAAGAATCACCAATAAAAGACCTTTTGACAAATCGGAGTTCACAAGGGAAATTAGAAAACTTGGAGGCTCACAACGGAAATTATCAAGCTTGTAGACTAAAATGAACCATCTGATTGCCAGCCTAGCTAGGTTCAAGTGTCAGACCGTAGTTTATGAGTAGGGCATCTGAACAGCACATGCCATTTTTATAGCATTCAACTCCTCCACTACATCATGCATCTTCATTCTCTGTCTTGGTGAGTCATTACAACATGCTAAAGCAACCCTAAATATTGGATAAACCAAAATATCTTGGGTGTCTGTGTCTCTACTGTGTGTTGCAGTAACATCAAGTACCTCCAGTAGATTATTAGGATAAGCCATCTTCACAAAGCTGACAAGATTTGCCACACCATCGATGAAACTGTCAGTTGGCCTTCTTCCAGTAAACATTTCTAACAGGAGTATCCCGTAGCTATATGTATCACCATCCGTGGAGACATCACAACCTGATCCATACTCTGCGATATACAGTAGAAAGGGAAATTTCATTGGCTACATTATAATTAGGTCACATAAAAATTTAATACTATCAGTTTCAGATAAATACTCTTCAGAACATCAACATATTCATATGCGTCAACAACAGTTTAATTACTGACCTGGAGGAACATATCCAATTGTGCCTTTAACTGCAAATGAGCTGCCTTCAGTTCCAGGATGGTTTTTGTTGCCTGCTTCAGATGACACTATCTTTGCTAAACCGAAGTCTGTAACATGTCCAACCAAATCATCATCTAGAAGTATGTTGCTTGGTTTAATGTCACAATGAACTATGCGTGGATCAATATGATTGTGAAGATATTCCAATGCCTCTGCAACGTCAATAGCAATGTCGAGTCTTTTCATCAAACTTAGACTTCTTCTCATCATGCTATTTGTCATTTTGTCTGGATGCAGCCACTGATCTAAACTCCCATTACAAATATATTCTAGGACAAGTGCCTTGAATCCATCACCATTATGGTCCAAGCCACTACACACGGTGATCACCTTCACTAGTTTTCGGTGGCGGATCCTCTTCAGAGCATTGCACTCAGCTAAAAAGCTTCTACTAGCTCCTTGTTGGCCAAGATCAAGAACCTTGATTGCTACAGTAGCTAAGTTCGTGCCAAAAGTTAAATTTCCAATATATACTTTGCCAGAGCTTCCAGAACCAACCAAATTTGCTGGAGAGAATGATCCTGTTGCTGCATGTAACTCGGCATAGGATATTCTCTCATGCTCCTCATTAAAGAATAGGTACTCAGAACCAACAAAAGTTGGTGTGGTCCTTCTCTTAATAAAGTAGTAAGCGGTGGCAGAGCATACACAACAGATGAATATTCCAACAGCTCCAAAGATAAATATGTACAATCGATGCGGTGAAGCCTCATGAGAAGGTATAGATGGGCATGAAGGGAGTTGCAAGAGTGGAGGACCACCACATAGCATGGTGTTACCTGTGACTGACAATATAGTGGAATTAGAAAAGACACCTGTATCTGGCACAGGACCGGATAGGTTATTGAAGGACAGGTTTAGATATCTGATGTTCTCTAGAAATTTGGGTATGGGTCCTGTTAAGTTGTTGCTGGAGAGATCCATTTGTTCCAGAACTACCATATTATTCAGCCCTTTTGGGAGTTGTCCTTGCAATCGATTATCTTGTAAATATAGGAAGCGTAGTTGGACACAGCCTGCAATAGCTTCTGGGATTTCACCATCTAGCTTATTCATTGAGAGATCCATTGTGGTGAGGCTGTTCAAGTGCCCAATCTGTGTTGGAATTGCCCCACTTAGAGCATTTGTGGAAAGGTTAAGAAGGATGGTAAGGGAAGGAATACTAAGTATCTCCTGTGGGATTTGGCCCGTCAACGAGTTACAAGAAAGATCCATGGATGTGATATGTGTTAAGTTACCAAGGCTTGCCGGAATGCTGTTGCTCAGAAAGTTATTAGATAGAGAAAGATTATTCAGTACTGTGATATTGCCCAATGACTGTGGAATCTGCCCTTCAAATGCATTACGACTCAGATAAAGAACACCGAGACTAGAAAGCTTGCCAATATCAGGTAAGGTGCCTGTGAATAGGTTATGGTCAAGGATAAGCAATTCAAGTTTTTGGAACAACCCTAACCATAAAGATATGCTCCCCTCAATGTGATTTCTGCCGATTGTAAGCCACTGGAGTTCTCGAGATAGGTTGGCAATACTAACTGGCATAACACCTGCAAAGTTGTTTTGTTGGAGATCTAGTCTTGACAATTTGCTACAGTTGGTTAAGGATGTGAGAAAATCCCAATCCCTAGGCTTCATGGTTTGTAGTTCATTGGCGCCTACCGAGAAAAACTTTAATTTACCATGAATACCAATATCCGGTGGGATCAAACCATGATATCGGTTTCCACCAAGAAGCAAATATTGGAGTTCAGACGCGTTTGATAAGGATGCTGGTATTGAGCCCTCAAAATAATTGTTCTCAAATGTGGACAAAACAGTTAGGCTGGGAAGCTTAAAGCCAATATCAAGAGGCAGTGATCCTGCAAGCTGGTTCAAGCCAAGATTTATGACAGTGATAGAAGAAATATTGAAGAGTGATGGAGGAACAGGGCCGTCAAGCTTGTTACTCATTACATCGAAGATGGAAAGGTTAGTTAACTTATATAAATCTGAGGGGATGTTACCACTGAAGTTGTTTTTAGTAAGATACAACTGATTCAATGATGTTAAGTTGCTCAGCCAGCTAGGGATTTGGCCCTGAAAGGAGTTTCCCCCAATTCTAAAGAACATTAGCGCAGAGCTTTGATAGGTGACTCAGAGTAGTAGGGACAGAGCCAGAGAGGTGGTTAAAGCTCAAATTCAAAATCCGAAGTTTTCTGCAATTGCCAAGGCTGGGCTGAATATCACCTACCAGGCTATTGGAGGACAGATTAATGAAGTGGAGGTAAGTGAGGTTGCCGACCTCTTCAGAGATGGTGCCTCCTAGGCCATGGTCTTGAAGATCTATGGCAGTGACATGGCCAGGGTGGCGGCGGTTGCCACAGCTCACCCCAGTCCATTTGCAGAAATCTTTTTTTTTTTTGAAAGATCACGGATCAAGTCCGGATTATATTAATAAGGAGAAGGAGAATTACATGCGCAAGTAGCGCAAAAACAACCTCCTAGGTTTGACAGACTGTCAAACTAGGTGTAGAAAAAAAACTAAATTTGACTACTCACATTCTAAAAACAACCAACGTGCATCTATGAGCTGCACTATCATGGCACCTCCGCCACGTCTTCCCCTAAGTCCGCCGCAATTGCAGCTAACGTCTTGCAAAGCTCAATGTCGTCAAGCCTCGCCGCGGTCCGTAGTGCCTTGATCGCTTTGTCAGGAAGGTCCTGTCCATAGCTGTCAATGTACTCGGTGACTGCTGCATCCGTCGCCGATGACTTGCCATCGATGAACTCCATGTCGCGCATAAGCCGGAGCTGGGCACGCTGTGCCACCGGCGTGGAGGAAGGACGAGCGGGCAGACGCAGGCTGGACCGGGTGGGAGCTAGTGTCCTTCTAGCTCTTCTGGTTCTCGGCTTTCTGGCCTGCTCTTTTGGAGGAGAGGCCGGTCTTGGAAGCAGCGGCTCCCGGGCCTTCCGGAACATTTTCTTGCAGAAGGCGGCGCAAGCACCGTCGTCCTCTGTCTCCGTGTCTCCAACAGCTTCCTCTACTCCCAGGCCGTCCTCCTCTGTGGCGTCAACCGCCGGCGCGTCGAGCTCCTTCGCCACCGCTGCGTCCGTCGCGGGGACCTCAACCACGTCCGGTGGGAGGTCCGCTCCGTGTGTTGCTTTGCGGCGGCCGTAGACGAGCAGCGGCTTAGCCCGCTCAGGCCCCCTCAGCACGCCGTCCTGTCCGCGTGCCCCCACAGCGGGCGCGCTAGGCAGTTCGAGCGTAGAAGGGGGCTCCTTCATGGCCGGGTCCTCTCCGGCAGGTGGCACCGCTGTCGGGGCGACCACCGGCTCCGGCGCCGGCCCACCGGATGGCTCCAGTCGCGTGCTGTCCATCGGCGGTAGCGGGCCTTCAAGAATTGTGGCCCAGGCAACATCCATCCAGGTGGCCACCGGATCACTAGAGGGTGACCCTAGGCCTGGGCCCTCGATTGGAGGCTCGGTCACTTGCTTGGTGGTGCCCGCCTCCTGCCTCTTCTTCCTCCTGCGGCGTCGGCACCGACGCGAGCGGTGACCACGGCCACATTGAGAGTGGCCGGTGTCAGCCGAGCCGTCAGCCCCAGTGGGAGCGTGCCCGCCACTCATGGTGCTTGGCCGAGCGACGCGCTTGGCGGCGTTGTCGCGCCACGGCCTCTTGCAATACCGCGCGAAGTGGCCAAGGCCGTAGCGACGGAGGCACCGCCATGGGAGGTTGCAGGTGGCGATGTGGTGTCCCGTCACGAGGCACTTGAAGCAGCGGCCAACTGCATACGCGGGGAACTGCCGTGGGCTGGTGTGCCCCCCAGCATTCGCCGCATGGCGCTGCCGCGGACTCCGTGGCCGCGGCGCCTGCGATGACGGGGCAGGGCGCTGTGGGAGCACACGCTGCCACCCGTCGACGTCCGGGGCGGTGGCCCGGCGTGAAGACCCCAACCGCTGGTGGACGGGTAGACGCTCACGCGAGCCCAGCCGCAGGCGGACTGGGGGGCGCTCACGCTCGCCGATCTCCGGAGTAGACGCACCTTCCCGGCCCCCGCGGCGTCTACGGGCAGGGGCACGACCCTCCGCTGGCCGAACGGGCAGGCCGCGCACAAGCTGCGGACGCGGCCGCCCACGCTTCCTTCGTCTTCGCTGAGGCTCACGCCGCCCCCCAACCGCGCCGCTGTGGACCGGCGTCGCGGTTGGAGCACCACGCGGAGCCACGGCGCTGCCACCACCGGCCGGCGGGCGGCATCCGAGATAGGATGGGGGCTGCACCTCGCAGATGAGTCACCGTCGTCGTCGTCATCCGCCCGCGGCTGAACTTGCAACGCCCGCCGAGCGACCGCCAGATGAAACGGCGTGGCATGGGGAGACAGGGTGGACGACGGGCTCGGGCGGGGCGGAAGGGTTGACGTGGACACCCTCCTCCCCGGACCGTGTCCTCATCGTCGTCGCCGTTGTCCTCGTCCTTGTCCTCGTCGACGTCCCTCGACGAAGACCAACTCGTCCACCGGCGGCCGGGCCTCAACCCTGGGGGAGCCACCGTGGTGGCTGCTGGCCCCGCACGGATCGGCCGGAGCTCGCCCGCGGGGGTGCGTCGGGGCCGGAGGAGGCTGGCTGGTGGAGGTGGAGGTGGCGCGGCCGCCCACCTCCCCGTGGCCCATGTCCCCTACTGCGGCTCCGGCTGCGGGGAGGACCAGCCGTCGGCTGCTGCTTCCCGGGCTCCCCATCGGCCCCCAGCAGCCGGGGTGCGCTGGAGGACAGGCCCAACGACGGCGACGACGGTGACGGGGAGGAGGCCGACGGCGACGGCAGCGGCGAGGAGGAGGCCGCAGCACTGGAGCTCGTCGAGGCAGGCGCGTCCGCGTCGTCCGCGTCCAGAGGCGACGGCTGGGCGCCCTCCGCTGGCAGCAGCAATGCCCGCGACGGGGAGGAGGCGGCCTCGACCCACGGCAGCGCTGGCTTCAACTTGGGCGCCGCATCCATGCCCGGGGAGGGGGCGGCGCTGGCCGGCGGCGCCGGATTGGCCTCCGGCGTGCCGGTCCCCATGGCAACCTCGGACGAGGCGGACACGCTGAGGAACGCCGGAGCTCCCTCAACAACCCCATGGACGGACAGATCAGGAGGAGGCGAGCTCGGATCCGTGATTGGAAGGGGTGGGCTGGCTTCTGGCAGGGGGACGTGGAGGTGGGGGCGGACGGCGCCGCCGTCGTCCAACGGGAGGGAGGGACGGGTCGGGGAGCATCCGCTACATCTCCTTGTCCTGCCTTCAAGCACATTTGCAGAAATCAGGAACTGGACTGCTGGTGGCGTTGCTAGCTGTCCAGGAGGATAGCACCCCTGTTGGATCACTTATATGGGATTTGAGGGATAAGAGCGACAAGAAATCACGGTGGCTAATAGGTAGAGAGCTTGATGTAACCAAGAGGATATTGGTTACAAGAGTGAGCATGGAGATCTTCCATGTACATGGGCAGAGCATCATCTTGTGAGTCTTCATTCCTCACTCTTCAGCAAGGTGATGGTTTTATTGTGGTGGTCTACACTACTGTGAGGGGTGGAAGTCGTTAAATAAGGCATGAATATCTGCAGTAGTGCAATGGCCCAATCACCAAACAGGAAACTGGTCAAAATTTAAATGATTACTACATTTTTTTTTTCTATTCAAATGACTAAACTATTATAGACAGCGTCAAAGTCTGGGAAATAAATGTGGGACAGCTATCAGTTTGACATGTAAGAAAAGGATGGCACGTGACATGACCAAATGTTGAACTATTCAAATAAGGTTAGCTATAGATAGAAATCTCACTGTAGTGAAGTATGAAAGCTTGACAGCAGCAATAATTCAGTAGTAGATAAGAAAAAAAATGTCAGGTCCAAATCATTATGGCATTTCTACACAAGAATTTTGTTATTCATCTGTGTGGTTTGTGATTTGTAATTTTTCTTTCAGTTGGTTCATCGACAGGAATACCATCAGTGTGAATCTAGTAATAATAAACTAGTTCAGTTCAGCACGTGTAAAGTACTTTGTGTCTTTGTTTCAGTAGGATCTATTAAAAGTGTTCTTTTTCCTTCAAGTTTTTTTTTCAAGAAAGATACTCAAAAGGTGCCTCGTATATGATATTCATAAAGAGAAAGAACACATAATAGATAGTATTATTATCTAAAAATATAATAGATAGTATTAAACGATAACTTGGCACAAAACAGCCTCTGAAAAAAAGAGAGTACATAAAGACCAATCTACTTGTCTTATTCCTTTGGTCGTCTAGCACATGCTGGAGATTGAGCTCTTTACCACCAGATACCAAGGGAAAGGGATACCTGCAAACACCTTCCCCATACAAAACTTTGAAGACCGAAAAAGATACTTGTTGCTGGCAGTAAGATCTAGTATCCATTAAAAGAACACCAGCTGAAGAAACTCTCCTAAGGAACGTAGACTTGCAGTCCTTTACCACCAGTATATTGGGTCTGTTTGTTAGACACTTCAAGGAAGCACAAACGCATACATGTTAGTTGGGCAGGAAGATCATTCTAGAGAGAGGCACACGTGCGTGAGCCTAGATTTTCACCGTTGGTCGAATCAGCGGTGAAAGCTAGGATATGTTTCATCACTGTTTTTTCTGCAGAATTGATGGTAAAAATGATTTAAATTGCCAATTTTATTACAAACGGCTGGTGATATGTTATCAGTTATCACCTATGGTTTTAATAAAACCTGTGGTGAAAATATCGTTGGCGAAAAATATTTATGTAGTAGTGAATAGAAGCTAAACTTTTTTCTAGAAAGGGCACCTACTAAAGCATTAATTTGAATTCAACACAAAAATTTGAATTACGCATGACAATAATCATTAGTTCTCAATTGTGCCATTGGTAGACAAGGAGATGTGCTTTACAGCTTTAGTCGTCGGAAGATGCAGTGATGGAGATGTGCTACTCGACCAGGACGGGTTGAGTTCACTGAACCTTAGCTTCAGCGAAATATCACTCCATATGATTTCGACAGGAAAGAAAAAAAAAAACCATCTCTTTCCATCAGGAATTCAATGGCAGAGAAAAAAGATGCCACATAGAAATAAGATGTTCATATGGTCCATCAATGCCCCTATCAGAAAGTGAACGAAAGCCATGTTTGTAGCTGGATCCACTTCGAGAAGTTGTGTTTGTGTGGCCACCAAAGGAAGTTGGGTATATAGTATATAGACTTAGTGAAAGGAGTTAGCTTTGCAAGCTATGAAAACTAAGGTTGAAAACGGAAATGAAAATTCCAGACCGAATCGCATCGTTTTCTACATTTGATCTGATCATTTTCACTTTTTTCGGAAAAATGCGAAAACGGTAGGAAATTCGGACAGACAATTCGAAAACGGAGCGGAATTCGAAATGAACTTATTTCGACCGATTTCTACTTTTCTACATTATATTCGGTATGCAACCGTATTCGAAATTCGGTAGAAATTCGGTAGAGACACAAAAATATATTTTCTATTCCCATATCTTTTTGTTTGTAGCTCCAAATATAGCAAATAATATATGCATTTTGATCAGCGCGACAAGAGCTTCGCAATGGTGCAGTCTATTTCGTTGTTTGAGATACTTTTATTTCATGAAATATTATGTTTTCTACAAAACAAGTTTGAAAACCAAAACTCGTGGAACTTGTTAGATAAATAATATATTTGCTATGATGCACCATGGATTTGGTCGTTTTGGATTACTTTGGCGGGCAAATTATATGCAATAAGGAGCGCTAACAACAACCCTAGACATAGAAAGTGATCCTGACATCATGGATAATGCCGATGAACTATAGATGTTCATGTCCTGTTAATTCCTTGTTGTAGACTTGTATTTGTGTGTCGGCGACTACGCATGCACCCCTTATTCTTTTATGTGCACTTGAATTAAATCATACACTTGTTAGTTTGGTCATGCACATCTTTAAAGTGGCTTGGTATTTCGTACTGAATTTTCGTACGCCGACCGTTTCGACATAATTCCGCTCGAATTGGTTCGTTTTCGAAATACCGTAAGTTCGTTTTCGTTTTCGTTTCCGACTATACCGCTGCTTTCATTCGTATTTAAATATAAATGTAGAAAACAATAGAGGAGTTTTTCGACCGTTTTCGACCGTTTTCATCCTTAATGAAAACCATTCATAAGGCGGTGTGGCTGAGGCCAGCGTCACCGTGCATTATTGGGACCTCATACAAATGATTACAATATACATATGGCATTCAATCCTAGTTAACAAATCTCTCTCGATCTTCATCCTAATAAAAAACATGTACTAGTTTTTTTTTTTTTTTTTGAGTAATAGAGCTTTCATTATATCTCAGCAAGATTACAATCCACGGTTGCTAGATCAACTAGCCAATCCGGAACACCATCTAACTAGAAAGAGGAGCGCTCAGTGGCCGACACCATTGAAGCACAAGTGTGTGCCACCGAATTAGCATCTCTACGCACCCAACTAATACAAAACTCAACAAAACTCTTGCCTAGCTCTATTATGTCAAAACACAATCCTCCATGGTCGACCGAGCCGAAGAAGAGTGTCCCAGCAGATTAGCCAAACCTTGGCAATCAACTTCCAGCACAACTCGTTGCGCCCCCAACTCCGCCGCCAACTCCAGGGACTCCTTAGCCGCCATCGCCTCCGCCGTAATGGTGTCAGGAACCTCCTCAAACCATCTGGCCGCACCACCGATCACCAGACCAGCATCATCTCTGATTACAACTCCGGTCCGCCCCGTGCAAGTTTGCTGATCAAAACCGGCATCAGAGTTTACCTTCCACCAGCCCGGCCGAGGTGGCATCCACCTCGCGCGACCAGCTTCGCGACCAGTCACAACGTTCAGCCTCTTCGATTTTTTCAGTGAGGCTAAGTTCTCCATCAGTATCGAGAGGTACCGCGCCATTGCTCCAGGCTCCCAGACCTTGTGGCCATGGCGCCGGGCATTGCGACCAGTCCAAAGACACCACGCTCCGCTCACCACCACAGCAGCCACCGGCTTAGGGCATATCTCCCCCTGCAAGACATCTGCAGCATACGAGCAAGGGTGTAGACTCGGCACACCTACCCCCAGCACAAGCTTTACCACTTCCCAAAGCCTCTTGGCGATCGGACACTCGAAGAACACGTGATATGGTGTCTCATCATGATGCCCACAGCACTCACAGTAACTCTCCGCCATCACATGTCTTCTTTTCAGTTCTGCCTTTGATGGCAGGGCGTTTTGAAGAACCCTCCACCAGAACACACGGATCTTTGGAGGGACATCAAGTTTCTAGAGTGAGCTCCAGTTGCAAATGCTCCCCGAACCTGATGCCTCCCCCGAGGCCGCCATAGCCTCCTCCGACTGCTCTTGCTTCAGCAGTCTATGCGCTGATCTTACAGAATAAACTCCATTCTTTTCAAAAGCCCATGCCAAGACATCGCTCTCCAAATGATTGCTAGTCTTGATCTTAAGCACTTCTGTGGCCTCCAATCTCATAAAAGATCTATACACTGCTTCGTCATCCCAGGCTCGTGTCCCTGGCACAAACAGATCAGAAACCCTCTCTGCAGATGCTCGCGGCATACGAACCAAAGGTTTGAGAGAACGTAGTCCTGGAATCCAGTTCTCCTCCCATACATTTATATCACCGGGTCCAACTCTTTTAATCAACCCCCGGCTCACCACATCTCTTCCATGGAGGATAGTCCTCCAAGTGGCCGAACTACGCTTCTTTTTAGTCGCTGAGAGAAAGTTTCCGTGTGGGTAATATTTCCCCTTCAGGACTTGAGCACAAAGCGAGTCCGGTCGTGTCAACAATCTCCAACCCTGCTTGCCTAGCATTGCCTTGTTAAATAGCGAGAAATCTCTGAAACCGATTCCTCCATCAGCTTTAGACCGAGTAAGTCTCTCCCAACGAAGCCAATGAATCTTATGATTGTCCAGAGAGCTCCCCCACCAATAATTTGACACCGTCGACGTAAGCTTCTGACAAAGGACTGGTGAGAGCTTGAAGCACGACATCGGATACGTGGGCACCGATTGCACATTTGCCTTGAGCAAAACCTCACGTGCTGCACAGCTAAGATCCTTCTCTGCCCTGCCCCCCACCATACCTCTTGCTCTCGACAACACATAGCAAAAAGCATCAGCATTCCCTCTCCCCACCGCTGTTGGCAAGCCCAGGTATCTCTCACCTAAAGCTTCAGTAGGGATTTGGAGAGTACCATGGACTTCATCCTTGCAACCTTGGTCACAATTGGGGCTGAAAAAATCCTCGATTATAATCCTCAAGGATTGCAGCAACCCAATCGGCTCCCCTCTGCGAAGCCTGAGCAAACAGCAAACAGTCATCAGCAAACAACAGATGGGAAATCCAAGGAGCATGTCTGCTGACCCGCACCCCTCTCGAAACATAGAGTGGTCCGGTACTCCTGATCAAGCACTAGATGATAAAAATAGTTGCAGATTGTAAAGAAATATGAATGTGACCGACTAGGCTCTAAGCAATATTAGAATCTGACCGACTAGGCTCTAAACACTGATGAAAACAGTTGCAGTTTAAAGAAATATTAGTATGACCGACTAGTTCTAAGCAAATGTAGAATCGCAGACTGTACATATAACTCAAACCACCCATCAATCTACTATCCACCTATAGAGAAAGCTGGATGCGGTTCCACCTCCACCTATTCTCATGTCTATGAAGTGAGATTGTCAAACTCCACAAAAACTCTATCGTCCTCCATCGTAAAAGATATTGTGGACTGATTGAATGGTTCAGGGTTTTCTTCAGTGTTTTAAATAGCCGGCCTCTAACCCCATTTAGCGGTTTCGCAAAATACCAATACAAATTAGCAATTCTTAAGCTACAAGTTATAAATTGGAAGCAGCAAATTTGGGAGGAATCGATTAGAATCTCCTGTGTTACAGTAGCACTAGGACGCATACGCAACAAGCCAACAGCAAACTGACTTCGCACTGCTCCCCACCAATCGCTCGTGCCCAACCAAACATACAGATTCGGCAACCACTAGGGAAAAAACAAAGCACTGTGGCAGGCTGCGTGCAGGGCGGAGGGAACTCACCTCGACGAATCTGCACTTTGCAGTCGCCGCCGGCCGCCGGCCTGGCGGGTCCGCAGCCACCGCTGCTGCGTCGCGCTCTTTCTCAAGCTGGGAAAGGGCTACGGGAGTGCGTCCAGGGCGGAGGCCAGCCACCATCTCTCCCATGTCCTTCCTCCGGCGACGCCATCCCGACGAAAATCCACGGCCGCCGTCGTCCCGCGCTCTCTCCGGAGTTTGGAAGGGTCTGTGGTAGTAGTTTTGGGCCGCCTGAAGGCCCACGGCCCATGTCTGACTTTTTTTGAGAAAGGCCCATGTCTGACTTTGGGACGAGGGTTATGCTCTATCGCCCTTCAATTAGTTGATTATTTATGGAATGTCCGATTCTGACGGATCGAACGACCTGGGGCTTTCCTAGGGTGAGGCGACCGCGGCAGCGATTAATCGGCGAGGGATTCCGACCTCCTCCCTTCGATCCCGTGAGCTTCCCAGGGGCGGTGTGTTCGGGCTGATCAAGGGGTTGACTTGGCTCAACTACCCGGCCTTGGCGCATTGTTCTTGTGTGGGCTCACGCGTGATCTGTGTGGAGGTCAATCCATGGCGGTGGAGTGTTCCAAGGCCGGGGAGAAGAGGGGCGAGATGGAGGTGGACGAGCTGCTCAAGATGCTCAAGTTGAGTGAGGAGGAGAAGGACGGCGTGGTGCTGGCAAAGGTGGACCGGGAGAATCTGCCAGCGGTGAAGTGGATGGCGGCGGCAAAGCTCCTCACGGCAAAGGAATTCAGTGTGACCTCGCTGATGTCCACAATGCGATCAGCATGGAACCCAGCCAAGGAGGTGACCTTTCGGTCAATTGGCAAGAACTTGTTTGTCGTCCAGGCGTTCTGCCTGGGACTGGAAGCGTATCATGGAGGACGGCCCCTGGATTTTCAGGGGATACGCATTGATGCTGGAGGAGTTCGACGGATCGACCATGATCCCAAGGGTGATCCCAAGTAAGGTGCTCGGTTGGATACAAATTCACAAGATCCCTCATCTGTTTCGCACCGAAGCTATTGTGAAACAACTTGCTGCGAAGGTGGGGGAGGTGCAGGAGATCGAGATGAGGGCAATTGCATCGCGGAATGGGGATTTCCACCGAGTTTGGGTAAAGATTGCTGCTGCAAAACCCTTGATTCGGCTGGTGACCCTTGCTCCTGAGGGACAGACCAAGATTTTGCTCCAAGTGAAGTATGAGAAGCTTCCTCGTTTTTGCGCACATTGCGGGCTGATGGGACACGTTCATCTGGAGTGCAGTTCAGGGGAGTATACAGAGAAGGATCTTCAGTTTGGATCGTGGATGGTTGCTGATGTGGAATCCTGGCATCCCAGCACGCCGAGGTTCCGATCCTTGGCACCAGGTGATCGGGAGATGCCGAGAGATGGTGCTGGACGTGGAGGTGTCAAACCAACATGGGGTGGGCGTGCACAAGGCGGTGGGTGTGGTGGTCGCGGTTCCATGTGGAAGGCGAAAGCAACTGCGTCATATGATTCAGGGTCCAGTAAACGGACCTCGGCAGAAGTTGGTGATGAAAAAAAGGATGACAGGGAGCTGGATGACACGGCCTCCAGTCAAGACTGCAGCAAAGGCAGGCATGGGGCAGGAAACACCTCCTAATGCTCGCAAGCAGTTGGTGATGGGTGCTGAGATGCAGGTCCCTCCGCCTCCACCAGAATATAAATCACCGAGGGAAGTCAAGCGTGCAAAGAGGACGGAGGAGAAGATAGCGATAAATGTAAAGGACATTAATGAGGTGGGCTCCCTTGAGGAGAGCCGCCATCCCCAATGAGTTGCTTAAGCTGGAACTGCCGCAGGCTTGGCAACGCCGCGACAGTAAAAGAGCTCCGCGATTTAGCAGGGCGGGTTGCCCCTTCTGTACTATGTGTCCAGGAGACGCAAGTACATAAGGCGAGGGTGGAGCAGCTAAAGACCACATTAGGTTTTGATTTTGCTTTTGCTGTAAGCAGTTCTGGCCGCAGTGGTGGCCTAGGGATTTTTTGGAAGAATAATATTAATCTACAGATTTTACCCTACTCACAGTATCACATAGATGCGATCATAAAAGAGGGCGATTGTGAGCCCTGGAGACTTACATGTGTGTATGGGGAGGCACAGGTAAGCGAGCGTCATAAAACATGGAGCTTGCTTAAATTCATTCGGGCATCGTCACCCCTTCCATGGGTGTGTGTCGGTGACTTTAATGAAGTCCTACATCAGTCTCAGCATGTGGGCGTACAGGAGCGCAGCAGGGCTTAGATTGATAGTTTTAGAGAGATGGTTGATGTTTGTGGCCTCAGCGATCGGGCTACGAAGGTCGCAGCTGGACCTTTGAAAAGAAAGTGGCAGGAGGTCCTTACGTAAGTTCAGCAGTTCCCATTCACTTGATCAACAGTTTTCAAATAAGATAATTATTACAACTTTAAAGTTTTCAAATAATCAGCGGAAGTAGATATTCTTGAAATTACACTCACACCTACATTTTTAAATACTGTGCCAGCTCAGGGTCGACTCCTTCAAAAGCATGTAGATGAGATATAAGAGTTGACTTGCCCGAAGTCTAATCCTCCCGTAACGGGATATAAGTCCACCGTGTCACCACCGTGGTAGCCTCCAACCTACAACAAACAACATTGGGAATTGCACCCTGAGTACGTGGGTACTCAGCTAGACTTACCCGTCTTAAACCAGAAAATAAGGACGCTTTGGGGTGGAATGCATGGCCTTATAGTGGACTAGCTGACTCATTTGCGAAAAGCACAAGTTATCATATTATAGATATGTATAAGTATGAGTCTTTCATTTTATTTTGCATAGCTTATCATTATAACTCCGTTTATGCTAGGTGAGCACCTATACTAATAGCAATCACTTGAGTTATTATAAGCAATCAATAGTAACCATGTCCATTTGGTATTATCCAACATCATCCACATAACCAAGATCTCTTGTTCCATAGTAGCATTACAACGAGGCCGAAGCTCGAGTCAAGTACTCACTGTCCAGGAGTGATGGCGATTCGAATCGATTCCTACTCAGCTGAGGGGGTATTCCCCACACAAACCCAGACGTGCCGCGCGAAGGCACCTTGGGTCACCGTTGGTACTGTTCGGGTAAAGTCGCGGGGCCACTATGGACAAGTCTACACCCAGAGGTTATCCGGTGCCAGGATGCATCAAGACATGTCTGCCCACGGAACGACGCCAGGTAGCTCAGAATATTCTTGCCCTTGGTCACTCGGGCCTTGTTGACGGTAGTTAAGTATCAAATTTATACCGTCAATGCAGCAAGAGAAAGGACTAAAATGAGTTCACTTATTAGATATAGGGGTTACACTGACAGAATTCCACGAGTTTTGGTGATTGTCTATTTCTGCAGGGGGTTATCAGGAAAGAACACAATGAAGGCCCACATGTTGGGATTACATAGAGATAAAGACCGAACAGGTAAAAAAGTATACTCTAGAAGACTCCAAGGCGACACCCGAAACCCGGGGCCCACTGGCATTGACCGTAGGCGCGCCGCCCCGGCATGGAGTCGGCCGCCCCTCCACCTCAACCAATGAGGTGGAGTCTCGCGGATCATGCCTCCACCGCCTTTGAGGATGAATAATAATCGTCCATTTAGGTCGGTTTGATCCGAGGGCCGTGGTGCATCCTAGAGGGCTATATATTCGAGCCCTCACCCCGGGTGAAACCCTAATTCATTCTCCATTCATTCATCTCGAGAGGATTCGTAGAAGCCGAGCCACCATCTCAATTAGAGCTCCATAGTTTAGTAGCATAGCTACACAGGAATAGATCTAGAGGGAATCAAGCCTAGCTTGGAGTCCGGATCTGTCGGAGTTCTTGGTAATTCCCCTTTACATTTTTGTAATATTCATCATTGTTCGTGATACTATGAATAGCACTTTATTCTATTCTATTATATCAGAATTGACTTTGCTCTATTTGATTATGTTCTCAATTACATTGTTCTTAGTCTACTTTGATTATATGTTTAGCATAGTTGGACTAGAATTATGTTTATGCATAGGATCGTATAGCGCTCGCTCATTAGATCGATGGGTGAGTGGTAAATATTGTGTAGGCGTGGTGCCTAGACCGTATTTATCTGCGATTGCACCCTATATTCCGGATCGTGAGGTAGATCGCGGGAGTGACAGTCCTGTTGAGTCCTTTGTAGCCCTTCTCCCGAGTATAGGTCTAGCAGAACAACCCTATTACATTGAAGTCATTGCTATGTCTCTAGTCTTCTCTGGTAATATCACTATGCATAGATGTAACCTTTTCCCGCCATGATTGCTAGATGTTCTTGCACTAATTATTGTATGCTTTGACCTTATAGTTAGAATAACATAGGATTATACCCTAGATCGTCCTAGTCCATGCTAGTGTTATAAGCTTAGAGTACTAAGTTGAGATGGTTATTACTATCATTTTATGTGGCTAAATGCTCTCACTTATCTTATGTCAATTATCATTCATTCCTATATTTTATGTGACACTTACCCCGTATGAGATGATAGATACGTACAAGGTTGAGCTCTCCATCATCGCATGTGCATTGCTCATCACTCATTATCCAGTGCATTCCCTTCCCAAAGGGTAAAATTATAAATAATGATACCTGGATTACTCCCGGTTAAAATGCTACGATGGTATTTTCTCGTGCGCTTATGAAACCTCCTTATTTCAGTTGCACTTAATAAACATCAACAAGCATTTTTGGCGCCGTTGCCGGGGAAGGTTGAAAGTCAATGGATAATGAGCAGCATTGCACTAGATAATGAGATTGAGCGCTGTCACCATTCTCTACTCATACAAATTTTTACCCTTGTCTTTCGTTTATTTTATATCTTATGCAATGTAATGTATGAAAAAGATAATTCTTCCCGATAATTATATTGACAATCCGAAGCTTTATTCAGAAGGCCGAAAGCAAGTTAAAGAAGACCAATCAATCATCATCATCAATTCAACTTGGAAGTTTGTCGGAAGCGTAAAGTCGATCTTTTGTTCGAGACTTGACACCAGCGTTTGAAGCCATGGCGAACAAGTCACTCCGCGAGTTCTCGGCTCCCACTATGGACAACATTCGTACTCTTGACCAAACCGGACATCGAAGGAGCTTTTGAGCTCAAGCCCGCGCCGATCAACATGGTGCAAGCAAGCCGCTTCGTGGGAAGGCCCATGAAGATGCTAGTGCTCATCTCCAACACTTCCCGGAGATTTGTAGCACATTCACTATCAAGAATGTCCCCAGAGATGCTATACTACTTCGCCTCTTCCCATTCTCACTCTTGGGGAGAGCGAAGCAGTGGTTCTACGCCAATAAGGAGAAGAACACTACGTGGGCACTATGTTCCACCAATTTCTTGGTGAAGTTCTTCCCCATGGGCAAAACAAATGCTCTTCGTGGGAAGATATCAAGCTTTCAGCAACATCATGATGAGACTGTCCCAGAAGCTTGGGAGCGCTTCCAGGACTACATCCTTGAATGTCCTCATCATGGCATGGAGAATTGGCCGCTTATGCGGACATTCTACCATGGGCTCAAAGAACAACACACGTGAGACGATGGATGCCGCCGGAGGTGCATTCTTATCACTCACTATTCCTCATGCCACAGCTCTTGTGGAGAAGATGGCATCCAACCAAGGTTGGAGTGAAGAAAGAACTCGGACCCGCAAGAGAGGTGGAGGAATGCACCAGCTGAAGGAGGTAGACATGCTGTCTGCCAAAATGGATCTGTTAATGAAGAGGCTCGATGAGAGAGCCACGGAGAAGAAAGAAGTCATGCATATACATGATGCCCGCATGACATGTGAAGAGTGTGGAGAGACCGGGCACACAGTGTGCTAACCGCCCGTAGCCGAAGGAGGACGTGAACTACCTCAACAACAATAACAACAACAATTACTATCGTCCTTAGCGGAATTAAGGTTGGAATCGGCAGAGGCCTAACTACTCGTGCAATTATTCAGTAACTACCGTCGACGAAATATCGGCGATAGTCCGACCAGGGGTATGCCCCGACCGGTAATGGATTGGCGGAAGGCGCACGAGATTGCGAGCAAGACGTAAACAGGAGCAATCACACGAGGTTTACCCAGTTCGGGCCGCAAAGATGCGTAAAACCCTAGTCCCGCTCTCTTTTCGATTATGATATGGATGTATGAGTCTGTGCGTTATGCCAGATTCTGTCCCTGGCATGGGGGTCCTTGCTCTCCTTATATATCACGGAGAACAAGGTTACAAGTCGGAACTAGCCTATCTGGTACTAAGTTTACATACTTTATAAGTCTAAACTTTCCTATCTCAGCTAGGTCTTGTCCTCCTTGTCGGTCTTCGATATTCTTGCCCGTTTTAGGCTGTCCGACCAGCCTGAGCCGATCGGTCTTGAAGCTTGATGGGCCGGCCTGGCGATAGCGTGTCGGCCCAAACTAGGCCGTGAGGGTATATGGAGTTTATACCTCCACAAACCTAGTCCCCGAGCATCATGGATCTTGAGGGAAAAACACCGTCTTGCTTGGTTGAGTGAGAAAGGGTGGTCGGACACACGTTCGACATATGGTCCGAGCATGGCCGGAGGACCGTCTAATGCTTCCGACCACACTTTGCTTACACTTGGTTGACGTTTTCGGTTTTGACCGAAAGATTTATGATGCTCCTGAAAAGAAAAAAGAATTTTGAAAGGGTCCCAAATCTGGAGACGTGGGCCCTCGTTAGTGTGTGATGCCTGCCATCACATGGTATCTGTCGTGATTGGTCGTTGCCTTAGCTTAGTTTTGAAACTAAACTCTTTGTAAAGAGAAAGGATCAGGCCGAGTCATGCAAATGACGTGGGCCCACGTAGTCCCCGAGGTTGCTGTAAGATAGTATATGTTGCGAAGCTCTAAAAGAAGGATCTAGCCCATGTCACCTCTCAGGTGACGTGGGCCCACGTAGTCCCCGAGCCTGAGATGAGGTGGAACACGTTATGTCAGGGTCTAAAAAAGAAGACAACTGATCATTATATCATGCTTTATGTGTTTCCGACCACTCTTTGAGTGAGACCGAGCAGGCCAAATTTCATTTGGGCTGGTCGGTTTGAACCATGCCATGACTTTGTCATGATTAAGTTAAGATAGCTTTGCTACTTAACTCGCCCCCAAATATGGCCGTGAGACCATGGTTTTGAATCTAAACCCATGAAATAGCTTAGCTATTTGTGTGCCGTAATAACCGGTATCATTGGCGAAAAAATCCCAACTCAAATTGCCTCGGATTGTGTGGGTCGAATTGTTGATGCTATACCGTAACTTTGTTACGGTGGGTTGGAACAGCTTTGCTGTGAACCCAGTCTTTTTAGCGAGGCTGTTTTTAAGACTATAGCTAGAAGACAGACTTAAATGGCCGTCAGTAGCTTTGCTTACTGGGCCAGCTTTTAGGTTGTCTGGTAAGCTGTGCGTCTTCGGGAAAAAATGAATTTTAAATGGGAGAAAAAGAAACGAACCGAAAAAGCCTTTTTCCCGGGGGGCCCTGGTTTCCGGCCCATCGAGTAAAAACCCTAGTGTGGTTAAAAACTCATGGTGCCGCCGTCATTTGGACTACTTGCTTTCATTTTGTCCGCCGTTCCTGCACCGCTTTCTTCGCTCCGGTGCTCCGTTTCTTAGGGTTAGCTTCGAAATCCTCGCATTCTTCTCGCGCGAAGACCATGGGGAAAAAGCGTCAATCCGCATCGAGAAGAGGAAGGAGAAGGAACAAAGGAATATGAGAAGCAGATGAAGCTTCTTTGGTCGCGACGCAATCGACGGCGGCGTCGTTGAATTCCTTGGCGGATGGAGGCATGATTCCACCAAAGATCTTTGGAGTGTGGCGTGTGCCGCCGCGAGGTGAGGCGTTTCCTCGCCCTATGATGGTGAAATAGTTGTCTTTGAGGATTATTTCATCAGAGGCTTGGGTATTCCTCTTCATACTTTCCTGGTGGAACTTTGCATTTTTTGGAGGATTTCTATCTGCAATCTGCAACCGAACTCAATTATGACAGTTGCTCTCTTTGTTGCATATTGTGAGATGTATCTTGCAATTCCCCCAAACTTCAATGTGTTTCATCATTTTTATGAATTGAAAAAGAGAGGAAATTTAGGAGGTAGTCCGGTAGCTGGAGCGTGCTACCTCTCTCTTCGTGATGGAATGCGTTCACGCTGGCTGTCTTTCACTCATACTGACAATGTGAAAGATTGGTTCAAAAAATGGTTCTATGTGAATGACAATGAGCAAGGGAGGCCTGTCCCTTGTGATATTACTCAGATTCCTGAACCGAATCATCGCTGGTCGGATAAGCCAAATGCTACTGAGATGATTGAAGTGAAAGAGATTCTGGCAATGATGAATTTTAAGGGCCTGAACGGTTTTACAAAGTGGCAGCTTTTTCATCTCTCGCCGTATCCAACCTTTGAAGGAGAGATTTAATTTCCGTGGGAATATCGTCGAAGGATGACCCTTCTCGTGAATCTTCGGAGGAAATTTCTCTTGATGATATTAATTTGAGGCTTATGAAGATGTTCAAACGGGGAGGATACTCATATCCTCGTCCAACTATTAAACCTTATGACTCGGAGGATGCCACCTCCACCGGTACTATTTTGTTCACTTGTTTGTTTTCTTCATATCTCAATGCTTTTGGTAATTAGACTGATCTTTATATGCTTATAGGGCCGTCATATTTATGTGTCCCGAGTGCCTTTAGATGATCTCGCAAATGGGAAGCTCTTCGCACCAACGCACCGGTTTTGATCGGGGCATTGACAGGATGACAAAGTGCGATGATGCCGCGATCTTGATGTCGATCACCAAAGGCAAAAGCAAGCGAAAAATTGTTTATGAAAAGAAGAAGGGAGTGGCGTCTTGACCGGTGGAGCTTTATAACTACAAGCTTGTGCTTCTGTTGGTCAAAAACGTCGTCATAATCAGATTGTAGAATCGTCGGATTCTGATTCTGATTGTGAGGATGGGGTGACCCTTGCTGAGTTTGCCCGACGCAAGAAATTGCGCTCTGAGAGTGGTCGGGATAGTGCTCTCCCTTTGGTGCAGGGAGCTAGCCATGTTATGGAGCAGCCCATATCACCGGCCGATCAAACCGGTCATTCAGGAGATCTTGTAGATGCTCACCTTTTAGGTCAGACTGTGAGTAGTCGGGGTGCTCCTGCTGTCGCCGTGGGCCAATGTGATGAAACGCTTGCTGCCACTGGTCGTTCTTCTCCTCCTCCTGACCTGTTGATGCAAGTTAACCTTGATGTTGGTACCTCTCCGTGCCTTCTAGGGATGAAGGGGAGGATATGCCGATTGGTTTAATCTGCATTTTGAGCAAATCCCGAACCGTAAGTTTTGCGAATCTTGTTAAATTTGCTATGCTCTTCTTCTTCTTGTTTTGATTGGTTGTAAATTTTTCTTTGCAGGGCTCCCATTGTTGATGACTTAGTTAGGGGCCCTTTGAGTCATGTAGCTTTAGAGAATGCTGGGGTCGCTTTTATCGAGCCAAGAGGCTGTTCCCGATGGCATAACTCCTTCTCGGCGATGTTGTTATGGATCAAAGGGCCGTGCCTCGGTTGTGCCACCCGCTATTGATCTTGTTGGGGATCCAGGGGCAGCTGTTGCCAATGTTGCTGCTGACTCTGTAATGGTTACTGACGGTGCCAATACTGTGGCCTCTTCTGGGGATGCTGACCCGTTAGTGCTAGATTCCTCCCTGGTTTCTTCTCTTGGGGATGATCATCATTTTAATATGAGCTTGGTTAGTTTCAGACCCAGTGCCTCAAACGCAGATCGCCCGAGATAATGGAAGAGATCAGAGGAGGAACTTCTTCTGGTGCCCATGTTCCTGGCAGCCGCAGCTACGTTGCCCGTCAGGATGAGGATGGAGAGTGGCACATTTTTGAAGATGTTTCCAGGGGTACCATTTCTGATGGCTTTGAGCAAGTGTTTGCTGATTTGCGGGCTCGTGTCAAGGTTAGTACTTGTCTTTAGTGACTTTTCTATTTTGCCCATCTTGTAGTGTTTATAAAAGATCCTTTCTGCAGGTTGTTGAAGATGTTGCTGAAAAACGTCGCCTCGCATAGAGCAGCCAAGCCGACCATGTGTGAAAACGGTCTTCATGAAGCAAAACGAGGATTTGGGTCGGCAAATCCGAGTTTATGAAGGTCGTGAAAAGCTTTGGGAACTTGAGAAAGATTCCCGCTGAAAAAGATTATAGTCCTTCAGAGCAACACAAAGGTTCGTTTTACTTTGCTCTTGTTACTTGTTATTTTAATAGAAGTTACAAGTAGCCGATTGAGTATTTTGCGAATTGGAGAGTGACAAAGCCTTAATGGCTGCTGAAATTGCTCGTCTGAACGAGGCAGCAATAAGGCCCGCGTAGAAATTGAACGCTTGGAGAAGGAGGCACGAGGTGCGTTTTTCTCCTTTGTTATGTTCTCGTGTTTGAAGTTTTGATCTCGATTGTATCTTATAAATTATGTTTGTGTAGAAACGCAGGAGCATCATATGGCGCAATTTGGCGTGTCAAGGATGATAACCAGCAATTGACGAACGTTATCTATCCATGGCGGGTGGACTCACGCCTCCTCGTTTTCGTGCTTGCGCGAGGTGAAGTGAGGCCGACAAATCCCCTTCTTGTTCCCGAATTTGTTGTGGATCAATGCCGCCGTCCATGGCGCTTATTGAAGGAGTTTGTCGGGAAGGGAGCCGCTTTGTTGCGTCGAGTGTTATAGCTCTTGCGCAATCTCACTTTCCTCGGCATTTCAAGCGCTTGGAGTCCGGACGGCTCGCGTACACACTTCTCGCGGAAAAGCTCAAAGATTTGCAGAAGGCTTGTTGGGGCACCGCCTGTGTTATTGCCGACAAGATAGATCTTGTGCCTGAGCAATAACTTTAAACTTTTCCTGTGGTATTGAGTTCTGTGGTGCTTGGCACCGTATTATAAAAATATCTGTGTGCTTTGGTACAGATGGCGGTACTGTTATTGTATAAATTACAATTGCCTTAAGCATAGAATTTAATTAAGTGTTCTATGTGCCAAGAGTTTGGCAAATCTCTAGGTGGATCGTCTAGAGTACACAGTTTATAAGTCGTTGGTCTTGTGATCGCTTTGACTAGGAAAGGTCCTTCCCAATGAGATGACAATTTGTGGAGGTCGTCTCGTTTTCCGAATTCTTTTGAGGACGAGATCTCCGACCACAAACCGTCTTTCTTTTACATTCCTTGTAATAGCGCCGTAGAGACGCTAGATATTTAGCCGTTCTTGGGAGCGTTTCCAAGTTGCGCTCTTCTCCCGAATCGATGATAGTTTTTCTCGACTTCATTTGTGGCTTCCTCGTCATAGTTTTTTGTTCTTGGTGAGCCAAATGCCACTTCATCTCGGTAAAACCGCTTCAGCACCAAATATCATGAAATAAGGCGAGACGCCGGTATTTCGCTTGGTTGAGTTCGAAGTCCCCATATCACAAATAGGTAATTCATGATACCATCTTCCCGGATGGGTATCGTTGTCTCGGTATAGCCTTTTTCGTAGGGCGTCTATGATCATCCCATTTGCTCTTTCTACTTGACCGTTGGCTCGAGGGTGAGCCACTGATACATATTTCACTTTTGTTCCTAAGTCTTCGCAAAAATCCCAAAATTCACCACCTGTGAATGTGGATCCCAAATCTGTTATGATGGTGTTGGGTACGCCGAAACGATGTACGACGTCTGTTAGGAATTCGACAGCCTTTTGAGCATTTGCCTTGACTAAGGGCTTATATTCTATCCATTTTGAAAATTTGTCTATAAGTACATAGACAAATTGATAGCCGCCTGGGGCTTTTTTGAATGGTCCTATCATGTCTAGTCCCCAGCATGAAAAGGGCCATGCGGCTGGTATTGTTTGAAGCTCATGTGCAGGGACATGAATTTGTTTAGCGAAGAATTGGCAACCTTTACAATGCTGAACTAGTTTCTTAGCATCGGCGAGTGCGGTTGGCCAAGAAAAACCTGCTCGGAACACCTTTCCGACCGGTTTTTGATGCCGCATGGTTTCCACACATTCCTTCATGAATACGTAATAGTAGTTCTGCTCCTTCTTTGAAGGAAATGCATTTTTGCAAGACTTCGCGCTTGCATTTTTGCGCATAAGTTGCCCATCGACTAGGACATAATGTTTACGCGCGTCTTATGAGACGCCGTTTTTTTTTTTATCTCGCGGTGTGTCCTCATCAATGAGATACCGAATAAAGGGAATTCTCCAGTCTGGCTTTGTCTCTTTTGTTTGTTCCAAAGGTTCCACTGATGGTATTTGCTCGTTACATCCCTTTGCAGTTGAGGGGTCTTGTCGCTTTCTTTTCTTTGGATAAATAACTTTGGAGTTATCTATAGATTTTTTGCCTGATCTTGTTACTGGAGCATTTATTCTGAAAGGTGCTGGTCGGATTGCGGCGATGATACTGTTTGCTGCTGGTCGGAGATGGGCCAGAAGTATGCTTTGCTGGATATCATCTGTTTTAGTTTTGTCGTCAGATGAATCTATTTCCTTTTGTGGTGGTTCCTGTGCTACCTCCTGTGTGACAGAAGGTGATAGTAGATCTTGAACAAATACTTCAGGTGGCATTTTTGCTCTATCAGATCCCAATTTAGATAATTGGTCGGCAAGTTTGTTCTTTTCTCTTGGTATATAGGTGAATTCCAACCATAGAATTTATTTTCCAGCTTTCTTATTTCTGCCACGTATGCTTCCATTTTTTCATTAGTACAAATCCCATTCTTTGTTGATTTGCCGGACGACTAAATTAGAATCTCCAAAGACGAGGAGCCTTTTTATGCCCAACTCGATGGCTATTTTGAGGCCATGAAGTGCAGCTTCGTATTCGGCCGCATTATTTGAAGCTTTGAAATGGATACGCAAAGACGTATCTTA
Source organism: Themeda triandra (assembly GCA_018135685.1). Taxonomy (NCBI): domain Eukaryota; kingdom Viridiplantae; phylum Streptophyta; class Magnoliopsida; order Poales; family Poaceae; genus Themeda; species Themeda triandra. The sequence goes on along the minus strand of JAENPR010000146.1, from coordinate 608,746 downwards.
GGGTATCACCGCTTGGTGCTTTGAACACGACGCCTGCTCCCGCTCCTTTTATTTTAAGGGAGCCATCGAAGAACATTTCCCATCGTTCGGCTTCGTTTTGAAATGGAGGTAGGGACATGTCCGTCCATTCTACTAGAAAATCAGCCAAAGCTTGGGATTTGATGGTTGTTCTCCGCTTTGAAATTTCAATGTGTATGGGCTAAGCTCTATTGCCCATTTGATGATCCGACCACCGGCGTCTTTATTGCGGAGAATGTCGCCAACAAAGATGTTCTCGTTACTATTGTGATCGGATATGTGTCAAAGTAGTGTAGCAACTTTCGTTTTGTTATTAGGATCCCGTACAAAAGTTTTTGTACGTGTGGGTATCTCTCGTTTGGAGTCGTTTAAAACTTCGCTAATGTAGTAGACTGGTCTTTGTACACCATATGTGTGTCCCTCTTCTTGTCGTTCGACGACTATTACTGTGCTGACCACGCGATCGGTAGCCGCAATGTATAGCAATAATTCTTCATCATCTTTAGGTGCTGTTAGCACCGGAGGTGATGTTAGATACATCTTGAGTTCGGAGAAGGCTTTGTCTGCTTCGCTTGTCCATTCAAATTTTTGCTTGGCCTTTAATAATTTGAAAAAGGGGAGGCCTTTTTCGCCAAGTCTTGATATGAAGCGGCTTAGAGCCGCCATACATCCAAGAAGTTTCGGATATCTTTTATGCCTTTGGGTTGCGTCATTTTTAAAACTGCGTTAACTTTTTCTCGGATTTGGCTTGATGCCGTCTTGGCTAACTACGTTGCCGAGTAGTATCCCGATGGTACTCCGAAAATGCATTTTTGTGGGTTTAATTTCCACCGAAATTTGTTTAAAGCGTGAAGGTTCGCTCTAAGTTTGGAACTAAGGATCCGTTCTCCTTTGTTTTGACGACTACGTCGTCTACGTATGCTTCGACCAAACTGGTCGGAAATTTCTTTTGAAGACACTCTTGGATAGCGCGTTGGTATGTTGCACCAGCATTTTTGAGGCCAAACGACATGGTCGTATAGCGCATGCGCCGAAAGGCGTGATGAATGATGTTTTTATTTGATCGTGAGTTGCTAGGGCTATTTGGTGATACCCCGAATAGCAATCTAAAAAGGACAACAGTTCGCAACCTCGCGGTTGAGTCAACTACTTCGTCGATGCGAGGTAGTTTGAAAGGGTCTTTAGGCGTGTTTGTTGAGATCGGTATAATCAACACACATTCTCCATTCGCCATTTTTCTTTTGTACAAGAACTGGATTGGATAGCCAATCGATGATACACTTCTTTTATAAAACCAGCTGCTAATAGCTTTAACACTTCTACCCTAATCACCTCCTTCCCGTCGCGAGCAAACCGTCGTAATCTTTGTTTGATTGGTTTGGCGGTTTCGAGACATTAAGGAAGTGCTCGGCCTTTCCCTTGGGACGCCCGGCATGTCTGCGGTTTCCAAGCAAATATGCTTATGTTGTCCCGTAGGAATTGACGAGCGCGTCTTCCTATTTATCGCCTAAATTGGCTCCTATAAGAGCAGTTTTCTCCTTATCTCCGGGGATGAGCTCGATCTTCTTTGTGTCATTGCTTTTGTTGGCCGACCTTTTTGACCGTTTGACTGGGATCTCGAAGGTCGCTTCGGGTATCTCGTTTTGCTTCAAAGCATGTTTGTTCCATATGGGCTTTGAGGTCAGCTAATTCGGCTGCTGCGTAGGCGTTTGTTTCGCAGTCGTGAGCCATAAGCACATTGCCTCTGAGAGAAAGGATGCCCTTTGATGTTGGCATTTTTAACACTAGATATCCGTAGTGAGGGACAGCCATGAACCTTGCGATCCCTGGTCGACCGAGTATGGCGTGGTAAACGCCTTCGAAGTCGCTACAATGAAGCTGACGTAGTCTTTTCTGAAGTGTTGTCTTGTTCCGAACTCGAACGGGTAAAGTTATTTTTCCCAATGGCATTGAAGGTTTGCCTGGCATGACTCCCCAGAATGGTGAGTCATAAGGTTCGAGATCTTCGATCTTTAGACCTAGCTCGCAAAACGCTTGTAGGAATAGAATGTTTAAAGCACTGCCGCCATCTATGAGTACTCTTTCCATACGTATGTGATTAACGACTGGGTCGAGTACCAAAGGGAAACGCCCGCATCTCGGTATATTTGCCCACATGTCGGCTCTGTTGAAGGTTACCGGTTGTTCCGACCAGCCGGAGCTTTGATGTCCGTATTTGGTCCATCGGACTTAGCGATTGCCATGATCCTCCTTTTTAGTAACTTTTTGTCCCGCGAGTTTTCGAGACCAACTTTGCCGCCAAAAATCATAGCCGATAAGTGTTTGGTGGGCTCGTTGAACCGATGCCGAGGATCTTTGTCGCTGTCTTCTTCTTCTTCCTCGGCCTTGTCCTTCCGTTTCGGGCCGTTTCTCCTTACTTTGTTTTATTAATCTCTCGTTTCTTGGCGGCTGCCCCGCTGAAGATTGCTGTGAATCCGCGACACTCGCCCATGGTATGCCCTTTTCCCCGGGTGTTTAGGGCAGTCCTGGCCTAGAATTTTCTCATATTCGGATCGAAGTCTCGCTTCTTTTCTCTCGCTAGGTGGTACCGAATGGACGCGTTGATCTCGTGTCTCTCGCTATAATTGTTTTGTATGCGATTGTCGCGTCGTCGTTCATTGCGACGGTTATTGTCACGTCTGTCATTTCGCGCATGTCTTTGCGTTGAAAATCTCTTTCTCTCGTCATCGTTTCTTCCGAAGTTTCGTATCCTTGTCCAGCTCGGGCAATTGTTGCATGGCATCGTCAACGCGAGCGAATTCACGGGCTATTCTCGAACATCTCGTCGGTTGTAGTGGGTTGTCTTCTCAAAAGTTCTTTTCGTAGATCAATATTTCCGGTTGTCGTAATCCCCGTACGAAAAGGGACACGACTTCGATCACGATATGTCTGGAATTGTGGTCCAGACTTCGAGAAGCGTCGTATGTAGTGACGTAGTGGTTCATTCGGGTAATCGACGATCTTTGCTAGATCGTACTTAGTGCCAGGCTGCGGCATGTTATTCTCAGAGTTCTCGATGAAGAGATGTCGTAGTTGAGGCCACCGTGAATCGACCCCTCTCGTTGTCGTAATAACCAATTATTCGGCCCACCGTCGAGTACGATAGGGAGGTAATTGGCCATGATGTGTTCATCCCCTCCCGCTGCTCGTACGGCTACTTCGTATAAGAGGATCCAATGCTCGGGTCGACCTTGCCATCGTACGTTTTGATGTCTCGGTATCCCGAAACTTTTGGGCCGACTACCTCTCGCGTAGGTAGCCGAATAAGGCTTTGGTCCCGAGGCATTCATGCGAGCTCGGTATCGGTTGTTGATGACTGCTCGGAGGTCATTGTCGTCATATTGTTCATCATGATGGTGATTGAAGGGTTGACCATAATCTCTCGTTGTCTCGTGGTTGATCTCGTCTTCTATCATTGTGTCTCGGTGAAATCTGTTGTGAGGAAAATTCCCACAACTCTCTCCATCGTCTTCGTAGTTGTTGTCGTTAGCACCTCCCTCTCTAGAGTCCGGGATTTGATTGCTGAAGAAACTACGCGGCCGGTGGCTTCTGAGAGATGCGGCTGGGCGCGCTTGTTCTCTCATATGGTTCACTTGAGCTTTAGCGGCTACTAGAGAATCAATTGCTTCCTCAATTTGGGGAGTTTGAGGAATATTGGCCGTCTTGAGGCGATCAATAGCAACTGCCAGATTAGCACTTGGGGTTGTGTGAACTTGTCTTTCGTTTACAAGGTCAAAATCATCGCGAGATTTCGCCAAAAACCCCGCGTCGTCCGACCATACGATCTTGGTCGGCACCCCGGATTGCGGCTTCGTTTTGTCTCCGTTGTTCCCGAGTGCATTTCGACCCTCTCGCCGTTGCCTTTGTTCGTCGTTTTCTCCATTGATGGTGACCTCGTTGTCACTAACATGACATACCGTGTTCCCTAGGCTGGGAGGGAAAGATGGGAATTGCTGTAATTCTTGAGCAGATTTGGCCGGGTTATGGATTTCGACTGAATTTCCTCATGTTCCTCCGGTCGGAACACGGTAAGTTGTAGATCCGGAGTAGTGTCGATACGCTTGGTGCTGTTATTTGCATTGTACCTCTTCTTCGTTGTCGGAGTAGACCATCGTATGGGCAGATCCCGAGAGTTCTAAGATATTGTAGTAATCGTCGAGTCCGGGCGTGTCCGGAGTAACGTCACGTGTTTTCTCCGAGATTGGTCGTCCGTGACTTCTTCGAGGCGCACATGGTTGACGATATGTCCCGCGGGTGCGTCGAAAGCGTAGCCGATCATATCTCGGACGCGGATCGGGATTCGGTTGTAGCCTTTGAGGTATTCTGCTAAAAGTTGGTGGCTGAATAGGTCGGCGGTGTTTGGCAACCCGTATGGGAACGGTGATACAACCCTTGGATCTAGGATCTTGCGATCCGATGATTTCGTTGGGCGTTTTGTTGGCACTTGGTCTCGTTGAAGGATAGTAGGTGATTCTTACTTTGATTCAATCTGATAGATCCAAACCGAGCAAAAACTCCATGAGCCTATCCCGTTGATCATGAGTTGCTTCGAACAGATCGGCCCAATTTTCGTCTGGTGGTTGATTGGTGCCTAGAAGAAAAGTCTGGAGTTCTGATAACTCAAGCTTTGATGATGATGCCTCGTACCGAGGAGGCAAAGGATTTGTACCTTCATTGCTTTGTGGAGCTAGGATCGAGGGCGGACTCTCGATGTATGAGGTGTCTGGAGCGGTTGTCCGGTCATCGTCCCAATGGTGAAGGTGAGGCCAGCTTCGAAAGTCATGGAAGCCGGGAAGGAAACCATCTTGATCGGCGTGAAATCTCGGTGCGCACCCCCTACCCGGGCGCGCCACCGCCGACGAAATATCGGCGATAGTCCGACCAGTGGGTCTGCCCGACCGGTAATGGATTGGCGGAAGGCGCACGAGATTGCGAGCAAGACGTAAACAGGGGAGCAATCACACGAGGTTTACCCGTGTTCAGGGCCGCAAAGATGCGTAAAACCCTAGTCCTGCTCTCTGTTTCGATTATGTTATGATGTGGATGTATGAGTCTGTGCGTTATGCCAGATTCTGTCCCTGGCATGGGGGTCCTTGCTCTCCTTATATATCACGGAGAACAAGGTTACAAGTCGGAACTAGCCTATCTGGTACTAAGTTTACATACTTTATAAGTCTAAACTTTCCTATCTCAGCTAGGTCTTGTCCTCCTTGTCGGTCTTCGATATTCTTGCCCGTTTTAGGCTGTCCGACCAGCCTGAGCCGATCGGTCTTGAAGCTTGATGGGCCGGCCTGGCGATAGCGTGTCGGCCCAAACTAGGCCGTGAGGGTATATGGAGTTTATACCTCCACACTACCAAGGTAACAGTTCCTCCTACAATAATTACAACCAGCCGCCTTTGAGAGAGTTAGTGCTGAATCAAGGCAAGTTGATGGACAACCTGTCCAAGAAGCTGACATCAAATGACAAGGTCCTAGAGACACTCAGCAATAGAATGGACGGTTTTTCCAATGCCATCAAAAATCAGCTCAGTTTCAATAAAATGCTAGAGTCTCAGGTGCAACAGCTTGCCAACTTTGCTCCCTCCGCCGGCCAAGGTAAACTGGCAGGACAACCGGAAGAGCTCGAAACTGCAAATCTTGTTGATATATTCAATGCAGAAAATAGCTGGAGTAACCCATCGAAGGGGTCATGGATTGACTCAACTCTGCCAATCAAGAAGGGCGATCCAGGGAGACCAGTCATTCCGATCTCCATTGGAAGTACCAACTTCAATGAGGCAATTTGTGACTTCAGTGCAAGCATCAACATTATGCCAAGAGTGATATACGAGAAGCTATTCAGATGTCCCCTAGCATACATAACCATGTGCTTGCAGCTTGCAGATCAGTCACTCCGTGTTCCCTTGGGAATACTTGAAGACATATGTGTACGAGTGGGCAACTCGTATGTTCCTGCAGACTTCGTGGTAGTGGATACAGGCAGTGACGAAAGGTCCCCCATCATCCTGGGACGACCATTCTTGAACACTGCTGGAGCTATCATGTACGCCAACACTGCCAAGATCATCATTAACATCAAGGGCAAGAGAGAGACCTTCTTCTTCAAGAACAGAGTGCTGCAGTTCCCAACACACCCTCATCAGCAGAACAATGAGAAGAAGAAGAATCCAGCTAAGAAGAACAAGACCAAAGATAAGAAGACCAAGAAGACGGAGACAGTGAGGATGGTCACTGCAGTCCACAAGGAGCATGACCACTTACTCAGGTCCCCATGTCTGATCAAGAAGGATGACCCAGGTGTCCCAACCATTCAATGTTCCATCAACAGAAGCTCTTTCAATAAAGCTGTCTGTGACACCGGATCGGGCGTCAACATTATGGCCAAGGTAACCTATGAGTACCTCTATGGCACGATGCCTTTGGAGCCCACATATGCACAGCTATAGATGGCAGATCAGACATTCCGCTTTGTCGAAGGAGAAGTGAAGGATGTTCTCATCCAGATAGATGACCATTATGTCCCCACAGACTTCCTAGTCATCGATATGGGAGATGACTACGACCCTCTGATCATCCTAGGAAGACCATTCCCGAACACCACCGAGCTATCATCTATATTGGGACAGAGAGATCCATTTCCACTTTCCCACCGAGAAGGTACACCGCTACTTCAACAATAATTATATAATCACTGAGGAGCCCAAGAAGAATAGAGCAAGGAGAAGGCAGCGTACCCGTCGCCAGAACAAGAAGAACATCACTACAGATGGATGGGCTGACTATGAGAGAGAAGTGTCTAGATATGAAGATCGATACCCAGAAGAGAAGAACATTGTAGAAGAAGAAGAGGTGCTACCAGCAGAAGAGAAACAAGTGCTCCAAGAAGCTTCCTCCTCAAGGTCACCCTCTCCAACAAACAAGGTATGGAAGGTAAAAGCAAAATCAGAGTCAATTCCTACACACGAGGCGACGTCATCAGAGGCGCCAGCCAATGCGCCCCTTGAAAAATGAGCGAACATGACAAGTCCTGTTCGGAGGACTTAAAATCACCGAACACCGTGCCAAGAGGTAACTTGGTATTTATCAGCATTTCCTTTTCAGCATTGCATTGTTAGCATATTTATTTCCCTACTTACGTCTTAGTTGCATCGTTGTGTTTTTACCTCTGCATTAGAAAAGAAAATAAAGGTGTTGTGCATTTTCATCCAGAAAATAGTTAAGCCCATGTGGATAATCATTCACTGTGGTGGCACAAAAATAATTTCTCAAAGATATTTATCTTTCCCCGTCTCGCATTCCTTAAATAATAAAAAGACAATAATATTTCTTGAGATCCTGTTAGAATAAATTTAAGTTAGGAAAGTTCTAAACAACCAAGGCCTAGAGGTTTTATCACTAACGCTTAATTAGTTCCACAAGCTTTGTTGTCTATTTTGAGCTTCACAGAACATCAAGGATCTAGAAGAGCTAACAGGCAGAAAGACATCCAGTCCCCTGTCGGAGTGCTGCCCGCGACACTTGAACACTGTCTCCAACAGCAACCATCTACCGCACTCCAGGAGGACTAGAACGTCTTCATTGACTGTCAGCAACATCAACAGACTATGTCAACATCTAGCTTGGGGGAGGGCATCCCCCGTGTACCAAGCTAAGTGTTTCCAACCTATCTATTTATGCCTTGTTAGAGTTTGCTTTGGTAAAACAACTAAAAAAGATGCATAACCATAGAAACCCAGAAAGATTTCTTTATTTATCTTTTCTACTTTTGGAGAGCTCTTGCAATCTGTCTTAAAAGTGATCCCTAGAATAAACTCTACATGGAGATGATGAATAGTTGCTCTGCCATAATTCCTTTCAAGTACCTAGTTTTCAACCTTGCACTCTCCCGAGTTTTGGACACAACTGTTTAGATTTGAGATTTGCTCTGAGCCTGAAACTTGTGGCTAGCAAATACTTGATCTAAGTCTAGGTAGTTGACGGGTATGATATGGGAAGAGTTTTGAGCTGATGTCCATCTTGTTCCTAGAGACACTAGAGTTCTGGAGAATTTATTTGAAAATGTTAAATTCCTGAATGATGAGTTCCTTTATGATGAGAGTTCAAATCCCCACCACAGCCATATATTCATGCTTACTAGACTAGGAAAACCCATCTATTTATATAGATCATATTGTAGGCTTGAGTGTAGTCTTTTTAGGCATTGAGCGTGGTTATGCTGTGGACCCATAAGGAATCAGTCATTCAGTTAAAAGTCATTACTATGTGCTCTCCATCCATTGATCTATGCTACTTCTGTCCTCAGAAGCATGCACCCATTTTATAACTACTACATTCATTTTGTGCTACTTCTGTCCCTAGAAGTACCACCCACATATAGATCCATATCCACCACATATTGTGCTATCTCTACCCTGGAGATACGCACTTATGCTGCTCCTACCCTGGGAGTACGCATTCCTCCACATATTGTGCTGTCTCTACCCTGGAGATGCGCACCTATGCTGCTCCTACCCTGGGAGTACGCATTCATCCATCCATCCATCCATCCACATATACATATGCCACTTATTTCACTTCATCCAGAAAAGGTTCTACTCCTATTCTGTGAGTGAACACCTAGAAATAATCATCGCCATTCCATTTGCCTACATAAAAGCTCCAGTCATTATCATTTCATGTTATACACT